>OY821518.1:153810742-154140742 GCA_963682025.1 Cordilura impudica
TATATGTGGCCTATGATTAAGAATTGTCCTATAGGGAATATTTTTGGACTACTGATTAACGGATATAATAAACACGTACAAAACAAATTTGACTGAGATCTATATGATAACTTGGATCTTATGGCAATTTATGTCGATTTCATAGGAGTCATTTGTATGGGGACAAGGTCTAAACATGAACCGAATTTCATCAATTTCAATAGTGTTCATCCCATGGCGGATGAAAGCTTATATACCAAATTTCATCAAAATATAGTCATATTTGCGACCTGCAGTTTAATTTTTAATTTAATTTTTAACTTTTAATCTTTAATTTTTAGTTTTAAATTTTAAATTTTTAATTTTTAATTTCTTATTTTTAATTTTTAATTTTTTATTTTTAATTTTTAATTTTTAATTTTTAATTTTTAATTTTTAATTTTTAATTTTTAATTTTTAATTTTTAATTTTTAATTTTTAATTTTTAATTTTTAATTTTTAATTTTTAATTTTTAATTTTTAATTTTTAATTTTTAATTTTTAATTTTTAATTTTTAATTTTTAATTTTTAATTTTTAATTTTTAATTTTTAATTTTTAATTTTTAATTTTAAATTTTAAATTTTTAATTTTTAATTTTTAATTTTTAATTTTTCATTTTTAGTTTTTATTTTTAATTTTTAATTTTTAGTTTTTAAATTTTAATTTTTAATTTTTAATTTTTAATTTTTAATTTTTAATTTTTAATTTTTAATTTTTAATTTTTAATTTTTAATTTTTAATTTTTAATTTTTAATTTTTAATTTTTAATTTTTAATTTTTAATTTTTAATTTTTAATTTTTAATTTTTAATTTTTGATTTTTAATTTTTAATTTTTAATTTTTAATTTTTAATTTTTAATTTTTAATTTTTAATTTTTAATTTTTAATTTTTAATTTTTAATTTTTAATTTTTAATTTTTAATTTTTAATTTTTAATTTTTAATTTTTAATTTTTAATTTTTAATTTTTAATTTTTAATTTTTAATTTTTAATTTTTAATTTTTAATTTTTAATTTTTAATTTTTAATTTTTAATTTTTAATTTTTAATTTTTAATTTTTAATTTTTAATTTTTAATTTTTAATTTTTAATTTTTAATTTTTAATTTTTAATTTTTAATTTTTAATTTTTAATTTTTAATTTTTAATTTTTAATTTTTAATTTTTAATTTTTAATTTTTAATTTTTAATTTTTAATTTTTAATTTTTAATTTTTAATTTTTAATTTTTAATTTTTAATTTTTAATTTTTAATTTTTAATTTTTAATTTTTAATTTTTAATTTTTAATTTTTAATTTTTAATTTTTACTTTTTAATTTTTAATTTTTAATTTTTAATTTTTAATTTTTAATTTTTAATTTTTAATTTTTAATTTTTAATTTTTAATTTTTAATTTTTAATTTTTAATTTTTAATTTTTAATTTTTAATTTTTAATTTTTAATTTTTAATTTTTAATTTTTAATTTTTAATTTTTAATTTTTAATTTTTAATTTTTAATTTTTAATTTTTAATTTTTAATTTTTAATTTTTAATTTTTAATTTTTAATTTTTAATTTTTAATTTTTAATTATTAATTTTTAATTTTTAATTTTTAGTTTTTAATTTTTAATTTTTAATTTTTAATTTTTAATTTTTAATTTTTAATTTTTAATTTTTAATTTTTAATTTTTAATTTTTAATTTTTAATTTTTAATTTTTAATTTTTAATTTTTAATTTTTAATTTTTAATTTTTAATTTTTAATTTTTAATTTTTAATTTTTAATTTTTAATTTTTAATTTTTAATTTTTAATTTTTAATTATTAATTTTTAATTTTTAATTTTTAATTTTAAATTTTTGATTTTAATTTATAATTTTTAATTTTTAGTTTTAATTTTTAATTTTTAATTTTTAATTTTTAATTTTTAATTTTTAATTTTTAATTTTTAATTTTTAATTTTTAATTTTTAATTTTTAATTTTTAATTTTTAATTTTTAATTTTTAATTTTTAATTTTTAATTTTTAATTTTTAATTTTTAATTTTTAATTTTTAATTTTTAATTTTTAATTTTCAATTTTTAATTTTTAATTTTTAATTTTAATTTTTAATTTTTAATTTATAATTTTTGTTTTTAATTTTTAATTTTTAATTTTTAATTTTTAATTTTTAATTTTTAGTTTTTAGTTTTTAATTTTGAAAATAGCTTAAAAGTTTCATCAGGAAGGTCAGATCTGTTGAGACACGCTGTTTCTAAAAAACATTTAGATGCTATGAGAGATCCATGCCAACCCACCATTTCGTCTGTGCTCACCGATCCTAAAATAAATTCAAAAGAAGCCGAAATTAAAATTTCTTTGTTTCTGGCAGAACACAATATTGCATTTATCGCTGTGGTTCACTTGACAATATTATTAACAAGAAAATTATAGTCGGTCTAGACCGACTATACGATACCCTTTACCATGGCTTAGACACCCTATCTCTTCGGTCCAACTAATTCGATATCGAAAATAAGCAGAAACCAAATTTGAGTGGCATTGTAATTAGTTTTTTTGGCTGCAGATATGAAAAAGTTTATATTGGATGCTATATTTATATGGGAACTAGGTCGAAATGTGGACCGATCCTGACCATATTTGGGTATACACAAACCAAATTTGAGAAAAATCTGTGCAATATTTTTGTTTCTGATAGATTTAAGTGAAGATCGGGAAGTAGCTCTATATGTGGCCTATGATTAAGAATTGTCCTATAGGGAATATTTTTTAATTTTTAATTTTTAATTTTTAATTTTTAATTTTTAATCTTTAATTTTTAATGTTTAATTTTTAATTTTTAAATTTTAATTTTTAATTTTTAATTTTTAATTTTTAATTTTTAATTTTTAATTTTTAATTTTTAATTTTTAATTTTTAATTTTTAATTTTTAATTTTTAATTTTTAATTTTTAATTTTTAAATTTTAATTTTTAATTTTTAATAAGCAATTTTTAATTTTTGATTTTTAATTTTTAATTTATAATTTTTAATTTTTAATTTTTAATTTTTAATTTTTAATTTTTAATTTTTAATTTTTAATTTTTAATTTTTAATTTTTAATTTTTAATTTTTAATTTTTAATTTTTAATTTTTAATTTTTAATTTTTAATTTTTAATTTTTAATTTTTAATTTTTAATTTTTAATTTTTAATTTTTAATTTTTAATTTTTAATTTTTAATTTTTAATTTTTAATTTTTAATTTTTAATTTTTAATTTTTAATTTTTAATTTTTAATTTTTAATTTTTAATTTTTAATTTTTAATTTTTAATTTTTAATTTTTAATTTTTAATTTTTAATTTTTAATTTTTAATTTTTAATTTTTAATTTTTAATTTTTAATTTTTAATTTTTAATTTTTAATTTTTAATTTTTAATTTTTAATTTTTAATTTTTAATTTTTAATTTTTAATTTTTAATTTTTAATTTTTAATTTTTAATTTTTAATTTTTAATTTTTAATTTTTAATTTTTAATTTTTAATTTTTAATTTTTAATTTTTAATGTTTAATTTTTAATTTTTAATTTTTAATTTTTAATTTTTAATTTTTAATTTTTAATTTTTAATTTTTAATTTTTAATTTTTAATTTTTAATTTTTAATTTTTAATTTTTAATTTTTAATTTTTAATTTTTAATTTTTAATTTTTAATTTTTAATTTTTAATTTTTAATTTTTAATTTTTAATTTTTAATTTTTAATTTTTAATTTTTAATTTTTAATTTTTAATTTTTAATTTTTAATTTATAATTTATAATTTATAATTTTTAATTTTTAATTTTAAATTTTTAATTTTTAATTTATAATTTTAAATTTTTAATTTTTAATTTTTAAGTTTTAATTTTTAATTATTAAGTTTTAAGTTTTAATTTTTAATTTTAAATTTTAAATTTTAAGTTTTAAATTTTAAATTTTTAATTTTTAATTTTAAATTTTCATTTTTAGTTTTTATTTTTAATTTTTAATTTTAAATTTTTAGTTTTAAATTTTTAGTTTTTTATTTTTAATTTTTAATTTTTAATTTTTAATTTTTAATTTTTAATTTTTAATTTTTAATTTTTAATTTTTAATTTTTAATATTTAATTTTTAATTTTTAATTTTTAATTTTTAATTTTTAATTTTTAATTTTTAATTTTTAATTTTTAATTTTTAATTTTTAATTTTTAATTTTTAATTTTTAATTTTTAATTTTTAATTTTTAATTTTTAATTTTTAATTTTTAATTTTTAATTTTTAATTTTTAATTTTTAATTTTTAATTTTTAATTTTTAATTTTTAGTTTTTAGTTTTTAATTTTTAATTTTTAATTTTTAATTTTTAATTTTTAATTTTTAATTTTTAATTTTTAATTTTTAGTTTTTAATTTTTAATTTTTAATTTTTAATTTTTAATTTTTAATTTTTAATTTTTAATTTTTAATTTTTAATTTTTAATTTTTAATTTTTAAATTTTAATTTTTAATTTTTAATTTTTGATTTTTGATTTTTAATTTATAATTTTTAATTTTTAATTTTTAATTTTTCATTTTTAATTTTTAATTTTTTGTTTTTAGTTTTAATTTTTAATTTTTAATTATTAATTTTTAATTTTTAATTTTTAATTTTTAATTTTTAATTTTTAATTTTTAATTTTTAATTTTTAATTTTTAATTTTTAATTTTTAATTTTTAATTTTTAATTTTTAATTTTTAATTTTTAATTTTTAATTTTTAATTTTTAATTTTAAATTTTTAATTTTTAATTTTTAATTTTTATTTTTAATTTTTAATTTTTAATTATTAATTTTTAATTTTTAATTTTTAATTTTTAATTTTTAATTTTTAATTTTTAATTTTAATTTTTGATTTTTAATTTTTAATTTTTAATTTTAAATTTTTAATTTTTAATTTTTAATTTTTAATTTTTAATTTATAATTTTTAATTTTTAATTTTTAATTTTTAATTTTTAATTTTCAATTTTTAATTTTTAATTTTTAATTATTAGATTTTATTTTTTAATTTTTAATTTTTAATTTTTTATTTTTAATTTTTAATTTTTGATTTTTGATTATTGATTTTTAATTTTTAATTTTTAGTTTTTAAAATAGCTTAAAAGTCTCATCAAGAAGGTCAGATCTGTTGAGACACGCTGTTTCTAATGCCAACCCACCATTTCGTCTGTGCTCACCGATCTTAAAATAAATTCAAAAGAAGCCGAAATTAAAATTTCTTTGTGTCTGGCAGAACACAATATTGCATTTATGGCTGTGTTTCACTTGACAATATTATTAACAAGATAATTATAGTCGGTCTAGACCGACTATACGATACCCTTTACCATGGCTTAGACACCCTATCTCTTCGGTCCAACTAATTCGATATCGAAAATAAGCAGAAACCAAATTTGAGTGGCATTGTAATTAGTTTTTTTGGCTGCAGATATGAAAAAGTTTATATTGGATGCTATATTTATATGGGAACTAGGTCGAAATGTGGACCGATCCTGACCATATTTGGGTATACACAAACCAAATTTGAGAAAAATCTGTGCAATATTTTTGTTTTTGATAGATTTAAGTGAAGATCGGGAAGTAGCTCTATATGTGGCCTATGATTAAGAATTGTCCTATAGGCAATATTTTTGGACTACTGATTAACGGATATAATGAACACGTACAAAACAAATTTGACTGAGATCTATATGATAACTTGGATCTTATGGCAATTTATGTCGATTTCATAGGAGTCATTTGTATGGGGACTAGGTCTAAACATGAACCGAATTTCATCAATTTCAATAGTTTTCATCCCATGGCCGATGAAAGCTTATATACCAAATTTCATCAAAATATAGTCATATTTGCGACCTGCAGTTTAATTTTTAATTTAATTTTTAACTTTTAATCTTTAATTTTTAGTTTTAAATTTAAAATTTTTTATTTTTAATTTCTTATTTTTAATTTTTAATTTTTTATTTTTAATTTTTAATTTTTAATTTTTAATTTTTAATTTTTAATTTTTAATTTTTAATTTTTAATTTTTAATTTTTAATTTTTAATTTTTAATTTTTAATTTTTAATTTTTAATTTTTAATTTTTAATTTTTAATTTTTAATTTTTAATTTTTAATTTTTAATTTTTAATTTTTAATTTTTAATTTTTAATTTTTAATTTTTAATTTTTAATTTTTAATTTTTAATTTTTAATTTTTAATTTTAAATTTTTAATTTTTAATTTTTAATTTTAAATTTTAAATTTATAATTTTTAATTTTTAATTTTTCATTTTTAGTTTTTATTTTTAATTTTCAGTTTTTAATTTTTAATTTTTAATTTTTAATTTTTAATTTTTAATTTTAAATTTTTAATTTTTAATTTTTAATTTTTAAATTTAAATTTTTAATTTTTAATTTTTAATTTTTTATTTTTAATTTTTAATTTTTAGTTCTTAGTTTTTAATTTTTAATTTTTAATTTTTAATTTTTAATTTTTAATTTTTAATTTTTAATTTTTAATTTTTAATTTTTAATTTTTAATTTTTAATTTTTAATTTTTAATTTTTAATTTTTAATTTTTAATTTTTAATTTTTAATTTTTAATTTTTAATTTTTAATTTTTAATTTTTAATTTTTAATTTTTAATTTTTAATTTATAATTTATAATTTTTAAATTTAATTTTTAATTTTTAGTTTTAATTTTTAATTTATAATTTTTAATTTTTAATTTTTAATTTTTAATTTTTAATTTTTAATTTTTAATTTTTAATTTTTAATTTTTAATTTTTAGTTTTTAATTTTTAATTTTGAATTTTGAATTTTTGATTTTTAATTTTTAATTTTTAGTTTTTAATTTATAATTTTAAATCTTTAATTTTTAATTTTTAAGTTTTAATTTTTAATTATTAATTTTTAATTTTTAATTTTTAATTTTTAATTTTTAATTTTTAAAAAATAAAATAAATTCAAAAGAAGCCGAAATTAAAATTTCTTTGTTTCTGGCAGAACACAATATTGCATTTATCGCTGTGGTTCACTTGACAATATTATTAACAAGAAAATTATAGTCGGTCTAGACCGACTATACGATACCCTTTACCATGGCTTAGACACCCTATCTCTTCGGTCCAACTAATTCGATATCGAAAATAAGCAGAAACCAAATTTGAGTGGCATTGTTATTAGTTTTTTTGGCTGCAGATATGAAAAAGTTTATACGGGATGCTATATTTATATGGGGACTAGGTCGAAATGTGGATCGATCCTGACCATATTTGGGTATACACAAACCAAATTTGAGAAAAATCTGTGCAATATTTTTGTTTTTGATAGATTTAAGTGAAGATCGGGAAGTAGCTCTATATGTGGCCTATGATTAAGAATTGGCCTATAGGGAATATTTTTGGACTACTGATTAACGGATATAATAAACACGTACAAACCAAATTTGACTGAGATCTTTATGATAACTTGGATCTTATGGCAATTTATGTCGATTTCATAGGAGTCATTTGTATGGGGACTAGGTCTAAACATGAACCGAATTTCATCAATTTCAATAGTGTTCATCCCATGGCCGATGAAAGCTTATATACCAAATTTCATCAAAATATAGTCATATTTGCGACCTGCAGTTTAATTTTTAATTTAATTTTTAATTTTTAACTTTTAATCTTTAATCTTTAATTTTTAATTTTTAATTTTTAATTTTTAATTTTTAATTTTTAATTTTTAATTTTTAATTTTTAATTTTAATTTTTAATTTATAATTTTAAATTTTTAATTTTTAATTTTTAAGTTTTAATTTTTAATTATTAAGTTTTAAGTTTTAATTTTTAATTTTAAATTTAAAATTTTTAATTTTTAATTTTTAATTTTTAATTTTTAATTTTTAATTTTAAATTTTTCATTTTTAGTTTTTATTTTTAATTTTTAATTTTAAATTTTTAGTTTTTAATTTTTAATCTTTAATTTTTAATTTTTAATTTTTAATTTTTAATTTTTAGTTTTTAATTTCTAATTTTTAATTTTTAATTTTTAATTTTTAATTTTTAATTTTTAATTTTTAATTTTTAATTTATAATTTTTAATTTTTAATTTTTAATTTTTAATTTTTAATTTTTAATTTTTAATTTTTAATTTTTAATTTTTAATTTTTAATTTTTAATTTTTAATTTTTAATTTATAATTTTTAATTTTTAATTTATAATTTTTAATTTTTAATTTTTAATTTTTAATTTTTAATTTTAAATTTTAAATTTTTAATTTTTAATTTTTAATTTTTTATTTTTAATATTTAATTTTTAATTTTTAATTTTTAATTTTTAATTTTTAATTTTTAATTTTTAATTTTTAATTTTTAATTTTTAATTTTTAATTTTTAATTTTTAATTTTTAATTTTTAATTTTTAATTTTTAATTTTTAATTTTTAATTTTTAATTTTTAATTTTTAATTTTTAATTTTTAATTTTTAATTTTTAATTTTTAATTTTTAATTTTTAATTTTTAATTTTTAATTTTAATTTTTAATTTTTAATTTTTAATTTTTAATTTTTAATTTTTAATTTTTATTTTTTAATTTTTAATTTTTAATTTTTTATTTTTAATTTTTAATTTTTAATTTTTAATTTTTAATTTTTAATTTTTAATTTTTAATTTTTAAATTTTCAATTTTTAATATTTAATTTTTAATTTTCAATTTTTAATTTTTAATTTCTAATTTTTAATTTTTAATTTTTAATTTTTAATTTTTAATTTTTAATATTTAATTTTTAATTTTTAATTTTTAATTTTTAATTTTTAATTTTTAATTTTTAATTTTAAATTTTAATTTCTAATTTTTAATTTTTAATTTTTTATTTTTTATTTTTAATTTTTGATTTTTAATTTTAATTTTTAATTTTTAATTTTTAATTTCTAATTTTTAATTTTTAATTTTTAATTTTTAATTTTTAATTTTTAATTTTTAATTTTTAATTTTTAATTTTTAATTTTTAATTTTTAATTTTTAATTTTTAGTTTTTAGTTTTTAATTTTTAAAATAGCTTAAAAGTTTCATCAGGAAGGTCAGATCTGTTGAGACACGCTGTTTCTAAAAAACATTTAGATGCTATGAGAGATCCATGCCAACACACCATATCGTCTGTGCTCAACGATCCGAAAATAAATTCAAAAGAAGCCGAAATTAAAATTTCTTTGTTTCTGGCAGAACACAATATTGCATTTATGGCTGTGGTTCACTTGACAATATTATTAACAAGTAAGAAAATTATAGTCGGTCTAGACCGACTATACGATACCCTATACCATGGTTTAGACACCCAATCTCTTCGGTCCAACTAATTCGATGTCGAAAATAAGCAGAAAACAAATTTGAGTGGCATTGTTATTAATTTTTTTGGCTGCAGATATGAAAAAGTTTATATCGGATGCTATATTTATATGTGGACTAGGTCGAAATGTGGACCTAGCCTATACCACTATGTGGTTTGGGTTTAATAACTTTGTGCTGCTGTTTGTAACTACCAAAAATATTTGGCCTAGACTCATCTTTTATTATACCGATCGACTCTGAATCACTTTCTGGGTCGATTTAGCGATGTCCATCCGTCCGTCCGTCCTTCTGTGTGTCCATGTAAACCTTGTAAAAAACTACAGTTCGCAAATATGAATATATTTTGATTAAATTTGGTATATAAGCTCTTATCGGCAATATTGTGAACGCTATTGAAATTGGTGAAAATCGGTTCATGTTCAGACCTAGTCCCCATACAAAGGACCCCTGTGAAATAAACATAAATTGCCATAAGATCCAAACTATCACATAGATCTTAGTCAAATTGTGTTTGTATGTGTTTGTTGTATCCATTAATCGGTCGTCCAAAAAAAAATCCCTATAGGACAATTCTTAGTCATTGGCCCCATATAGAGCTGCTTCCCGATCTTCACTTAAATCTATCAAAAAGCAAAAATATGTGACGGTGATCTGTTTTGCGCTTTACTGTAACAAAAGAATTTCTGTTACAAGCAAAATAAGAAAGCAGAAAAAAAAATATAACCTTGATCTTGAAATTATTTTCAAGTTCACCTTATATGGTAACATATTAATGGAAAATTTTTTTTGTTCTATTTTTGCAAACTGATTAATAGAGCGATTTGTTTGTCTCTTCGGTGTTTATATGAATTCATGATTGTTCATGTATGTATGGGTCAACTACAGCTTGCAATCCTTCTCGTTCTCCCACTTGGTTTTCAGCTATTGGTATTAGCTTGCCCCTTCATTCACTCAATAATCTCACTTACTCTCTCTCCTTTTAATATGAGTTGGTATTTTTTCTTACGAAAAGAGTGAGATTATGAACGAGTGTATGTATATCTATGTGTATCAGGGATAAAGAGATAAAAAGTTACATAATGACATACATAGGCTATTCTGTGAGTGGGTGAGCGTAGGTAATACAAAAAAACAGGTTTATTTTTTTGGTTGTGCTAGTAAGAAAAAAAAAAAAAAGGCTTGTATAATTGGTGTTATGAAGATGACGCCAGAATTTAAAATTCATTGTAGTTTTGGTGTCGAAAGGAGCGGTCACAAAAAAATTTTAAAAGGCAACAGTTTCATTTCAATTGATATCGGTCGAACTAGGAAATATTGTATTAGCTGTACTTATAATAGAAAAAAAAAAATTCACAAAGAATAATTTCCTAAAATTATAATAAAACGTTTAATAATAAATCTATACATAATAATATACATACATTCTATTTACGTTGGTATATTTCGTGTGTATTAAAAAAAAAAAAAGTGTTTTTATATTAAAATTTGACATTTAATATTTGGAGACAACAATTACTCCAAATAAGACAACAATCTTAACAGGGGCAGGGAAGACCCTCATCATATCTTGCTTCCTCTTCTTTAACTACGAGGCAACTCTCCGAAATTTTGCGATCCTCATTTGATGCAACAGCAGGCCTGCAGCGGACACCGCAACAACAAAAGTCAACCAGAAAAAAAAATACAACGGCTACCTAAGGAGTCAGCAGCAAGAGGCGGTAACTACGTATTATTCTTTTTTTTTTTTAATTATAAAATTTTGCTAAATTAAAAAGTCTTCTAAATGTAAAATTAAATAAAATTTATTTTCTAAATAGAAATTAATTACAATTTTCTAAAGATTATTAGAAATTGTTATAGATAGAAATTAAAATTGTTCTAAGATAATTATAAATATTACTAAATAGAAATTTAAATTTTCCTAAGGATAATTATAAAATTTCCTAAACAATTAAAATTTCGTTAAATCAAACCTAAAATTATATACTTTTCCTAAAATTAAAATTTGGCTTAAATTTAATAAAATTTTTTTTTCTAATAATTAAATATTGCTAAAAATTAAAAATTATGGTAAATTTAAATTGTGCTAAAATTAAAATTTTTCTACTATTAAAAATTTTCCTAAATTTAAAAATTTCCCTAAAAGTAAAATTTCCCTAAAATTAAAATTTTGCTAAGCGTAAAATTTTGCTAAAAATAAAAATTGGCAAAAAAAAAAAAAATTAAATGTTACGAAAAAGAATTTAAAATTATAACCTTAAAAAAATGGAGGTTAAATAAATTTTTGTTAAAACCAATGTAGAAACCTAACCAAACCAAATTCTTATCATTGAAGTGGGTTACCTCCAAGTAAGATGGAGTCGAGGTAACATGGTTGGGAGGGCAAAAGGGGCAGAACACCTAGTCCCCAATCCCAAGGCAAGTATGGCCGTCCATCCTTTTAGCGTCCGTTTTAGTGACCGTGTTTTTTTTAAATCGCACGTGAAAATCTGTAGTGCGGTTTCCCTGGGCCAGAGCAAGACCCCACCCATCCGGCGAGCTAGGCCCCTACGCCAGCACGTGCGACCAGCAAAGGCTCAGGGAAACGGAAGCGGATCTTCCACCAACCGTACCATTACAGAAATGGCGCCCAACGTGGGGCCTGAACGACAATAGACCGGATTTTTTTTTTTTAATTTATAATTTTGCCTAAATAGGAACTTATTATTTAATTTAATTTTTTTAACATCTGTGCACCGGGAAAGCACAATTGTTCCTAATTCCTTTTTTTTTAGTATATGTGTACTAAGGTTCATACCTGTTTTCAATTTCTGGAATTTCAATTAAATATATGTAAATCGCTATTTATATTGACCGAAATTGAAACTGGCTTTGACAATTTAGTTCACCCTAATAATTATAAATATTACTAAATAGAAATTTAAATTTTCCTAAGGATAATTATAAAATTTCCTAAACAATTAAAATTTCGTTAAATCAAACCTAAAATTATATACTTTTCCTAAAATTAAAATTTGGCTTAAATTTAATAAATTTTTTTTTTCTAATAATTAAATATTGCTAAAAATTAAAAATTATGGTAAATTTAAATTGTGCTAAAATTAAAATTTTTCTACTATTAAAAATTTTCCTAAATTTAAAAATTTCCCTAAAAGTAAAATTTCCCTAAAATTAAAATTTTGCTAAGCGTAAAATTTTGCTAAAAATAAAAATTGGCAAAAAAAAAAAAAATTAAATGTTACGAAAAAGAATTTAAAATTATAACCTTAAAAAAATGGAGGTTAAATAAATTTTTGTTAAAACCAATGTAGAAACCTAACCAAACCAAATTCTTATCATTGAAGTGGGTTACCTCCAAGTAAGATGGAGTCGAGGTAACATGGTTGGGAGGGCAAAAGGGGCAGAACACCTAGTCCCCAATCCCAAGGCAAGTATGGCCGTCCATCCTTTTAGCGTCCGTTTTAGTGACCGTGTTTTTTTTAAATCGCACGTGAAAATCTGTAGTGCGGTTTCCCTGGGCCAGAGCAAGACCCCACCCATCCGGCGAGCTAGGCCCCTACGCCAGCACGTGCGACCAGCAAAGGCTCAGGGAAACGGAAGCGGATCTTCCACCAACCGTACCATTACAGAAATGGCGCCCAACGTGGGGCCTGAACGACAATAGACCGGATTTTTTTTTTTTAATTTATAATTTTGCCTAAATAGGAACTTATTATTTAATTTAATTTTTTTAACATCTGTGCACCGGGAAAGCACAATTGTTCCTAATTCCTTTTTTTTTAGTATATGTGTACTAAGGTTCATACCTGTTTTCAATTTCTGGAATTTCAATTAAATATATGTAAATCGCTATTTATATTGACCGAAATTGAAACTGGCTTTGACAATTTAGTTCACCCTACAACATTTAATTTATTTTTGTGATCTTAATTTGCTTTGGTCAGTAAAAATTATTTGTGGAATACAGGAACTTCGTTCTAAATGAACCGGTCCCCTGTCCCAAATGATATTTATGGTACCGAAATAGTAGCAAACTCTCGAAAAAATATTAAAGTCTCAAATTTAAAATTTTATTTTAATTTTGATGGATGGTCATACTTACTTACGGATTTTTTTTAAATGATTGGTTTGGTTTGGGATAACTACATTGGGTTGACAATTTATTGAAATTTTTTTTTGAAATATATTAAAAAGTATATTGAAAATTTTGAAATTTTCTGAAAGTTATTTTTATTAACTTATAATTGAACTAAGTTTTAAATTTTGGAAAATTTTATTAAAAAAAAAAAGAAATATTTGAACTAATTTTGAAAATTTATATTAACATAGATTGAATACTATATTGAAAATTTTTGTGGAAATCTTTATATGGAAAATTATGTTTGAAATTTTTTTGTTGAAATCTTTTGAAAATTTTTATATTGAAAATTAAATTTTGAAAACTATAGTGAAAAGCTATATTGAAAATTAAAATATTGAAAAATTATATTGAAATACTACATGGAATTATATTAAATTTATATTGAAAACCATACATGATAAATTTACTAACATTTATTGAACTATATATTAGATTTATATTGAAAAGTATATTACAAATTATATTCAAGCTTCTTTTTGAAACTTTATTGAATTTTTTTTTGAAAATTTAAATTTTGAAACCTATTGAAAATTAATTTTTTACATTTTTGCGTGGGTTCGATTGGAACTCAAATATTTTGTTCAATTGTACTTAACTTACAAAACTTCACACACTCCACAGCCTTACATTCTTTCGATTAGAATTTTTTTTTTAATCAATTTGAACTAATTGAATTTTAAACGCTTTCCATTTAACTTCATTCCATTAATACTGGAACTCAAAATTTTAATTCATATAAATTCACTTAAGTCGACAAGACTTGTCATATTATGCTCTTGCATTTGTTCAATTGGAACTAAATTTTATCAATTTAAATTAACGTAAATTATAAAAATTCCTTTTTGGAATTCATAAAATTCACATTTGTGGGCCGTACAACCTTTGTTCACTTAGAACTAAAATTTTAATCAATTTGACCGCGTGTCACTCTGTTAATGCCCATTAACTTCTTTTGAACTTTACCTAGCTCAGCCCAACTCAACGTTAACCTGCTCATTTTTTACAGCCTATATTTGTTCTATGAGAACACATTGAATTTCATTTATATTATTAAATTGTGTAACATCTCATTACCTTTGCAATCATTGTCGCAATGTAACAAAACTGTCACTAAAAACAGTTTATTAAAATATTCCGTCCGAATTAATGATGAAAGTTTACCAGTTAATACTGGAACGATTCCGAAATCCGCGGAAAGAATTTTATCAGGCAGAAAGCAGAGAAACGAAGAGTTCAATGCCAATCGAAATATTTCCCCCGGTCAAGCTAGTGTAGAACAAAGGGATAGCTTGGAAGATCGAATTAGATCTAAAATTGAAAATAGTTTTCAGGGCGAGATCAATAAGCTTCACGCCGTAGTTGAAAGATTGTCCCAGCAATTCTCCAGCGTAAACCTTAGCGCGAATAGAGAGCCTGAATGGCCCAGAGAGATCTTTCCGAATGCGTCCGTCCCTCGTAATTTTTCAGCACCTTCCGTTCATCAGGTTCCCCATGAACCTACTTTTGTTCCTCCGCGTAATATTAGGCCTCCTTCCACTCACCCGTCTGTAACAGCAAGTCGTGAGAGAGTATCTTTATCGTCCGTTACCCTTAACAATAGTGGCAAAATTGCAAGTCTGATAAATAGTTGGAACTTAACGTTCACTGGAAACACCACCGGGTTACCGGTAGAGAAATTTATTTATATGGTTAATTCTTTGACAAAAGACTGTTTAGCGGGAGATTTCAGATTATTAGGCGACCATTGTCACATTTTGTTTACGTCCAAAGCTAAAGAATGGTATTGGCGATATCGCAGCACCGTCGATAGAATCGAATGGGAAGATTTGTGCAGAACCCTTAAAGCGCATTTTAGCGATCATTTATCTGATTTAGATATCAGAGAAATGATCAGAGACCGAAAACAAAATGCTAATGAAAGCTTTGACGACTTCCATCATGCCCTTCTACAGCTTTGCGATCGCCTCAGATATCCTCTAAATGAACATGAATTGACTGAAATTTTAAGGAGAAATTTAAGACCTCATTTGAGGAGAGAACTATTTTACCTCCAAATTGACAATGTCTCTCATTTACGTCATTTAGTTTTGAGAAGAGAGGCACTGAGTTTTGAACTTGACAGAGCCCCGAAGAACTTTCGAAGACAGGTCAATGAAATAGATGTAGAGGATGAATTTTTCGATGAAGACCCACCTGAAAAAGCTTGCGAGGTCCGCAAACCAAAAGAAGACCCGGCCCGAAGACAAAATAATATCTGCTGGAACTGCCGAAAGGAAGGCCACAGATATACGGACTGTCTCGAAGACAGAACCATATTTTGTTATGGATGTGGTACCGTAGGTGTCTACAGACCCCAATGTGAAAAGTGTCAGGGAAACTTCCAGGCGAGCGCCAGCAACAACACCAGCTTCCGCTCGAGAACCAAATAAATTCGTCTTTAGGCGAAAAACAATTTGAAAATATTGACAACCCCCCTGAAATTCTTAAAAATAGCTCTGACGGTAGCTCACAAACCGATTTCACTAATTTGACACATTTTAAAATTTTGAAAAATGACAAGGAAAAGTCTAAACCAATTTTATTTCCACTCAGACCATACCATGAGAGAGTTAGATTATATGAGTTAGCTAGAAAACGAATTTTCTGCGAATCGATTAACACCCCAGCGAAATTTAACACGCAAATTCATAAAGTAAAAAGAAGTACTCTACGAATTAGAATTTTTTATAAAATGTTAAAATTAAACAAGTTTAAAGTCCGAAGTTGCATTGAATCTATTGAGAAGTCAAAATCAGACATAAGACCCTATATCCAAATTGATATCTTTGGAATGAAATTATTAGGCCTTTTAGATTCAGGCGCCTCTTTATCTTGCATAAGTGGTTCCGCTGCAAAAACTTTTCTTGGTAAAAATTTACCTTTTAAAAAATTTTCTAATTTTGTAGAAGCAGCTGGCGGTCAGCAACATAAAATTTTAGGTTTCGTAGAAACAAATGTCACCTACCTAAATATTACCAAATTAGTACGTTTTTATATAATACCAGATTTAACTCATGATGTGTACTTAGGTATCGATTTTTGGCACGCTTTTGGACTTATGTCTATGATTTTTGGGAACAGCCCATTAAAAATTGAAGAGCTTAATCAAGTTTGCGAAGAGAATATTCTAACCAACGAACAGCGAAATAGATTAGATCAAATTATAAAGATTTTTCCAGATTTTGACAAAGAAGGGTTAGGGAAGACCACCATTATTGAACATTCAATAGAAATAGAGCCAGGAGTTAAGCCTATCAAGCAGAGGTATTTTTCTGTCTCTCCCGCAGTAGAAAAGAAAATTCATGACGAAGTTGATCGCATGTTGGCGCTCGGAGTGATAGAAAAAGCCCCTCCTACTTGTTCTTGGAGCAGTCCTGTAGCTTGCGTCCAGAGAGAAGGAAAGTTTAGACTTTGTCTTGACTCTCGAAAATTAAATAGTGTAACTATTCGCGATGCCTACCCTCAACCCAAAATCAACGGAATTTTATCAAGATTACCTAAAGCTGAATTTATTTCATCTTTAGATTTAAAACACGCTTTTTGGCAAGTTGGGTTAGAAGAAAAATCTCGTGATATGACAGCCTTCAACATTCCCAATAGGCCCTTATATCGATTTAAAGTGATGCCTTTTGGTTTAACCAATGCACCCCAGACTCTTTGCCGCTTAATGGATGTTATTATTCCACCGCATCTTAAAAATCGAGTCTTCGTTTATTTAGACGATTTGCTCTTAGTAAGCGATGATTTCGAAGAACATATTTCTTTATTGCTCGAAGTAGCACAATTAATTCGCAAAGCCGGTCTGACGTTAAATATTGCAAAATGCAAATGGTGCATGAAGGAAGTCCGATATTTAGGCTATATAATTGGTTCTGGGTGTATAAAACCTGATCCCAGTAAAGTTTCCGCCATTAAAGGGTTAACTGAACCAAAATCAGCTAAAGAGGTTCGCCAATTTTTAGGTCTTGTAGGTTGGTACGGACGATTTCTAGAAAATTTTGCTTCGTTAACTAGTCCGTTAACTGACCTCACGAAAAAATGTAAAACTTTTGTCTGGAACCCTGAAGCGCAAAAGTCATTTGATTTGATTAAAGAAAAACTGACATCCGCTCCGTTATTAATAACACCAAATTTCGAACGACCGTTCATAATTTCTTGCGATGCATGCAAAACTGGAGTCGGTGGAGTTCTGGCTCAAGAAGATGACAATGGTGTCGAAAGGCCCATTGCATTTTTCTCGCATAAATCAAATAGAGCCCAACAGAACTATTCTATCACCGAACTCGAATGCCTTACTGCAGTTTTAAGTATAGAAAAATTTAGAGAATATGTAGAAGGTCACGAATTTTGTGTCATTACGGACCACGCTTCATTAAAATGGTTAATGCGTCAACCAGACCTAAATGGCCGGCTAGCTCGTTGGTCCATAAAGCTCCAAGGTTTCAACTTTTCAATTTTACACCGTAAGGGAAGTGAACATATTGTACCCGATGCTCTATCGAGGCTACCATCTGAAAATGATAACCCCCTAACTTTTAGCAACATTGACAGCTTAGATACGTTAGAACCAGAGATAGATTTATCTTCTCCATATTTTTCATCAGGACAATATATTAAATTGATCGCTGATATCGAAAGCAATAAAAATCGGTTGCCCGATTTAAAGGTCGTAGATGGTTTCATCTACAAACGCGTAGAGTTTTCACGCGATGAATTTTCAGAGGCTCGATCATGGAAGTTGTGGGTTCCACAGGAACTTACCTCTTGTGTGATCGAACGCGCTCATAATCCACCCATGTTTGCACATGGAGGTGTGGGAAAAACCCTCGAACGATTGAGGCGAAATTTTTATTGGCCCAATATGGCTACTCAGGTTAGATCCTTTGTATTAAGTTGCGACATTTGCAAACAAAGCAAAGCGCCAAATTTTATTTTAAAACCACCTATGGGTGTTCAAGCCAAATCGGCTAGACCTTTTCGAAGGTTATATTTAGATTTTATTGGACCTTATCCACGGTCAAAAGCTGGCAATGTAGCAATTTTTTTGGTATTAGACCATTTCACCAAATATCCCCTATTTAAAGCCTTACGTAAAATGTCAACCAATTCGGTAATAGATTTTCTTGAAAAAAATGTCTTTCATTTATTCGGCGTGCCTGAAGTCGTTATTACAGACAACGGTTCTCAATTTAGATCGTCGCTTTTTGCAAGCTTTTTAACCAAATATGGAGTGCAACATATCTTCACTGCCGTTTATTCACCCCAGTCTAACAATTCTGAGCGGGTAAATCGATCCATAATCGCTGGAATACGTTCGTATTTGGGAAAAGACCAGCGTACGTGGGATACGAATTTGAGCCAAATAGGAGTCGCGTTGAGAAGCTCATATCACAGTTCATTAGGCTCTTCGCCGTATTATGTTCTGTTCGGACAACAAATGATGACTCATGGACAATCCTATGAGATTTCAAAAAATTTAGATTTGTTAGAAGAAGGCGTGGATGTCTTAGATCGTTCGGATAAATTGCATTTCATTAGGCAGAAAGTTCACGAAAATTTAGAAAAAGCGTATGAAATGAACAAAAGACACTACGATCTGAGAACTAGGGCTGTTAATTTTTCAGAAGGTGAAGTTGTTTACCGACGAAATTTTTCGCAGAGCAATAAAGCTTCTGCATATAATTCTAAACTTGCCCCTAAATTTTTGAAGGCCAAAATTTTAAAGAAAATTGGTTATTGTAATTAAAAATTGGTGGATTTAGCCGGAAAAGACCTTGGCATGTATCACGCGAAAGATTTGCAAAAAGCCAATGCGTAAATACCCTACATATCCGTTTTCAGTTGATTTTTCCTTTCATGGAAATCAAAACCATCTGTTTTGTGACGGTGATCTGTTTTGCGCTTTACTGTAACAAAAGAATTTCTGTTACAAGCAAAATAAGAAAGCAGAAAAAAAAATATAACCTTGATCTTGAAATTATTTTCAAGTTCACCTTATATGGTAACATATTAATGGAAAATTTTTTTTGTTCTATTTTTGCAAACTGATTAATGGAGCGATTTGTTTGTCTCTTCGGTGTTTATATGAATTCATGATTGTTCATGTATGTATGGGTCAACTACAGCTTGCAATCCTTCTCGTTCTCCCACTTGGTTTTCAGCTATTGGTATTAGCTTGCCCCTTCATTCACTCAATAATCTCATTTACTCTCTCTCCTTTTAATATGAGTTGGTATTTTTTCTTACGAAAAGAGTGAGATTATGAACGAGTGTATGTATATCTATGTGTATCAGGGATAAAGAGATAAAAAGTTACATAATGACATACATAGGCTATTCTGTGAGTGGGTGAGCGTAGGTAATACAAAAAAACAGGTTTATTTTTTTGGTTGTGCTAGTAAGAAAAAAAAAAAAAAAGGCTTGTATAATTGGTGTTATGAAGATGACGCCAGAATTTAAAATTCATTGTAGTTTTGGTGTCGAAAGGAGCGGTCACAAAAAAATTTTAAAAGGCAACAGTTTCATTTTAATTGATATCGGTCGAACTAGGAAATATTGTATTGGCTGTACTTATAATAGAAAAAAAAAAATTCACAAAGAATAATTTGCTAAAATTATAATAAAACGTTTAATAATAAATCTATACATAATAATATACATACATTCTATTTACGTTGATATATTTCGTGTGTATTAAAAAAAAAAAGTGTTTTTATATTAAAATTTGACATTTAATATTTGGAGACAACAATTACTCCAAATAAGACAACAATCTTAACAGGGGCAGGGAAGACGCTCATCATATCTTGCTTCCTCTTCTTTAACTACGAGGCAACTCTCCGAAATTTTGCGATCCTCATTTGATGCAACAGCAGGCCTGCAGCGGACACCGCAACAACAAAAGTCAACCAGAAAAAAAAAATACAACGGCTACCTAAGGAGTCAGCAGCAAGAGGCGGTAACTACGTATTATTCTTTTTTTTTTTTTTTTTTTTGGAATTATAAAATTTTGCTAAATTAAAAAGTCTTCTAAATGTAAAATTAAATAAAATTTATTTTCTAAATAGAAATTAATTACAATTTTCTAAAGATTATTAGAAATTGTTATAGATAGAAATTAAAATTGTTCTAAGATAATTATAAATATTACTAAATAGAAATTTAAATTTTCCTAAGGATAATTATAAAATTTCCTAAACAATTAAAATTTCGTTAAATCAAACCTAAAATTATATACTTTTCCTAAAATTAAAATTTGGCTTAAATTTAATAAAATTTTTTTTTCTAATAATTAAATATTGTTAAAAATTAAAAATTATGGTAAATTTAAATTGTGCTAAAATTAAAATTTTTCTACTATTAAAAATTTTCCTAAATTTAAAAATTTCCCTAAAAGTAAAATTTCCCTAAAATTAAAATTTAGCTAAGCGTAAAATTTTGCTAAAAATAAAAATTGGCAAAAAAAAAAAAAAAATATTAAATGCTACGAAAAAGAATTTAAAATTATAACCTTAAAAAAATGGATGTTAAATAAATTTTTGTTAAAACCAATGTAGAAACCTAACCAAACCAAATTCTTATCATTGAAGTGGGTTACCTCCAAGTAAGATGGAGTCGAGGTAACATGGTTGGGAGGGCAAAAGGGGCAGAACACCTAGTCCCCAATCCCAAGGTAAGTATGGCCGTCCATCCTTTTAGCGTCCGTTTTAGTGACCGTGTTTTTTTTAAATCGCACGTGAAAATCTGTAGTGCGGTTTCCCTGGGCCAGAGCAAGACCCCACCCATCCGGCGAGCTAGGCCCCTACGCCAGCACGTGCGACCAGCAAAGGCTCAGGGAAACGGAAGCGGATCTTCCACCAACCGTACCATTACAAATATTGCACAGATTTTGCACAAATTTGGTTTGTGTATACTTTTTCAAAATATAAGTGACTTTACCAAGTATGGTCAGGATCGGTCCATTTTTGACCTAGTCCCCATATAAATATAGCACCCGATATGAACTTTTTCATATCTGCAGCCAAAAAAATTAATAACTATGCCACTCAAATTTGGTTTATACTTATATTCTATATCCGATTAGTTGGACCGAAGATATAGGGTCTCTTAGCCATGGTATAGGGTATTGTATAGTCGGTCTAGACCGATTATAATTTCATACTTGTTTTTAACTTTTAATTTTTAATTTTTAATTGTTTTTTTAATTTTTAATTTTTAATTTTTAATTTTTAATTTTTAATTTTTAATTTTTCATTTTTCATTTTTAATTTTTAATTTTTAGTTTTTAATTTTTATTTTTTAATTTTTTTTTTTTGAATTTTTAATTTTTATTTTTAATTTTTAATTTTTAATTTTTAATTTTTAATTTTTAATTTTTAATTTTTAATTTTTAATTTTTAATTTTTAATTTTTAATTTTTAATTTTTAATTTTTAATTTTTAATTTTTAATTTTTAATTTTTAATTTTTAATTTTTAATTTTTAATTTTTAATTTTTAATTTTTAATTTTTAATTTTTAATTTTTAATTTTTAATTTTTAACGCAATTTGATGAGAATGTTATATACATATATATAAATTTTCACAATTTTTTTTGGATGAAAATTTGAAGTTTTTCAGAAAATAAAGATAAAAAATTGTTTTATTTAAAATGTTTGGGACTTTTGGTTTTTTGCGTTTGGCATCCCTAATTTGATTATTTATTATTATAAATTTATTCTCTATGTTTTCAAAATATGGCAATATTTTAATAAAAAAGTTGAGAGAGCTTTTTTTTTTTTTTGGTTATTATTTTGTTACTCCATCCGACCTATATGGCCACAATGAAGATATATTTGGCCAATTAAAAGAAACTATACAGCCATCACCAATTAGCACGATTTAATGCATATAGTCACCCTACACAACCATTACCTTTGCAATGGAGGTTAGGGCGAGCTATTTAATTAGCAAAATCTAAATTAAACGAGAAGTTATGTCATGTAACCGGAAACGCATGCATATAAAAAACGCATGCATATTTTTCCAATATTTTGTTTAAATTTATTATCAATACTCAAACCGAGGTGGAGGGTATCAAAGATTCGGCACAGCCGAATTTAACACTCTTACTTGTTTAATTTTAAATTAAATATTTTTAATTTTAGAGAGATTTTTTTTTAATTTCAAATATAACAGAATTTACATTATCAAAAGATACGAGTATATTACAATAATTGGTTTATGGAAACTAATATTTCTGTGATGTCTTCATCTTCAAGTTCTTCTTGGCTCTGATATTTTTCTGACGATCGACTTTCAATGACATCGCTCGTTATATTGAAGTGTAACAGCACCCATTTTTCAATTTCAAACCTTCTTTTATACGTATTACAGAACATAACAACTCGGATTTTATTCTGTTGCAAAGTTTGCTTTTAACTAAAGTCATTAAATAAAACGAACGTTCAACTCCGGCTTTTGAGAAAGACAAAACTAACAAAGACAATACAAATGTGGATTACTCTTTAAATTGACTTTCGCCAATAGAATTCTTGTTAACTTCAATCCATAAAGAGGTTGTATTCAGTGCTGTATCCCAATATTGTTTTGTGATATAACTCAATTGGATTTGAATTTTTTTTGTTTCAGATGATCTAAATTTAAACTCTTCTAATATATTGGTTATCGGTTTTTTACCCAGTTTAATGTGTTTTGTATTGAAAATTTTGGCATTTTTTTTTAATGTAATTATATTTTTTAGCAATCGATTTTTTAATTCAGTAAAACCTGTTGTTGCTATTTACATTCTTCTATTTCAAAATGTGTTGTTATATTTGTTGAAAGAAACGAGCAGAGTGGTAAAAAGAGTAGTACACAAAATTATCGTATTACAAGTTAAGAAATTAAAACATATCAATACCATTAAAATTAAAATTGTATATTCAAAAATAATGAAAAAAGGTGCTAAAAGCAACTTTTTATTAATAAAAGATGCTAAGTTAGCATCTAGCATCTTTTCATAATTTTTGGATGCTAAGTGACAAAAAAGTTGCTAAATCTAGCAACTAAAATGCTAAAATGGCAACACTGTGTTAGCGTGCTAATTCATTGTCTGGTTAAGGCCCAAATAGACTACACAAAATGCTTGCGCAACATCGTGTTTGTGCAACACCTTTTTTCGATATACACCACACAAAATTCATAAGCACAAGCAGATAATTCTAGTTTGGTTTTTTATGTATTTATTTTAATCTTATTAATTTTAATTTTTTTCTTCAAACATTTTAATTTTATGTTACTTCTTTTGGGCTATGATGGTCAGCTTATAAGTTTTAAATAAAATAAATTAAAACAAAATTTATTTCATCTCCACTCTACGTTTCTTAATTTTAATTTTAATTTTTTTTCTTCAAACATTTTGCTAAACGTACCCTTCGCAAATTTCTTACTATTGTTGTTTATTTTATTCCTTTTTTCTTCCGCCTGTGTTGACAACGCGAGATGTTGTAAAAAATGGAAATTTTGTATGGAAATTGCCTACACACTACACAAAACTGTTGCGCAAAATTCCAAAAAATCAAATCAATTTGATTTTTGCACAACCGTTGCGCAAACATGAAAAATACCCATACACATTACACAACACGTTTCGCAAACACGATGTTGCGCAAGCAGTTTGTGTAGTCTATTTGGGGCTTTAAACTCACGTACTCTCTTAAGCTACGTTCACACTACGTGTTTTGCTTGTGCTTTTCTTAGTTGTTTAACACGTGTAATTTGTACACATAGTGTGAACCCTTTCAAACTTTGTTTAAGGTGCTATTACATGATGTGTTTTTTACATATGTACTGTCAAATTTTCCCACAACAAAAGTTGTACACATCGTGTGATACATATGAAACATTGTTTATGTACAATACATGAGGAAAGTCACAAGTACATTTTTCAATTAGAACAGGTTCTATATTTGCATGACAAACATATGAAAATACAACACTGCTTGTGGCGAAAGAAAAACAGAGTAAATTTGAAAGATTAATATTGAAAGAAAAATAAATTGTGTAGTATTAATTAACAATTAAAAAATAAATAACTTTTTTTTTAACAATAAATTTTTGTAAATTCACAAATTAAATCAGCTGTTGTTTACATTTAGAGGTTATGTCATACGGAAATACATATGCACGTGTGATAGCAAAAATTATGAAACGTATGTAAAAGACAATTTTGACAGACATGAGGAATTTCATATGGATATAAATAAAATAGACAGTACATATGTAAAAAACACTTCGTGTAATAGCACCTTTACGTACAACACATTTTGCAAGCCATATGTAAATTTTTCAATTAGAGAAGTTCTATTTTGGCAAGACAAACATATGAAATTACAACACTGCTTATGGCGAAAGAAAAACAGAGTAAATTATAAAGATTAATATTGAAAGAAAAATAAATTGTTTGATATTAATTAACAATTAAAAAATATATAAAATATATAACTTTATTTTTAACAATAAATTTTTGTAAATTCACAAATTAAATCAGCTATTGCTTACATTTAGAGGTTATGTCATACGGAAATACATATGTGCGTTTGAACGCAAAAATTATGAGTCGTATGTAAAACGCCAATTTTGACACACACACGGAATTACGTATGGATCATAAAACTGAATTTACATATGGAAAATACACATAGTGTAAACACACCTTTAAGGTGCTATTACATGATGTGTTTTTTACATATGTACTGTCAAATTTTCCCACAACAAAAGTTGTACACATCGTGTGATACATATGAAACATTGTTTGTGTACAACACATGAGGAAAGTCACATGTACATTTTTCAATTAGAACAGGTTCTATTTTTGCATGAGAAACATATGAAAATACAACACTGCTTGTGGCGAAAGAAAAACAGAGTAAATTTTAAAGATTAATATTGAAAGAAAAATAAATTGTTTAGTATTAATTAACAATTAAAAAATAAATGACCTTTTTTTTAACAAAAAATTTTTGTAAATTCACAAATTAAATCAGCTGTTGTTTACATTTAGAGGTTATGTCATACGGAAATACATACGCACGTGTGATAGCAAAAATTATGAATCGTATGTAAAAAGACAATTTTGACAGACATGAAGAATTTCATGTGGATAAAAAAAGTGACAGTACATATGTAAAAAACATTTCGTGTAATAGCACCTTTAGTAATATGCGTGGACGTCCCTACAAGAAATGAATGAGTGAAACTAACACATAAACAATTTTTTTGCTAACCCACTTGCAGTTTTTTTCTATTTAAAAACATTGTTGCTGTTGTAGAGTTGTTTTTGTTTAGGTTTAGGAAAGGTAAGTAATTAATTAAATTAAAAAGTTCAAGTTAATTTTTGTTGTTTCTTTGAGATTCTTCAAAATATGTCAGTGAATTCGTTAGTGCCATTCTCAATTGTGGTGGCACGTCCTTCCATTATACCCTTCCACAATTTTTATTTTTTGCTCGCTTCTTGTGCCCTATTCCTGTTGGATCGTTAACTTAAAGATATTGCTGTAGAATCTTCACAAACTTTCAATCTAGAACTTTTATACCTCTTAGGAAACGCATTTGTGTAAAGAATTATATTGTGCGAGAATATGTTATATCCTGGATTTCGATTGTGAATGCTGTACCAGAAAATAATATGGCTATCTATTTGATATTATTGATAGATTTTTTATGACGTAAGATAATACACAAGAAATATAATTGTGTGAAACAACGCTGACACAGTTTATTAAATCGACTCATAATGATTCCAGTTAAGTGCGCATGGAAGACACTATAAATATATTGTTAATACATGCGCAATCACCAAATTAACTTATTAAGGTAATGCACTGACATTTTATTAAAAATGTAGCTAGAAACAAAGTAAATCTTCCTTGCAGCATTTTACACTAACCCTTATATCTATCTTTCAGTCTGTTGCCATAACATAGATATGGGAGTTTTTTTTTTTAATATTTGAATGTTTTAATTTACCCCATTCTGGAATATAGTGTCTGGAATATGATGTTGATAATATGAAATGAAATTAGTTTCTTCAAAAGAACAAAGATCTCAGAATATTGAACAAATTGATTTATGGAGGTATTATCACAATATCTCACACACCGTTTTGTACAAACAAAGGTAGGTATTTGAATGGATACATCATTTACTCATCAATTTTCCAAATGAATTGTATCAGGTTTGGCCGAAATTGTTAATTCACAACACTCAAAAGGTAAGCTTTAATATAAATTGTTGATATATATGTAAGTGTTATAATAAATTGTTTTCTTTAAGAAACTACTGATTGCACTAAGGCCCATTACCGGAAATTTCTATTGAGTTTAGGGATGTTTCGAGTGAAAAGTCAGCAAATTTGTTTAAATATCTGTTTCAAGTTAAGCCCATTGTCCTGTTTCAACATTGTCTCAAAGTTATCACACCGTTTCGGAATTAGTGATATTGTTGTATTTTTAATATTTAATATTTATTTTTAATTTTGAATTTGATTTTTAATACAATAAATAAATAAATAAAAAATAATAAGTCGTGTTTCATTATAATCAAGCGTGACCGGTCAATGATGATGTATATGTCCATCAAATGTGACCGGTCAACGATGATATATATATCTATCATCGTTGACTACTAAACAGCGGTAGAGTGAGCAGTTCAGATATATATTATATGGTTTACATACTTTCATAGGTTAGAGTAAGATGCAAAATCACATGTACACAAAAGTTTCGGTCATTTTTGTCATATTGGCGTTAATAAAATGATAGAAACTTTGTTCTACGCGATGACCGTAACTTCAGTCAGTAGTGACTGTCATATCACCGGTCAAATGACCGTCACTGTTCTTGTAGGGGTGTGTTAAAACCTAGAGAATGAAATGAATGAATGAGTAGTTGAGTATCTATGTGGACAATGTGAATCAGTGTTACCATAATTTGAAATTGTAAAGATGCTACATTGCAAAAAAAAAAAGCTAAAACGTACTGGAGTCCAAAAAAAGATGTTAAATTTTATTTTTTTTTTTCAAATTTCATTACCTCTATATTGAAAAATTAAATACTTATTAATAAATTCTTTAGTTTTTAAATCGAAAAATTAATATAAAACATAAGTTTCGATTTATATTTTTTAAATTTTAATTAAAATTATTTTGGATTTCATCTGTAATTTTTTTTTTAACATCGAATTGAGTTTTTTTTAATTTTAAATTAAATATTTTTTAATTTTAGAGCGATTTTTTTTTTAAATTTCAAATATAACAAAATTTACATTATCAAAAGATACGATTATATTACAATAATTGGTTTATGGAATCTAATATTTCTGTGATGTCTTCATCTTCAAGTTCTTCTTGGCTCTGATATTTTTCTGACGATCGACTTTTATCAACGGCATCGCTCGGTATATTGTAAGTGTAACAGCACCCATTTTTCAATTTCAAACTTTCTTTTACACGTATTACAGAACATAACAACTCGGATTTTATTCTGTTCAAAGATTGCTTTTAACTAAAGCCATTAAACTAAACAAACGTTCAACTTCGGCTTTTGAGAAAGACAAAACTAATAAATACAATACAAATATTGATAACTCTTTAAATGGATTTTCGCCAATATAATTTTTGTTAACTTCAATCCATAAAGCGGTTGTATTCAGTGTTGTATCCTAATATTGTTCTTTGATATAACTCCATTGAATTTGAATTTTTTCTGTTTCAGATCATATAAATTTCATCTCTTCTAATATATTGGTTATTGGTTCTTTTGCCCGGTTTAATGTTTTTGCATTGAAAATTTTTGCATTTTTTTAATACAATAATATTTTTTGACAATCGACTTTATAATTCATTAAAAACTGTTGTTGCTACTTACATTCTTCTATTTCAAAATGTTTTGTTATATTTGTTGAAAGAAACGAGCAGAGTGGTAAAAGGAGTAGTACACAAAATTATCGTATTACAAGTTAAGAAATTAAAACATATCAATACCATTAAAATTAAAATTGTATATTCAAAAATAATGAAAAAATATGAAAAAAAGGTTCTAAAAGCAATTTTTTATTAATAAAAGATGCTAAGTTAGCATCTAGCATCTTGTCATTAATTTTGGACGCTAAACGACAAAAAAAAGTTGCTAAATCTAGCAACTAAAATGCTGAAATGGCAACACTGATGTGAATTGCTGAATGAGAGGTTACACAGTGATCTACATAGATAAGTAAATGAGTTAGTTGGAAATTTTTTTGAAAATGAGAATGAGAAAAAAAATTGGGGTGGCAGAAAAAATGATGGATGAATGAAGATGAGGGAGGTTTGGTCAATAATAAATAAGGATGCAATTTTTGTTTTAGGGGAGTCGAATTGGGTTTGTGAAAGAAGAGGTTGAGGAAAAAACCTTGAGCTAAAATTAATATGTAGAGTAAGAAAAAGTTTTCAAAATGTAAGAAATTTAAAACTTAAATTAAAGATTTAAGTACAGTTTTAAGAAAAAATGATTTAAAATGTTTGATTTGTCAAGTTTTGGGAGTCGAAATGTGAAAGTTAAAGAAAAAGGTTGAGGAAAAAACCTTAAAATTAAAATAAGATATAGAATTTAAGTACAGTTTTAAGAAATAATGAATTAAAATTTGGAAGTTAAAATGTGACAGTCAGTAGAATACTTTCAGAGTGTTTGTTGGTGTTTTTTTAAAGTATATATTGTTGCAGAAAATTGTTTTGCATATAACAAAATTAAATAGATTTTTAAGAAAATTGTGCATTTGTTTATTGGAACAGAAACTCCAGTGAGCGACACTTTCAAAAGCCGTTCACAATGCAAGCAACATATATTCGGAAATGAGTTCGAATAAACAGCTGACTGACGGATTGTTTACATTTTGTAAAGTAAATAAATTGTGAACAGCAAGAAATGGAAAATTGTGGTGTAAATGAAGAAGTGGTGATTATAAAAAAAAAACATATATTCTAATTAATAGGTGAACTAAATATATTTATAAGGTGTTGCAAATCGTACCCAGCAACAACTACCACTCTCAAGACACAACATGCGCGTTTTTGTTGTGGCCCAGTTAGTGGGTCTATCCGCGATATTGTTAAAAAAGAATGAAAATAAAAGACGCTGGTGGGTCCGCGATATACTTCAAAAAAGAGATACCTTTGGAGATGGCACTAATCTGGTCAAGGAAATGAGGTTGAAAGACAGCGAAAGTTTTTATAACTTTGTTAGGATGACTGACGTCCAATTTGATTTGCTTCTGCATAAAGTTGGTCCATTATTAAGCAAGAAATCTATCCGTAGACCAATAAGTGAGCGTGTGAGGCTACTGGTAACTCTAAGGTAAAGACTAGCGTGCGCATTTTGCAAGTGATTGTGGTTGAAATGAAAATAATATGAAAACAAATTATTTTATAGATTTGTAGCCGTATCGGAAAGTCGACTATACATAATATAATAAAGGAAACAACGGAATCAATATGGGTAGCACTTAATGCAGAATTTATTCCGAAACCTAACAACGAAAGCCTGAAGTTTATAGCCGAACAGTTTTTGGCAAAAACTGGAATGCCAAACTGTATTGGAGCCATAAACGGAAAGCATTGCGTAATTCAATGTCCACCGAATAGTGGATCATTATTCTTTAATTACAAGAAGGCATTTTCAATTGTTCTCCTAGCAGTTTGTGATGCAAACTACAACTTTACATATGTTAATATGGGCGCGTATGGATCTGAATCTGATGGTATGTTTTTTAATATAATATATAATAAATTCTTAAACTTTTTGTTCATAGGAGGAGTTCTAAAACGGACTGATTTTGGCCAAGATTTGTTACATAATCGTTTGAATTTTCCCCAAGACACAGAGCTACCTGATAGTATTATAAAATGTCCATTTTATTTTGTTGACGATGAAACTTTTCCCCTAAAACGGCATTTGATGCGTCCATATGGTGGAAGAGAACTTTCGTCCGCTAAACGCCACTTCAACACGCGCTTATCTTCTGCTAGAAGAACAAACAGTTTCGGGATATTAGCCAGTAAATTTAGAATCTACCACACTGTCATAAATGCACTGTGGTTCTTCACAACTTAATTTTAAAAACAAAAGCTACCACTACTGCCTTCAGTGAAAATGTAAATATCGAGAGTAATTATAATATGAGCAATTGGCAGATTGTATCACAACTGGGATCGAATCACGCTGGCCACGAGGTACAACACATTTAACTCAACAATAATAATCGACTATTTAATTCATTTTTTTATTTAAAAACAAAACCATAAAAAAGTAAATATAATAAACTAATAATTAAATCGAAACTTTGTGGCCACTTTCATAAGCTCCTTCTCACACGCCTCGGCTCCATCCTTGTTTAATTTGCCCAAGGTTTCCACTATAAAATCAACAACTGCCGAGTGATATTTGAGAGACGAAGTCGGCTCCACTGACTGTGACACAGGTGGCTCTACACATGACATTAGCTTATTTGTTAGGTCTTCAAATATGTCCTCGACAGATCTTTTTGTCTTTTTTGGCGCTCTGGTTTGGGAAAATGTAGGCGACGGTGTGCTGCAATCAATTACGGGAGAAGGCAATGGCAAACGGCAATTGTGCTAAACAATTCGTTTTCTATAATACTTCCATCCTGTGATTCTAGGGAGAAGAAACCACAGTTGTCTGTAGAAATTCCAGTGTTGTCAGCAGACCACGCAAGAGAATCAGTGACTCATGAGGAAAAATTATGTATAAAAATATTATACTCTCAGTCTATTTTGCAAATATGTCCATACCTTCATTTTTTTAAAGCATTGTCCAAGAACTGTAAGTGCTTAAAAAACACCCATTTCTCCTTACCGTAAGCTCCAACACCACTTCTATTAGCAGCATTTTCACGATCCTTTTGCCTTCTATACTTGTCCATCAATGCCTTAAACTTGTTTTTAACCTTTTCACCTTTAACAAAAAAAAAAAAAATATTAAAAAAAGTACTCTGTGTTACTTCTTCATACAACGAACATAATTACTTACCGGTTAGACCAAATGTTTTCCCAACTTCTTCCCAGACCACGTTTCGCTGTACTATGTCCTTGTATCCATGGGAACTAATATTCCACAAGTTCTCGTGCCCTTGAACTATTTCAATAAACTTGAATGTATCGGCTTCATTCATTTTCAAATTTTAATTGCTGACCAAAAAACAAACAAACAATAACACATGTTTTCTTCGAATGCATATGTTTTTTAACTTATGTTTTCTTCGAATGCAACCGACAGAGTTGTATTTTGAATATTAATAAAATGTTGAAATATGTGAAATATTTATAATTATAATATTGTACAGATAATATCATAACATAAATGACATTTTTTTTAACAAACAATTTTAATTTTCATTGATAATTCCTAGTTTAAATGTCAAATTCGAAAACAGCGCTATCTAGTACCAAATGGAAACAACTACTTTCGAACAAATATGTTGCTGGAGTAGGAATAGACCAACTTCAGCGACAAATGTGAGTTACATTTTCGTAAAAAAAAAAAAGAGTGGCACTTATGTGAAATTCTGTGTGTGAGAACGAGATGGCATGGAAAATGTAACTGCCGCTTGCATTGTGAACTATGCTTTATTTCTATTTTAACATGATAGTCAACATTTTCAATTAGATATCAAACAGAACAATGTTAAAAGTATATACATAGCTAACTAAAGAAGAAGCAATTAGTTTTTTGCTTTCAAAACAGCTCTACATAGTTATGCATATACAATTATTATTCATCTTTACCTACAAAATATCTGATTGCGATTACATATAGTTTTTAAAATTGTGTATTATTAATGCATTACTATTCACATAAATACAAAATTGCACATTTTAAATTTTCCATTCAAATTTAAGAAAATATCAATTCTAAAAATTGGAAATCAGATTTCCAATTATAAATTAGAATTTATCAATTGAATTTTAGAAAATCATATTAAAATGTCGGAAATAATAACTTGAAATTTAGAACACATCATTATTAAAATATAAATTTTATTCTTTAAACACAAATTGAAATTCAGAAAACACCAAATATGTTTACATTTAAAAAATCAACTGAAATTTAAAAAAAAAATATTGCGATTCAGGAGACATTAATAGCATTTCAGGATAAGAAAACTTTAATTTAAACTCAACGAATTTAGAAAACCTCAATGATATTTATGAATTGCGAACATAAAAATTGTTACATAAAATAAAGTGCAATTTGATGAGAATGTTATTTATATATTATTTGTCACAATTTTTTTGGATGCAACTTTGGAGTTATTCAGAAAAAAAGATAACAATTTATTTTATTTAAAATTTTTGGGATATTTGGTTTTTTGCGTTTGGCATCCCTAATTTGAACCAGTCTTCATGATGACTTCAAAATTTGATTTCATGTTAGGCAAAGTAATACCCAAAAAATTTAAGTTCGATAATAATTCCCGGTAGTAGTATTTGGATCAATAAATTAAAATATATTTTATTAACATAATATAATTCAAAATCAAAAGTTGGCATCACTGGGTTAGATTTTGTATTATATTGTGTTATTTTATGTTACCACGAAATCTAATAGTGAAAACTCCCTTTTAATAAGTAAAAAAAAATTATTTTCCAAATAGGCAATATTTAAAAAAAAAAAAAAATTGAGAGAACTTGGTTATTATTTTGTTACTCCATCCGACCTATAATACGGCCGCAATGAAGAATTATTTGGCCAGTTAAAAGAAACTATACAGCCATTAATTTGCAAAACCTTAAACTAAATTAAACGAGAGAGCAACCACGATGACTAAAATGCAAACACTGAAACGTGTTTTTTTATCCGAATATTTTGTTTACATTTTTTATCAATACTCAAACCGAGGTGGAGGGTATTAAAGATTCGGCACAGCCGAATTTAACACTTACTTGTTTTTATTAAAATTTGTTCTTTCGTTTACTTATGTAACAATTTTTATGAGCGCAATCCTTAAATATTAATTGATGTTTTCTAAACTTTATTTGATATCTTTGAATTTAAATAGTTACCCGATTAAATTTTTATTATACCCTCCACACCTCAGTCGCTCAAAGGGTTCACGAGCTATGAATTAAACTTTGAAAAATCTCTTGAAAAATAAAATTTTTCAGTGTGTTTGCTGTTTTTCTTAATATATGTTGTATATGTTGTAATTCTTCGTATTGTTGAAGTCATTACAGTTGTGTGTATATTAATACTGCACGTGGCACATTGGCCTAAGCAAGTTTTACCGCATATTTTTTTATCATTAAAATTAAATATTAAAAATTCAAAATTAATAAAAATAATAAAAAGTGGAAAATGAAAAATGGAAAATGGAAAATGAAAAATGAAAAATGGAAAATGAAAAATGAAAAATGAAAATTGAAAAATGGAAAATGAAAATTGAAAAATGAAAAATGGAAAATGAAAAATGGAAAGTGAAAAATTGAAAATGAAGATTTAAAAATGGCAAATGGAAAATGAAAAATTAAAAATTAAAAATGAAAAATGGAAAGTGGAAAATGAAAAATTAAAAATGGAAAATGGAAAATGAAAAATGAAATTTGAAAAATTGAAAATGAAAAATGAAAAATCGAAAATGGAATATGAAAAATTAAAAGTGGAAAATGGAAAATGGAAATTGAGAAATTAAAAATTAAAAACTTAACATGAAAAACGAAAGATGAAAATTGAAAAGTGAAAAATAGAAAATGATAAATTAAAAATGAAAATTGAAAATGAAAAAGGTGGAGGGTATCAAAGATGCGGCCCAGCCGAATTTAACACTCTAACTTGTTTTTAATTTCAGTTGATTTTTTAAATGTAAACAAATTTGGTGTTGTTTTTAATTTCAATTTGTGTTTAAAGAATAAAATTTTTATACATTAAAAAATTCGAATGATGTTTTCTAAACTTCAAATTATTTCCGAATTTTAAATATGATTTTCTGAAATTCAATTGATATTTTCTAAATTATAATTGGATATCTGAATTCCAATTTTTAGAATTGATATTTTCTTAATATCAAATGGAAATTTAGCATTTTAATTTAATTACATTTGCAAAAGGTGCAATTTCGTAGTTTTGTGAATATTAATGACTTATTAATTACATTTGGATGCTTTGATTTAGTTCCAATTTTCACCATATTCCCCACGTTTAGCAAATCTCACACCCATATTCACCTAAAAGTTCAACTATACTGTGTAGGTAGCAAATTCCCAAACCCTACATAAGCTTAAATATTCACGTTAAAGCTTAAAAAGCTTTACTTTTTGTAAATCATATGGTGAATTTTATATATGGATATATATGAATGGAAGCTCATATGTTTTTTTCGTTTATATATATATATACATATATAATATATAAACAAATATACAAAACTATACAGTTTTTTTTTAAGTTTTTGTTTAATAATTAGGGAGACGTTTGTAAAATTATAGGATTTTGTTAAACGATGATTATTGTTAAACGTATATTAAAGAATGAAAAATTTTAAATGTGTTATATATGAACAGCTCTAATACTAAATATATGCAAATATACAAAAGATCACTTTTTTTAAGTTTTGTTCCCAATATTATACATTATGCCGGAAACAAACCACACTTATGTTTGTAAGTTTTTAGTTTAATAATTAGGGAGACGTTTATAAAATTGTAGGATTTTGTTAAACGTACAAAATAATTTAAAGAAGAAATTTTGTTATGATTATTATTAAACGTATATTGTAGAATGAAAAATTTTAAATGTGTTATATATGAGCAGCTCTAATACTAGATTTGTTTTGTATTTTCTCTGTTAAAGAATTATGCACGATAAACAACAAAAAATGTGTTTTCGTTTAAATACAAAAATAAATATAAAAACATATATACACACATTAAATCAATTTTTTGTTATAGTACAATGAAAGCAATATAAAAAAAGCCCACAAACCTACAGTTGTTTTTAAAATATATATTTGCTATTGACAGAACTTTTTTTAGTAAGCTTCTGATATATGTGTTGGGGTATGTATATGGTATAACAAAACAAAAGAAAGCTTTAGGTGAATTTTTTATAAGACTGAAAGTTATCAATTATCATTTAGTAGATTAATAAACCTATACAGCTTTTTTTGAAAGTTTTTAATTGTTTTTGTTATAAGTAGGTAGCAACTTTTTACTTATTTAATTCTTTTTATTAACTTTTAATATTTCTATTTCACAATATTGCGAAATCACATAATCAAATATGTCTAACATCCGTCTGCATATTTATTTTCTTTGTTTAAGCTATTAATTAACAGTTAGTGAATTAACAAACCTATACAGCTTTTTCTCATATACTCATATACTTTTTGACCGTTTTTTTTTTCAAATATTAACGACTTTACATAATTTTTTATATTTGCTTTTCAATTTTTTAATTAAAGATTTCAGTTTTTAGGTTTTCAATTTTTAATTCAAGTTTTTAGTTTAAGTTTTTAAATTTTAATTTTTTTAATTTTTAGTTAAATTTATTATAGATAGGTGTCTTTCAGTTAGTTCCTATAGTTGTTTTTTTCATTAATATTTTAGATATTTCATTCTTTTTATTAACTCTGAACATTCAAGTGTCTTTCGGTTAGTTCTTATAGTTGTTTTTTCAAAATATTTTTAAATCTTTCAGTTAGTTACTATAGTTCTTTTACATTTCCAATATATTTTAGCTTTTTCATTAATTCAATATCCGTTGACTTTGAATTTAAATACATTTTATATATTCTATTGAGGTTTTTTAGAGCTGGCAACATATTTTTCATTCACGAACCCCATTTTTTTCGATTGATTTGTTTGAAAATATTCGTTCATTCAAGTCTATATGTTTCTTTCTATTGAATTATTTCAATATATTTTTTTGTTTCTTATTAAGTTAAATTATAACCAATTTTAATACCACTTTTCAGACTTTAATATATATGTACTAAATTTGTTATTAAATCAGACGAAATTTTTATTTTTTTTTTTTTTCAAATATTAACGATTAAATCTTTATTTTTTTTCAGATATTAACGATTTTCAAAAATTTTTTTATATGTTGTAAATTTTTAATTTCAGTTTTCAGTTTGTAATGCAAGTTTTTAAATTTCTAGTTTAATTTATTATAGATAGGTGTCTTTCAGTTAGTTCCTATAGTTGTTTTTCATTAATATTTTAGATTTTCATTCTATTTTATTATTGTTTTATTTTAGAGTTTTATAAATGGTTGTAATAACTAGAATCGTTTATAAATTATATAATTTTATTAAAGGTAGAACTAATTCAAAGAAAAAATTTTAAACAGCGCACTAACATAAAGTCACGTTTCTATGTTTTTTTATATTTTTAGTTTTTATATTTTTAATTTTCGATTTTCAATTTTCAATTTTTACATAAGTTTTAATTTTTAAATTTCTTTGGTAATTTAGTTTTTTAATTTTTGATTTTTCAATTTAAAATTTTTAGTTTTTAGTTTTTATATTTGCTTTTCAATTTTTTAATTTAAGTTTTTAGTTTTTAGGTTTTCAATTTTGAATTTAAGTTTTTAGTTTTTGATTTTTCAATCTTAAATTTTTAGTTTTTATATTTACTTTTCAATTTTTTTAATTTAAGTCTTTAGTTTTTAGGTTGTCAATTTTTAATTTAAGTTTTTAGTTTTTAATTTTTGATTTTAATTTTTAGCTTTTAATTATACCCTCCACTCCAGTGTGCAGAGGGTATATATAAGTTTGTCATTCCATTTGTAATAATTAAAAAAAAAAAATTTTGGACCCCATAAAATATATATATTTGTGATCCTTATAACAACCGGAGTTGATATAGCGATGTCCGTCTGTCCGTCTGTGGAAATCACGATGACGGCATCAATCGGCCAGCTAGGGTGCTCGTTGACATAAAACTTGATTCAATATCATCCTGAAAACTTTGCCATTTAAAATGGTCCAAATCGGTCGATTAGGGCCCGAGATTTGAATGAAGAACTAAAAACAGTCTTGGAAAAATAAAATTTTCTATGTTGTTCTTGTCACGTTCACGCCCTCAATAGGACAGGTAGGGTGATAATTTTTAGTGAGAATAATTCACCAAATTCATGGGAAGATTTCTGTTTCAAAAATCAATTAAATCGGTGGAACAGGTCCAGGGAAATCTCTGAAAATTTAAAAAAAAATTAAAAACATGATGTTTCTATATTGTTCTTGTTGTTATCCTAAATGTTGCATTGTTGTCATAGCTGGACTTGTTGTTTTGTGGTCGTTGTGGTAATAATATAATAAAAACAAAACCTTTGTACATTTTTTTTATCAACTCTGGTAGAAAAATTTGAAAGTTTCCATTGTTTTGGCATCACTAAAAAAATTTGTTAGATCATTTCTGTCATTGCCACGAGCCTGCCTGCTCATTTCGATTGGGTCACAGGAAAGTGTTTAAAATCGATCCAAAAATTTTCGACAAGCAGACACTACGAGTTAATATAAAGGGATAAAAATTCACCAACATCTAAAGCAAAAAATGCTAAAATATCTGGTTGTTAATAAAAAAAACAATGTAAATTTAGCAAAAAAAAAAATTTATGTATTAATTTATGTAAAGAGAAAAACACAAAAATAACGTTTGATGTTGCATTTTTTGTGTGTAATATTTACATATACATACATACTCATATTACATAATACAAATAATATACATATATTCTATATCCATATGTATATCCATAATAACTGCATGTTAGAAATAAGTCGGTATATTATTTTATTTACATAAAATTCTGCAATATTTTGTTGTGGGGAAAATACATTTCTTTTGCATTAACAGAGTGTCACTTCATTTTGCTCAGCGTGACTATGCCGCAGTAGATGGCGCCACAATTTTTGTTCTAATTAGCTTTGCAATAGTTATTTCTATTTTAACATGAATGTCAATATTTTCAACTAGATATCATACAGAACAATGTTAAGAGTATACACGGGCTGGTCTTTTATTTCATACGCTTTTTCATTATTCTTTTACAAATATGAACATAAGTTTGGCATGTTAACTTTTTGTTGTCTTTACAAAATAGAGTTACAGAGTTCATCAGTGAGTTTTTTGCTTTCAAAACAGTTCTACATAGTTATATAGAACTATTATTCTGCTTTACCTACAAAATATCTGATTGCGATTACATCTAATTTTTAAAAATTGTTTATAACGGGTGATTTTTTAAGAGCTTGATAACTTTTTTTTAAAAAAAAACGCATAAAATTTGCAAAATCTCATCGGTTCTTTATTTGAAACGTTAGATTGGTCCATGACATTTACTTTTTGAAGATAATTTCATTTAAATGTTGACCGCGGCTGCGTCTTAGGTGGTCCATTCGGAAAGTCCAATTTTGGGCAACTTTTTCGAGCATTTCGGCCGGAATAGCCCGAATTTCTTCGGAAATGTTGTCTTCCAAAGCTGGAATAGTTGCTGGCTTATTTCTGTAGACTTTAGACTTGACGTAGCCCCACAAAAAATAGTCTAAAGGCGTCAAATCGCATGATCTTGGTGGCCAACTTTCCGGTCCATTTCTTGAGATGAATTGTTCTCCGAAGTTTTCCCTCAAAATGGCCATAGAATCGCGAGCTGTGTGGCATGTAGCGCCATCTTGTTGAAACCACATGTCAACCAAGTTCAGTTCTTCCATTTTTGGCAACAAAAAATTTGTTAGCATCGAACGATAGCGATCGCCATTCACCGTAACGTTGCGTCCAACAGCATCTTTGAAAAAATACGGTCCAATGATTCCACCAGCGTACAAACCACACCAAACAGTGCATTTTTCGGGATGCATGGGCAGTTCTTGAACGGCTTCTGGTTGCTCTTCACTCCAAATACGCCAATTTTGCTTATTGACGAAGCCATTCAACCAGAAATGAGCCTCATCGCTGAACAAAATTTGTCGATAAAAAAGCGGATTTTCTGCCAACTTTTCTAGGGCCCATTCACTGAAAATTAGACGTTGTGGCAGATCGTTCGGCTTCAGTTCTTGCACGAGCTGTATTTTATACGGTTTTACACCAAGATCTTTGCGTAAAATCTTCCATGTGGTCGAATAACACAAACCCAATTGCTGCGAACGGCGACGAATCGACATTTCACGGTCTTCAGTAACACTCTCAGAAACAGACGCAATATTCTCTTCTGTACGCACTGTACGCATTCGTGTGGTTGGTTTAATGTCCAATAAAGTAAACTGAGTGCGAAACTTGGTCACAATCGCATTAATTGTTTGCTCACTTGGTCGATTATGTAGACCATAAATCGGACGTAAAGCGCGAAACACATTTCGAACCGAACACTGATTTTGGTAATAAAATTCAATGATTTGCAAGCGTTGCTCGTTAGTAAGTCTATTCATGATGAAATGTCAAAGCATACTGAGCATCTTTCTCTTTGACACCATGTCTGAAATCCCACGTGATCTGTCAAATACTAATGCATGAAAATCCTAACCTCAAAAAAATCACCCGTTAATTACTAAAGCATTATTTACATAAATACAAAATTGCACTTTTTAAATTTTCCATTCAAATTTAAGAAAATATCAATTCTAGAAACTGGAATTAAAATTTCAAATTATAAATTAGAAAATATTAATTGAATTTCAGAAAATCATATCAAAACGTCGGAAATAATAATTTTAAATTTAGAAGACATCAATTGCATCTTTATTATATAAATTTTATTCGTTAACCGCAAATTGAAATTCCAAAAAAAAAACACCAAATATTACATTTAAAAAATGTTTACATTTAAAAAAAATATTGGGATTGGCATTCTAGCTTTTCAGTAACTTCTTTTAACGATAGTCGAATCGTTAAAAAGAGAAAATAGCAAAATTATCATTAAAATTGTTAAACGATATTCGCTATTGTTAAAGTCAGCTGTTGTTGTTATCTAAACGACAACCATTTTTGTGTTGTTTATTCAATCGATAAAAACTTAAATTTTTAGGTTGAAATGTCGTCATACATAAATAAAAATCATAAAATAGTGAAAATATTTTGCTTCCATTAAAAAACTTTTTTATATAAATATAAAAATTAAATAGCATATTCAATTCATTATTTTATTTTCAAATAAATAAACAGAAATATTAGTAAGCAAAATAAAGATATTAAACATAAACATAAAATCATCCTGTCAAACACGAAGTAAATTTTTTTTTCTATTCTTTGTGTTTTTCGCTTATTTTGACAGAGATGCCACTCGTTTACAATGTAAATAAATAGAAAAATAGATTTGTCGACTGTCGTTAAGATGTATGTACTTAGCGAATCACTTAATCCTTAGTGCAAACAACAATAGCTGTCGATATATTTTGTGATTGTCGGAGCGTTGAAATTTACAGAATCGCACTACAGAAAACATTAATTTAAATTCAATGAATTTTAGAAAACCTCAAATGATATTTAAAGCTGCGTACACACGATGGAACATTAAGAGAAACGTGCGAAAAAAAAACATGTTTCCATTTTTTAATACAGACGAGGAACCAAAAACAAAACATCAGTTCTATGTGGTTATTGAAATATACGCGGAAGAAAATAAATTTTATATTCGTCATTAAAATTTTTAAAAATTTATAAAATATATGTATTAGTTTATAACTTTTTATATTAATCTATAAAATTCCTCATATTTTCATTATCACTATTCATTATTATTTATAAAATTCTTGAAATTTGCATTATGTTAAATTTTCGTAATTTTCGTCTCTCTTTTATTTTCTTTACTCCGATATACAAAACAACATTACAGAACGACTGCTCTGAATGAAATAAGAGAGCAAACACAGTAAACATCGATACAGACGATGGAACATTGAGTTTGGAAACATAAAATATCAAAATAATTTGATATTTGAAGAACCAAAATTGAAACATTGATTTTGAGAGGAAACATTGCTACACACGATGGACCATTAAGTGGAACATGACGATGTTCCTGTTGATGTTCCATCGTGTGTACTCAGCATAAGAATTGCTAACATAAAAACTGTTACATAAATAAACGCAATTTGATGAGAATGTTATCTTAATATATAAAAACGTTGGTGCGTATGTTGGTACTCTAATAACTGTTGAACCACTAATGCTAGCGACTTCGTATTCATACCATATGTTCCTCTGGTTCTCCGATTTGCATGACTTTCTTTTGTACCCGATAGGTGGCGCTGGGGTCGAGATTTTCCCAAAAAATTTATTTACGGTCCAATTTACCTCAAATTCGCAACATATATTATGTACATAAAACTAAAGTTGTTGACAAAGTTTTTCACCTGTAGGTAGCGCTGGTGTTAAAATATTCAAGAAAACGTATATTTTTTTTCAGTCATATTCATAATATTATTAAATGCAATGTATTTAAGCATTTTCGAGGGAGTTCGTGCTTTACTTTTGCCCGACACTCGGTATTAAAATTTAGATGCAATATAAAATCCAGATGTTTTCTTCGGGCCAGCAACGCGGACCGGACTCAGCTAGTTTATTTATAAATTTTCACAATTTTTTTTCGATGAAAATTTGAAGTTTTTCAGAAAATAAAGATAACAAATTATTTTATTTAAAATGTTTGGGACTTTTGGTTTTTTGCGTTTGGCATCCCTAATTTGATTATTTATTATTATAAATTTATTACCTTTGCAATGGAGGTTAAGGCGAGCTATTTAATTAGCAAAATCTAAATCAAACGAGAAGTTATGTCATATAACCGGAAACGCATGCATATAAAAAACGCATGCATATTGTTTACTTTTATTATCAATACTCAAACCGAGGTGGAGGGTATCAAAGATTCGGCACAGCCGAATTTGACACTCTTACTTGTTTTTTAGTTTAATTTATGAAACATTTTTAAATACTTTTATACTTTGAGTTATTTTTGATTAAATATACAATATTAGGAATGTGAATCAAAAATTCTTACAATTATTATTCCAAACAATATTATTATCATGTTTTGTTTTCTTTTTCCTACTGAATACTCATATACAAAGTATACAAATAATCTTTCTTAAATGGTTTTTAGCAAGCTTCAGAACAACAAAAATTTTATGTTCAGTCTAATTTAAGTTTTTACTCTCATTTTTTTTATCCAAATTATAAAAGTTTCCTACAAAATATCTACAAAGTTAATTAAATTTATTAAAATTTAATCATATTTCTTTAATATTTTATTGAAATATTGAAAACTTGCTATATTCTTATATATTATTATTTATTATACCCGCCACTCCAGTGTGCAGAGGGTATATATAAGTTTGTCATTCCGTTTGTAATAATTAGAAAAAAAATCTGGACCCCATAAAATATATATATTTGTGATCCCTATAACAAGCGGAGTTGATATAGCGATGTCCGTCTGTCCGACTGTGGAAATCACGATGACGGCTTCAATCGGATAGCTAGGGTGCTCGTTGATAAAAAAAAATGATTCACTAACATCCTGAGCAGTTTGCTGTTTAAAATCGTCCAAATCGGTTAATCTGGTCCCGAGAATTGAGCGAAGATGTAAAAAAATTCCTGAGTAAATATGATTTGAATATGTGTTCTTGTCCCGATAACGCCCTCAATAGGACAGCTAGGGCGCTCGTTTTTAGTGAAAATGTATCACAACATCATGAGAAGGTTTCTGTTTTTGAAATCATGACAATAGGTTTCATAGGTGCCGAGAAATCATTGAAAATTTAAAAAAAAAAATATGACGTTTTCCTATATTGTTTTCCTAAATTTTGAATTTTTTCATAGCTGTGCATGTTGTTTTTATGGTCGTTGTGTTAATAATATAAAAATTCTTCAATATCAGTATGTTTTGGTGTAATATTTAAGTTAATTAATTAATATAAGAAACTATGTAAAATCAATATCAATATTCTGCGAATTTTATTACATCACAAAATGTTATAAATTGATACATACTACTGTTGCCAATATCAAAATACTATAAATAATATTCATATATTCTCTATATGTATATCCATAATAAGCGCATATTAAAAAAATCGGTACTTTATTTTATTTATACAAAATTCTGAAATTTTTAGAGTTGCAAAAATAGTATGGTTTTAAGGGTTGTATTTTTAGTACATGTATAAACTCTGCATACTTGCATTCAAAAGTAGTAGGTAAACCATAATATATTTACCCTGTAAAAAAATTGGTGTTTAAAAAAATACTATTTTTTGTAATATGTTAAAAAAGATGTTAATTACAATAAATTTTTAAAATTTGTTATTTAATGTCGGGACGGAAGCAAACGCCATTCCCAAAAATTCTTCGCATGAGTGATCCACATTAAGAATAATCGCGGAGCTAAGCTCAATCAATGTGCAATGATCGAGCCTTGCCCTGGGGAACATGCATTCATGCTTTTCTTAACACAAACGCCATTCCCAACTACAAAAAATTTTAGGCACGAGCTATTCACATTATGAATAGTTGCGGAGCTCAACTCAATCAAAGTGCAATGATCAAGCTTCGCCCTGGGAAACATATAATCATGATTTTTTTAGCACAAACCGAACTTCTTATGGCACATTAAAAATAAACTAATTGAGAAGTACAATTCATCATTACGCTGTATTATAATACTATATTCTTATTTTACTGGTAGCTAGTAAACAAAGTGATCGTATCATTGTGAACGAAATAGAATTGAAATTGTGTGCAGATTTGTTTTACTTAAAAAAACCTGTTTCTACAGATAGTGAATAAAATCCCAGTAAGCATTTTATGCAATAAATGATCTTGTAGAGTCTTTTTTGGCTCATATGTGCTATTAAAACAGTCATAAATGCGCTCTTTTGCTGATCACAAAATATTCTTTTGTTGGGAGGAAATATTTCCTTACCCGCGAATCTTATTGATAGTCCTTTTTATCCGCTTTTCTGATCAGTTTCGACTCATTTTTGAGTCGTATTTAATGTCATTTTTCTATAAATCACTTTTTAAGAGTAAGCAAAAATCATTTTCTAGTCTTTTTCTAATAGCGCATGTGATTCCTCAGTTTTTAATCATCAAAAGTGCTCGAAGAAGACACAGTAAGGTAATTTTTAATAAAAACAATCTTCGAAATGATGACTGGGATATCGTATATTTTTGTTAACAAACACACGCATGCATAGCAGCACCAATAAACCGAAATCTAATCGGCTTCTTATGTGTATGCAGCCGAACAGAAACGAAAATATTCACCAAAGAGTAAAGTAAACAACAATTTCATTCAGTCTTATGGAAGCTTTTGAACAAAGCAAGTCTATATCGCGTTGTCTTGTGAAATTTTTAAATTGTTTTTTAATAGGTATTAGTGATGCCAGGAGATTTTTTCAGAAATCTCTACGCTTATGACAAAAAATCCCTTTTTCCCTACACCCACTTTTTCCCCTACACTACTTTTTTCAAAATTTATTTTTAATTTGTACATTTTCAATTTCAATTATGTAAAAATAACATAAAAACGAAGAAAAAATAAGATAAAATTATCATGAGAATTACATAAGAATAATATAAAAAACTAACAGATATAAAAAATTTATTTTTACAATTCTGTATAATTCATCTTTTTGATATGGCTAGATGTGCATTTAAAATTTACACAATTAATTAAAATGGCTTGCAAATGACATGTTATAACTCAAACAGAATATTTGTTCTTGGTTTTAAAAGATTTTTTATAACAGTGGTTATTAGCATGTATACTTAGATCTGATTTATCGCATTTTAATATTTTTTCACAAGCCTTGCATCTGATGACCTTTGACCTGTTCCAGCCATCCATCAACTAACTGAAGCAAAATCTTTATTTTCTGTATTTCTTTGATGTGTTTTCAGCATCATCGAAAAACGAATCGGTCATTTTTCTAAAATTAATTATGTTCAAATTTATAATATTTTAATGTAATGCACAAAAAAGTGTTTTATACTTGTCATTGTTATTAAAGAAGCCACATATTTACTTCCTTCATATTATAGAGTTATACCAGACTTAAAACAGACTTTAAAGTTTAAAATTGAAAAAAATTATGCGATATTTAACAAATACATTTAAAATAGTTTTGATTGAAATTTTTGGCAGTTTTAGTTTTGCCTTGTATCAGTAAAATGTTCAGAATATAACTAAAAAAAAAAACAATTTGTTAAATATTTTCATCTTAATTATCTTAATTAATTTATAGACAAAGATAAATTTAATACAATAAAAAGAAGTAAGAGTTGAAAGTTGATGTATGCGGACTCACAAATGTGCCCTATACTAATAGTTCTGGAAAATTGAAAATTGTAAAAAATAAAATGCACCTTTATATTAAAAAATTTAAATTAAAAAGAAAATTACAAAATAAACCATTTACCTGGTTAAACTTAATATTGTTTATAATTGTCTGGATAAGGTTAGTATTTAAAATGGGATAAATCGGGTGTCATTGTGCCAATTTATGGCCTAAAATATGTAGACACCTCTATAAAATGCTGAAAATTCAGAGCATTTGTTGTAATAATTCAATAATAGGTTTATCAAAGTGTTTACATATTCAAATATTTTATATACATTTGTTACAAATAGTGCAAGAAGTCCAGATATTAATGTAAACTAAAACCCAGGTGGAGGGTATCAAAGATTCGGCATAGCCGAATTTAACACTCTTACTTGTTTTTTTTTCATTTTAACAAATTTCATATGTTCTTTTGTATAGTTTTTCTTTATACATATGAAAATAAATCCATTTAGTTGCGATTATTTCCACAATTTTTATGAAAACATTATAAATTATTAAAAAAAAACTTTTACATTAAGAACATGCTAAATACTTTCAAGTGACTAATAATATGGAAATTTTTTTATAACAGTCAATTTTATAGTTCTTCTTACATCGAAAGCGTTGAAAAACTTACCAAAATTACTTAAAGTTTCTAAAATCTTGAAATAATTAACTCATTTATAATTAATATCTAGTAATTATGGAAAAACCTTTCTTTTTTAAAAAACGAAACTTTGAAAATTTACCTTTTTCGTAGTAAATTTTCTTAAAAATTTACCTTTCGTTAGAAAATTTTCTTAAAAATTTACCTTTCTTTAGTAAATTTTTTTAAAAATTTACTCTTCCTTAGTAAATTTTCTTAAAAAATAAGCTCTCCTAAGTAAATTTTCTTAAAAATTTACCTTTTGCTTAGTAAATTTTCTTAAAAATTTACCTCTCTTTTCTTAAAAATTCCGAAAATTTACCTTTTGCTTAGTAAATTTTCTTAAAAATTTACCTTTCCTTAGTAAATTTTCTTAAAAATTTACTCTTCCTTAGCAAATTTTCTTAAAAATTTACCTTTTGCTTAGTAAATTTTCTTAAAAATTTACCTCTCTTTTCTTAAAAATTCCGAAAATTTACCTTTTGCTTAGTAAATTTTCTTAAAAATTTACCTCTCCTTAGTAAATTTTCCGAAAAATTTACCTTTTCGTTAGTAAATTTTCATAAAAATTTACCTTTCCTTAGTAAATTTTCTCAAAAATTCTGAAAATTTACCTTTAGCTTAGTAAATTTTCTTAAAAATTTACCTTTCCTTGGTAAATTTTCTCAAAAATTCTGAATATTTACCTTTTGCTTATTAAATTTTCTTAAAAATTTACCTTTCCTTAGTAAATTTTCTTACAAATTTATCTGCCCTTAGTAAATTTTCTCAAAAATTCTGAAAATTTACCTTTTGCTTAGTAAATTTTCTTAAAAATTTACCTTTCCTTAGTAAATTTTCTTAAAAATGTACCTTTCCTTAGTAAATTTTTTAAAAAATTCCGAAAATTTACTTTTTGCTTAGTAAATTTTCTTAAAAATTTATCTTTCCATAGTAAATTTTCTTAAAAATTTACCTCTCCTTAGTAAATTTTCTTAAAAATTTACCTTTTCGTTACTTACTTTCCTTACTAAATTTTCTCAAAAATTCCGAAAATTTACCTTTTGCTTAGTAAATTTTCCGAAAATTTACCTCTCCTTAGTAAATTTTCTTAAAAATTTACCTTTTCCTTAGTAAATTTTCTTAAAAATGTACATTTCCTTAGTAAATTTTCTCAATAATTCTAAATATTTACCGTTTGCTTAGTAAATTTTCTTAAAAATTTACCTTTCCTTAGTAAATTTTCTTACAAATTTATCTGCCCTTAGTAAATTTTCACAAAAATTCTGTGAATTTACCTTTTGCTTAGTAAATTTTCTTAAAAATTTATCTTTCCATAGCAAATTTTCTTAAAAATTTACCTTTCGTTAGCAAATTTTCTGAAAAATTTACCCTTCCTTAGTAAACTTTCTTAAAAAGTTACCTTTCCTTAGTAAACTTTCTTAAAAATTTACCTTTCCTTAGTAAACTTTCTTAAAAATTTACCTTTCGTTAGCAAATTTTCTTAAAAATTTACCTTTCCTTAGTAAAATTTCTTAAAAATTTACCTTTCGTTAGCAAATTTTCTTAAAAATTTACCTTTCGTTAGAAAATTTTCTTAAAAATTTACCTTTCCTTCATAAACTTTCTTAAAAATTTACCTTTTGCTTAGTAAATTTTCTTAAAAATTTACCTCTCCTTACTAAATTTTCTTAAAAATTCCGAAAATATACCTTTTGCTTAGTAAATTTTCTTAAAAATTTACCTCTCCTTAGTAAATTTTCCGAAAATTTACCTCTCCTTACTAAATTTTCTTAACAATTCCGAAAATATACCTTTTGCTTAGTAAATTTTCTTAAAAATTTACCTTTTCCTTAGTAAATTTTCTTAAAAATGTACCTTTCCTTAGTAAATTTTCTCAATAATTCTGAATATTTACCTTTTGCTTAGTAAATTTTCTTAAAAATTTACCTTTCCTTAGTAAATTTTCTTACAAATTTATCTGCCCTTAGTAAATTTTCACAAAAATTCTGTGAATTTACCTTTTGCTTAGTAAATTTTCTTAAAAATTTATCTTTCCATAGCAAATTTTCTTAAAAATTTACCTTTCGTTAGCAAATTTTCTGAAAAATTTACCCTTCCTTAGTAAACTTTCTTAAAAAGTTACCTTTCCTTAGTAAACTTTCTTAAAAATTTACCTTTCCTTAGTAAACTTTCTTAAAAATTTACCTTTCGTTAGCAAATTTTCTTAAAAATTTACCTTTCCTTAGTAAAATTTCTTAAAAATTTACCTTTCGTTAGCAAATTTTCTTAAAAATTTACCTTTCGTTAGAAAATTTTCTTAAAAATTTACCTTTCCTTCATAAACTTTCTTAAAAATTTACCTTTTGCTTAGTAAATTTTCTTAAAAATTTACCTCTCCTTACTAAATTTTCTTAAAAATTCCGAAAATATACCTTTTGCTTAGTAAATTTTCTTAAAAATTTACCTCTCCTTAGTAAATTTTCCGAAAATTTACCTCTCCTTACTAAATTTTCTTAACAATTCCGAAAATATACCTTTTGCTTAGTAAATTTTCTTAAAAATTTACCTTTTCCTTAGTAAATTTTCTTAAAAATGTACCTTTCCTTAGTAAATTTTCTCAATAATTCTGAATATTTACCTTTTGCTTAGTAAATTTTCTTAAAAATTTACCTTTCCTTAGTAAATTTTCTTACAAATTTATCTGCCCTTAGTAAATTTTCACAAAAATTCTGTGAATTTACCTTTTGCTTAGTAAATTTTCTTAAAAATTTACCTTTCGTTAGCAAATTTTCTTAAAAATTTACCTTTCCTTAGTAAACTTTCTTAAAATTTTACCTTTCCTTAGTAAATTTTCTTAAAAATTTACCTTTCGTTAGTAAATTTTCTTAAAAATTTACCTTTCCTTAGTAAACTTTCTTAAAAATTTACCTTTCCTTATGTTTAAGCGCAGATCGTGTAAAAGGGCCTGTTACTGTTCAGTGCCTTTTATCTTTTTTTTTTATCTTATCCTTTGTTTTTCTATTTGGCGTCTAAGTACTTTTTATGTATTAAAAAAGAAAAAAAAAAAGCTTTTTTTATGCGCTTGTATACCCCAGCTGAGTACGGTACGTACGGAAAAATTAACCCCCGAATGGTTTTTTTAATAAATTATAACGATTTAGAAAATATAAACTAATTGTGTTTTCTTTTCTGTTCAACCATTTTTTTCGAGACAAATATTATCAAATTAACATTTGGTCCTTCGAACCGGATTATACAGTCCACCCCGTTGATAATATTTGTTAAGAGAAATATTTCTTTTTAGAAACCCCCTTTGGCTTTCCATTTGGACGGACAATTTTAAGTACCCCTTACTAAACCCCTTTAAAGGAAAAAGGTACGTGTTTTTTTGCAATTATTTTTTGTGTGAAAAATATAAAAAGTGAAGTGTAACAACATAAAAAGTGTTCCTTTTTTTTTTTGATAAAATAGAAAAAAGAAATACCAACAAAAAGTGTTAAATAATCCACAGTTACAAAAACAGAAACAAGTGCAAATGTTAAAAAAAAAACCCTTTTAAAATTTTACCAACAACACCCTTGGTTAACATTTAGCGAAAGTGAAGAAAAATTTATTTTTTTACTTTTATTTTTTCTAATTACTTGTGTTTTTAGTTTTTTTTTTGTTGTGTTCATATCAAAGCAAAATAGTTTTTCTATAAAGCTCTGTTTTTTGTTTTTAACTCAAGATTTTAATTCTCTGTTAACCCACTGTTAAAATAAAGCTTTACAGTTTAAAAGTCAGTGCTGCCATTTTTACTCGTTAGTTCTAATTAGAACGAATAAAACACAAAATTGTAAACAAAATCGGACATAACAATATTAAAACTATTTAGTGATTTTTTCCTAACAAAATTATTTAATTTAATTAAAACTAAATAATAACCCCAGTGAATGCATTAATTGAGTGAGTTTTATTAAAATAAAAGTGAATATACCGCTATTTGACATTGTATTTGTTGGTTGTTTTTTTATATTTTTTTGTGTTGTTACACACATTCATTAGTGTTGCAACATTTGAGATCACCGAATAGACCGGGTATTTTGTAATTTTTTTTTTACAAAATTGTTATTTCTAATTAATTTTTTCGCCATAATTCGGTATAAATTAATTATTCAGCTCATTTTTTAATAAAAGTACCCGTAATTTTGTGAAATTTAATTAAATTTTGTGAGATTAATTCAATTCATTGAACCCGATTGTGAGTACCCGTGTTTAAAAGTTGCGACGCTAGTGTAATTTGAACTTTTAATACATATTTTTGTTACAGAAAGTGATTTACACTGTAAAAATTGTTGTTTTAATTTGTTTTTAAGTGTAAATTAAAGCTAATTTCGCAATTTTAACCCGTTTTTTTTTTTTTTGAGATTTTTAACCCGTATCAGAGAAAAACAGTGTAAATTACTTTTGTAACGTATTATATTGTCAATATTTTTGATTTTTTTTTCGAATTTTTACCCAAAATTTAATTGTTTTTTTTTTTTGTTTAACACGAAAACAAATTTATTTCAATTAGTTTTCCACCCCAAAATACTTACACGAAACATTTTTTTTAATCTTCTCAATTTTTCTTGAGTATTTTTGATAATTTTTTCAAATTATTAAATTTTTTTGTTGAATTTAACCCGCAGTCATTCAATTTTAAAGTTTATTTTACCCTTTTTAAATTTTTTTCAAACCCGTTTTTAGTATTTAAACTTTTAAAGATGGCTGAAATGAACGATTTCATTAGGGTTTGTAATCGCCTGACTGAGTTTGAGGCGTTTATTGCCATATTACCCCAAGTGGACCATAAAACCGGGTCTTTAAACGCTCACGAAAAGGAGTTGACTCGGTTATGGGAATCCGTTCGGGAGACCTACGAGTCCCTTTTAAGCGGTGGTACTCAGAAGGCCCAATTGGAGCTCAAGCAGCGATATATGGCTTCGTATACTACCTACGTTCGCGGTATCTCTCTAATTACCGAAAATACTGAGCGAATTAAGGCAGCAGCGAAGAGCCAGGAGCTTAGCCTGAAGCCCAATATGCATTTACCCCCGTGTGATACTGATATTTTTTATGGGGATTATGTTAATTGGCCTACGTTTAGGGACATGTTCACTGCTTTGTACAAAAACAATTATCGACTATCCCCGGTTGAGAAATTGTACTACCTTTTGCAAAAAACAAATGGAGAAGCCCATAATATCGTTCGAACATGTCCATTAACGAATGAAGGTTTTGAGCTTGCGTGGAAAAATTTAGTTGACATGTATGAAAACAAACGTGTTATAATACATGCTCAATTTAATACCCTATTTTATAATATACCTCAACTCACTAAGGAAACTGGGCCTAATTTGAAAAGTATACAACGCACTATAAATGATTGTATTACTAATTTATCGCAGTTAAAGCTTAGTTTTGAAACTATTTGGCATCATGCTTTAGTTTTTATATGTTCTTCGAAGTTACCCGACCATATTGTAGCGCTCTGGGAAGACTCTCCGAAAACGGATCAATTTAATCCAAGGTGGGAGGAAATGGATAAGTTTTTAACGGCTCGTTATCATACCCTTGAGGCCGTTTCTGATATAAAAAGCTCGAATCCAGACCCAGTTCAAACTCAAAATAAAAGCGCAAATTTACCCGAATCAAAAAAATCGTTTAAGGATTCGAAGAAAATAAAAACTTTTGCTACAAAGACTAATACTAGTCAGACGGTATTGCGTTGTGCTCTCTGTCAGGAGCAACATCCCTTGCGACTTTGTGCAACATTTTTACAAAAAAATGTAGAGGGGAGACTTGCGACAGTGAAAAGGCTCAAATGCTGTTCGAACTGTCTGGCAACATCCCACGAATTTAGAGCTTGTAAGAGTGTAAATGTTTGTTTTTTGTGCAAACAAAAGCATCATTCGCTTCTGCATCGGGATACTCAAGCTTCTGGATCTGGTACTTTCGTTCACCAAAACCTTCAAACCGGTACTTTTGTACCACAAAACCCCCAAAACGGTACTTTTGTACCACAAAACCCCCGGAACAGTACAGTTGTACTACAAAACCCTCGCACTAATAACCCCGTAAATAATCCAGGAAGTTTTAATATCCAGACTCAAAATCAGACACAACCCCCTAATAACCCTGGAAATGGAGCATCTACATCAGCTGCAGCTGCTTCATTCCAAACATATGCAACTCATTTGCATTCCAACCCCTATTCCACAGTATTGCTGGGAACAACTATGTGTGAAATTCATGTCAATGATATGAAGTGCGCAGCTCGTGCTTTAATTGACCCAGCTTCTCAAGCCACTTTTATATCTAAAAAGTTGCAAAGAAAGTTGTCAGTACCCACATTTTCTGCTCCAACGGCGCAGATAACTGGACTTAACGGGAGTTTGACAGCTACTTCGTCAAAACTATGTTTTATTTCGATATGCTCAGCAATCGACCCCAGTTTTGAAATTCGTACTGAAGCATATGTGGTGGAGAAGTTGACGGGTCGTTTGCCCTCGTGTTCATTTGCGAACATTATGAATTCAAATTTCCCTGAAATTTCTATGACTGATGTCAAATGCACCCGAATGGATCTTCTCCTCGGGGCAGATCTTTATTCTCACATTATATTACCCGATGTGAAAAAACACCCGGATGGTAACCTAGTCGCACAGAGAACAGTTTTCGGCTGGATTGTGACTGGTAAAGTTTTTCACCCACAACCCCTAAATTCAGTTGAATCATATTTCAACCACATTGAGCTAAGTTCTCAACTCTCTCGGTTTTGGGACCTTGAAGAAGTTCCACAAGCGACACAATTGTCTGAAGCCGATGAGTATTGTGAAGAACTTTTCCAGTCGACAACTTATAGAAATCCAGATGGTCGCTATGTAGTCTCACTTCCATTCCGGCGGGAATTTTCGAGTAATATATCTCTTGGAAATTCTCAGAATGTGGCCTTATCCCAATTCATGAGAAATGAAACTCGTCTTTTGAAAAGCCCCGAATTAAAATCACAATATGATAGTGTGATTGGCGAGTATCTCGAATGGGGTCACATGAGGGAAGTAGACTCTTCTACATCAGGCTCTGCTGCATATTATTTACCCCACCATGCGGTATTTAAACCCGATAGTGTTACTACCAAGCTTAGGGTAGTATTTAACGCTTCAAATCCGTCGTCTAATGGCGTAAGTTTAAACAATATTTTGCACCCCGGTCCTGTATTACAGGCAGATTTAACGGTTTTAATTCTGCGTTGGCGACTTTACCGTTACGTTTTTAATGCCGATATTGAAAAAATGTATCGACAAATTTTGATTCACCCTAATCAAACCCCCTTTCAGCGGATTTTATTCCGTAAGGATCCCGAGGTCGACGTAAAGGATTATGAGCTTAATACGGTGACGTTTGGAGTGAACTGTGCGCCGTATCTTGCAATTCGAACTCTTATACAATTAGCGAGAGAATGTGAAGCTCAAAATCCTGCGGCATCCGAAATTTTGAAAACCCAGATGTACGTTGATGATGTACTAGCTGGCTCTCATGAGCTAGCGGACGCTTTTAAAAGACGAAATGAGCTTATTGAAGTTCTTGAGTCTGCTGGTTTTGTTCTTCGGAAATGGACTGCAAACCACATTCGTCTTTTAGAAAATTCACCCTGAGAGAATCTGTTAAATGCAAACTTCTTGAAATTTTCGGATGCTAGTACAGCTAAGACCCTTGGCTTGCGATGGAACGCTGATAGTGACAGTTTCTATTTTAAACTCATATCGCAGCCAGGTAGGGATGTTGTTACAAAGCGTGCTTTCTTGTCAGAAATAGCAAAACTATTCGACCCCGCCGGTTGGCTCTCTCCGAAAATAATTGTTGCAAAAATGATAATGCAACAAATATGGAAAGACAAGACAGATTGGGATGAATGCTTAAACCCCGTAACTCTAAAGCAATGGCACGGATTTTTAAGCGATTATAAAAATATTGAGAGAATTAGCATTCCAAGATGGGTTAATTTTCACCCGATTATGAGATTGAGATCCACGGGTTTTGTGATGCTTCTGAAAAAACATATGCTGCCACTCTTTATGTTCGTAGTACCTCCTCGTCTGAGGTTAAAACGCATTTATTTGCGTCTAAAACGAAAGTAGCGCCTGTTAAATTTGAAACACTACCCCGTTTGGAGCTTTGCGGAGCGACATTAATGGCAAATATGATAGAATCGTTACGTGGTCAACTAAATCTAGCCAAGAACAAGATTTATCTGTGGACTGATTCTACCATTGTTTTATCTTGGCTTAAAAAACCCCCATGCCATTGGCCTACTTTTGTCAAGAACAGAGTGGCGCTTATTTTGAGTAAAGTTGGAAATGAGAATTGGTCTCATGTAGATTCCAAAGATAACCCCGCCGATTTGGCAAGTCGTGGATCTCTCGCTAGCGATTTGATAAACAATTCGTTATGGTGGCACGGTCCGAAATGGTTGCAACAACCTAGGGAAAACTGGCCACAGAAAACGTTTAATTATCATATTCATTTGGAAATTCAGTCCCATCATGCGGAGATGAAAAAGCCATTTGACATACTCGCACGATTCTCTGAATTACCCCGTGCAATGCGAGTTGTAGCGTATTGGTTTCGATGTTTGCTTTATTTGCGTACACGCACCAGTCTATACGCTACTCCAAATATGACTCAATCTGAGCTGAAGTTTGTAAGAGATCGTTTAATTCTCGTATGTCAACAGGCCTATATTGCAGAATATGATAATTTATCGAAAGGTATTCCCTTATCCCCAAAAAGTAGTTCACTCACATTAAACCCCTTTATAGATTCTAATGGATTTGTTAGAATGAATGGCAGATTAGTGCGATCACCCGGTCTGACATATGATGAACGATTTCCGAAAATCTTACCCTATTCGGCTCGTTTTACCCGTTTATATATGGAACATGTCCATAAATGCTCAGTACATGGTGGGCATTCATTAGTATTGCGCCTTGTACGAATTGAGTTTTGGGTTCCGAAATTAAAGAATTTGATTCGTTCGGTAATTGATAATTGCAAACAATGTACCATTTACCGAAAGAAAACCGGTCTGCAGATAATGGCTGCTTTACCCCCTGAGCGAAGTGTTCTTTCGAGACCTTTTACTCACACCGGTTTAGATTTCGCAGGTCCATTTGATATAAAATCCTACATGGGAAGGGGTTGTCGAATCACAAAAGGATATGTTCTAGTATTCGTTTGTTTTTCGACAAAGGCAATTCATTTAGAGGCTATAGGCGACATGTCGTCTGATACCTTTTTGGCGGCTTTCACTCGTTTTTTCTCACGACGAGGATGCCCGTCCCATTTATACTCTGATAATGGGACAGCCTTTGTGGGTGCTTCAAATTTACTCGAAGTCGATTCGAAAAAGTTTCTGGCCGAATTAAAGGACAAAGTTCTGGTCGGAAACGGTTTTCAGCCAGTAGAATGGCATTTTATTCCACCTGGTGGCTTATGGGAAGCCGGCGTAAAAAGTGTAAAAACCCATTTAAAGAAGGTCTCTAAAGCACAGAGATTTACTTTTGAAGAGTTCACGACAATGCTAACCCGTATTGAAGCGTGCTTAAATTCTAGGCCTCTAAGTGCAATGAGCGACAACCCCACGGAACTAGTTCCTTTAACCCCTGGTCATTTTTTAGTCGGAATGCCTTTATTAGCAGCCGCTGAACCCGACTATTCCGATTTGAAATTGAGTGTTGCCAATAGGTGGCAAAAACTTAAGGCTCTTCACCACCAATTTGCTCTCAGGTGGAAAGAAGAGTATTTAAAGGAACTCCACAGACGCGTAAAGTGGAAGTATCCTCAGAGGGATTTTGCAGTAGGTGACTTAGTTGTTATCCGACAAGATAATCTCCCTCCTAATGAATGGAAATTAGGGCGACTTGAAAAGGTCTACCTAGGAGATGATTTGAAAGTCCGCGCAGCTGACGTGAGAACCGCTTCTGGAATTTTTACCCGCCCAATTGTGAAGCTGGTTCTCCTACCCAATGAAGAACCGAATTAATATTTTTTTTTCCCCTTAGTTGTTGAAGATGTCAAAGGTTTCTGCCCGTCTCCGAGTGCATCGTACTACAGAAGGGAATGGCGAAACTGGTAGAAAGGACACCCAGAAGGCACCTCGTGATGAGAGCCTGCGCGATTGCCGCTTGTGCAAGAGTGAGCACGCGCTGCGTAAATGCCTTAAATTTCGGAAAATGTCGGTGAAAGAGCGGTGGGAAACTGTCAAACGTTTCCAGTATTGTTTTAACTGCTTGGCACATTACCACATGAAGGACCGATGTAGTAGCCGGGAGAGATGTATAGAATGTATGTCGGACCATCATTCTCTGCTGCATCGGTTCAAAAACCATAAAAATTCCCGAGCAGCTCCACCAGTCCAACCGAATCCTCCAGTTCCCAGTGAGCCTACCGTTGTTACCACCGTAAGGCAAATATGCGCAAAGCGGCGAAATAAGCGGAAGAACAAAAGGCGGAACAAAAACCACGTCAACAACAACAACCCCATCAACAATAACAACAACAACAATCCAAATCATTGCAGTGGTCATTGCTGCAACCATCAGGTCCAGCAGAGTATGGCGCAGAATGTGATGGCACCTGCACAAATGGCGTACCCAGGCCAACCTAACGCCACGATCGTTATTAACGTTCACGCTGAGCGAATTTAATTTTTTTTTATATATAACGTTATCTTTTTTTGTTTATATACATACATATATACAAATGTAAATATTTTTTTTTTTATTATTTATTTAAATGAATTTGTTAAACTCTTTTTTCCTTTGTTTTTACCGCTGTATCCTTCGCCTTCCTTGTTGCATTCTTGCAAGGTGGGCGGGATGTTTAAGCGCAGATAGTGTAAAAGGGCCTGTTACTGTTCAGTGCCTTTTATCTTTTTTTTTATCTTATCCTTTGTTTTTCTATTTGGCGTCTAAGTGCTTTTTATGTATTAAAAAAGAAAAAAAAAAAAAAGCTTTTTTTATACGCTTGTATACCCCAGCTGAGTACGGTACGTACGGAGAAATTAACCCCCGAATTATTTTTTAATAAATTATAACGGTTTTCTTTTCTGTTCAACCATTTTTTTCGAGACAAATATTATCAAATTAACACCTTAGTAAATTTTCTTAAAAATTTACCTTTCCTTAGTAAATTTTCTTACAAATTTATCTGCCCTTAGTAAATTTTCGCAAAAATTCTGTGAATTTACCTTTTGCTTAGTAAATTTTCTTAAAAATTTACCTTTCCATAGCAAATTTTCTTAAAAATTTACCTTTCGTTAGCAAATTTTCTTAAAAATTTACCTTTCCTTAGTAAACTTTCTTAAAAATTTACCTTTCGTTAGCAAATTTTCTTAAAAATTTACCTTTCCTTAGTAAACTTTCTTAAAAATTTACCTTTCGTTAGCAAATTTTCCTAAAAATTTACCTTTCCTTAGTAAATTTTCTTAAAAATTTACCTCTCCTTACTAAATTTTCTTAAAAATTCCGAAAATTTACCTTTTGCTTAGTAAATTTTCTTAAAAATTTACCTTTCCTTAGTAAATTTTCTCAAAAATTCGTAAAATTTACCTTTTGGTTAGTAAATTTTCCTAAAAATTTACCTTTCCTTAGCAAATTTTCTTAAAAATTTATCTTTCCTTAGTAAATTTTTTCAAAGATTCTGAAGGACAGGCAAATTTTTAAGAACTAACTAACTAACTAACTTCACTAGGGAAAGGTAAATTTTTAAGAAAATTTACTAAGGAAAGGTAAATTTTTAGGAAAATTTACTAACCAAAAGGTAAATTTTCAGAATTTTTGAGAAAATTTAGTAAGGAAAGTTAAATTTTTAAGAAAATTTACTATGGAAAGAAAATTTTTAAGAAAATTTACTAAGCAAAAAGTAAATTTTCGGAATTTTTTAAAAAATTTACTAAGGAAAGGTACATTTTTAAGAAAATTTACTAACGAAAGGTAAATTTTTAAGAAAATTTACTAAGCAAAAGGTAAATTTTCAGAATTTTTGAGAAAATTTACTAAGGAAAGGTAAATTTTAAAGAATATTTACTAACGAAAAGATAAATTTTTAAGAAAATTTACTAAGGAGATGTAAATTTTCGGAAAATTTACTAAGGAAAGGTAAATTTTTAAGAAAATTTACTAAGCGAAAGGTAAATTTTCGGAATTTTTAAGAAAAGAGAGGTAAATTTGTAAGAAAATTTAGTAAGGAAAGGTAAATTTTTAAGAAAATTTACTAAGCAAAAGGTAAATATTCAGAATTTTTGAGAAAATTTACTAAGGAAAGGTAAATTTTTATGAAAATTTACTAAGGAAAGGTAAATTTTTAAGAAAATTTACTAAGCAAAAAGTAAATATTCATAATTTTTGAGAAAATTTACTAAGGAAAGGTAAATTTTTAAGAAAATTTACTAAGCAAAAGGTAAATATTCAGAATTTTTGAGAAAATTTACTAAGGAAAGGTAAATTTTTAAGAATATTTACTAACGAAAAGGTAAATTTTTAAGAAAATTTACTAAGGAGAGGTAAATTTTCGGAAAATTTACTAAGGAGAGGTAAATTTTTAAGAAAATTTACTAAGCAAAAGGTAAATTTTCGGAATTTTTAAGAAAAGAGAGGTAAATTTTTAAGAAAATTTACTAAGCAAAAGGTAAATTTTCAAGAAAATTTTCTTAGGAGAGCTAATTTTTTAAGAAAATTTAGTAAGGAAGAGTAAATTTTTAAGAAAATTTACTAAGGAAAGGTAAATTTTTAAGAAAATTTACTAAGGAAAGGTAAATTTTTAAGAAAATTTTCTAACGAAAGGTAAATTTTTAAGAAAATTTACTAAGGAAAGGTAAATTTTTAAGAAAATTTACTACGAAAAAGGTAAATTTTCAAAGTTTCGTTTTTTAAAAAAGAAACGTTTTTCCATAATGACTAGATATTAATTATAAATGAGTTAATTATTTCAAGATTTTAGAAACTTTAAGTAATTTTGGTAAGTTTTTCAACGCTTTCGATGTACGAACTATAAAATTGATTGATATAGAAAAATTTCCATATTATTAGTCACTTGAAAGTATTTAGCATGTTGTTAATGTAAATTTTTTTTTTAATAATTTATAATGTTTTCATAAAAATTGTCGAAATAATCGCAACTAAATGGATTTATTTTCATATGTGTAAAGAAAAACTATACAAAAGAACTACATATGAAATTTGTTAAAACGAAAAAAAAAATAAATAACAAGTAAGAAAATTATAGTCGGTCTAGACCGACTATATGATATCCTATACCATGCGTTTAGAGACCCCATCTCTCAGGCCCAACTAACTGGATATAGAAAATAAGTATAAACTAAATTTAAGTTGGATTTTTATTAATTTTTTCGGCTGCAGATATGAAAAAGTTCATATCGGATGCTATATCTATATGGGGACTATTGCCAAAAATGGACCGATCCTGACCATGTTTGGTAAAGTCTCTTGTATTTTGCAAAAATATATACAAACAAAATTTGAGAAGAATCAGTGCAATATTTTTGTTTTTTGATAGATTTAAGTGAAGATCGGGAAGCAGCTCTATATGGGGCCTATGACTAAGAGTTGTCCAATAGGGATCATTTTTGGACTACTGATTAATGGATGTAATATATACATACAAACCCAATTTGACTAAGATTTGTATGATAATTTGGATCTTATGGCAATATATGTTGATTTCATAGGGGTCATTTGTATGGTGGCCGATGGACCGATTCTTACCAATTTCAGTAGCGTTCATCCCATGGTCGATAAAAGATCAAATACCAAATTTCATCAAAATATATTCATATTTGCGACCTGCAGTTTGATTACAAGCTTTACATGGACACACAGACGGACGGACGGACGGACGGACGGACATCGTTAAATCGAATAAGATAGTGATTCTGATTCGATCGGTATAATTAAAGATGGGTGTAGGTCAAATATTTTTGGCTGTTACAAACACCAGCACAAAGTCATTATACCCAAACCATATAGTGGTATAGGGTATAATTAAAAGCTAAAAAATAAAAACTAAAAACTTAAATTAAAAATTGAAAACCTAAAAACTAAAGACTTAAATTAAAAAAATTGAAAAACAAATATAAAAACTAAAAACTAAAAATTTTAAATTGAAAAATCAAAAATTAAAAAACTAAATTACTAAAGAAATTTAAAAATTAAAACTTAAGTAAAAATTGAAAATTGAAAATCGAAAACTAAAAATATAAAAACTAAAAATATAAAAACTAAAAATATAAAAAACATAGAAACGTGACTTTATGTTAGTGCGCTGTTTAAAATTTTTCCTTTGAATTAGTTCTACCTTTAATAAAATTATATAATTTATAAACGATTCTAGTTATTACAACCATTTATAAAACTCTAAAATAAAACAATAATAAAATAGAATGAAAATCTAAAATATTAAAGAAAAACAATTATAGGAACTAACTGAAAGACACCTATCTATAATAAATTAAACTAGAAATTTAAAAACTTGCATTATAAACTGAAAACTGAAATTAAAAATTTAAAAGCACATATAAAAAATTTCTTGAAAATCGTTAATATCTAAAAAAAAATAAAGATTTAATCGTTAATATTTGAAAAAAAAAATAAAAATTTCGTCTGATTTAATAACAAATTTAGTAAATATATATTAAAGTCTGAAAAGTGGTATTAAAATTGGTTATAATTTAACTTAATAAGAAACAAAAAAATATATTGAAATAATTCAATAGAAAGAAACATATAGACTTGAATGAACGAATATTTTCAAACAAATCAAACGAAAAAAATGGGGTTCGTGAATGAAAAATATGTTGCCAGCTCTAAAAAACCTCAATAGAATATATAAAATGTATTTAAATTCAAAGTCAACGGATATTGAATTAATGAAAAAGCTAAAATATATTGGAAATGGAAAAGAACTATAGTAACTAACTGAAAGATTTAAAAATATTTTGAAAAAACAACTATAAGAACTAACCGAAAGACACTTGAATGTTCAGAGTTAATAAAAAGAATGAAATATCTAAAATATTAATGAAAAAAACAACTATAGGAACTAACTGAAAGACACCTATCTATAATAAATTTAACTAAAAATTAAAAAAATTAAAATTTAAAAACTTAAACTAAAAACTTGAATTAAAAAAATCATGTGATTCCGATCACAGGGAAGATGTCTAAACATCTAGTAATTTAAGATTTTTTATGTCATTTTTTAAAATCAAACAGAAAGCGTCATCTATGTATCACTTATAGCAAAAACTGTTTCAGATAATTCAACAACCCTTTGCTGTAAACGTTAAAAATGTCCCAATATAAACGTACATAAGTGATACATAGATGGCGCTTTTAAAAAGTGGCATAAAAAACATTGTTATATCATAACCACAGCCTAACACAGTCATGACAACTTGACAGCTGTCAAAAAAGTAAACACGAACCGTATGGCTTTGTTTACCTTTTTTTTCTTAGAATTGCTACAAGGACTTTGAGAAAGAGATTAAAAAATAAAATATACAAAATATAAAGTGTGCAAGTGAACAGCTACACATGCTTGTAACCAGCATAAAAAACAATAATAATGGAAAAAATAGTGAGTATTTGCTATTGGTAAACATTTAAAAAACATTAATATTATCGTATTATCGGTTTTGATATAAAAATATGTATAAAAGATGTATATTAAAACCCATAGCTTGTGATTTGTTTTACGTCAGACAATTACATTCAAGACTACTCAAGCCAGGGCCGAAGGAAGAAAGCAAAAATTACTATTGCTGGATAATGTAGCCGACATGCTGGATGGTGAAGATTCGAAATTTTTGCAGTCGAAAAGAGGCAAGAACAACGAAAAGTAAACATGCTGCTGGTGATGATGAAAGTAAACATGATGATATTAAGAATTGTTTCCGTTTTGTGTTTGCCAATGATAAAAAGCTTGACATGACTTTTCATAACATGTACGTCGCATTAATCATTTAATCAACGCCAAAAACAAGAATTTCAACTTGAAATGTATAACTTGTTTGTGGGCTTTGAAGATAAAAAATGTTAATGTAGATGTAGAGAAAGATAATGAATTGAAACAAAAGAAGTTGGAGGCTCATCGTCAACGTTTGTTGAGTTTATCGAAAAAGGAACGCAAACAACATAAAAAGTTGGCCGAGTTGAAAAAGGATGAGACAAGAGCCAATTCTAATGTTTTGAGAGACATTTTGGAGGGTTTTGCTGATGCTTGTAAAAATTTGTTTTAAGTAAGACAATTATACACAATACTACTAAACCCAGGGCCGAAAGGAAGGAATCACTAATTACTATAGCTAAGCTAACCATTGGTCCAGTCGCTGGTGACGAAACTTTTCGCAAGTTGAATTGTGGTATTGTATGATTGCTTTTGATTATGACTTACATGTAGAGTGCGTGTCAGTACTTCTCATCGTAATTTGTCTGGTAATATTCCCAACACATTGGGTACTATACCGTTAGCTTCATAAATAAAACATTAATTTTATACTTTTTTATTCCTATAAGTAGACGGACTTGTACATCTTGGAATGAAGTTAATGGAGGATTCAATTTTGATAAAAGTAAACAATAGAAGCAACCAAATCAATACGAATAGAAAAATGTAAGTTGGTGCAATTGGCGGTATGGTCAGAGTGGAATTATGTTTTTAATTTAATTGAATATGTGAATTATATTTTCAACAGCTCGAAAGCAAATAAATATTAGTAGGAGAGAACGAACAACCATTAGAAGAAATGGTAGCGCAACCTACATATTCCACAAAAGCCCATCAATCCTTAAATAAATTTAATGTAAGAGAAGTATGAAATAAAAAATGTATTTGTAGATTTCCACCGTTGGTAAACATGATGTCCCCAAAATGATGACAATGTATGCTCAGTTTATGAAAAGTAATATGTAGTAGATGGCTTAAGACGCGTAAAGAAAGTCGAAAGTAAAGCCAAAACTACAAATTCCTTTTTATTGCTTTAATTTAAAACTAGCATTTAATGTAAATTTTTAATTATCTCTGCATCTATGCAAAAATAAAACGAAACTAAGGGCATTTATTTCAAAACTAAAACAAAAGAATGGTTTATTATTTATTTTTTTTGAATTTTTCGATCAAACTACACAACATAGATTAAAATATAAAAAAAAAATCTTCAAATGACGTAAAGCACATTTAGCAGCAGTACATTTGGCAATCCGATATTTTCAACCGAAAAACTTGTACGGTAACACGAACACGTCGGCCATCAGTTAATTTTTCGGGTTTGCTGAAAATTAAAAATTTGATCCCATGTACAAGTTAAATGTTAAAGCATAAAAAAATAACATAAATTTGGCAGTTTCAGGTTCTTATCCAAGTAGTTCCCTTAATTGTAATTTTGGCACCGAATTACTAAATTGTTCAATTTCAGGACGCATCATATTGTAGTAAAGCAACCACACAGCATCTAGACATATTCGAGTCTAAAAATATTGCACCTGCAACAGACTCGAAAACATCATCTAATTAATGCCTGTGGTATTTCAACGCCTTCATAATATTAACCTCTTCGTTTATACTATAACCGTTTTTCGTATGAATACGCACAAAACGATCAATAGCTTCTTTACGACCTGAGATAAGTGTCTAAAATATTTGTGGATTTCATGCCTTACAGCTAATTACGCAAATACCGTATTCTTAACTAAAGCAGATCTCAAATCGGTTAAGACTCCAGGTGAATGCTGCCTAGCCTAGAGTCTTCATACAAAAGCCTTATCAAATAATTCAATACAGTATCAACCAGAATTCTAAACACTTTCTATTGGGAGTATGTGGCATAAATAATGGCTTGCAACAAGTACGATCTGCCGCGGAATTTATATTTCAAAGCTTGTTCAAATTTCGTATAACCCAGCGCTTCTACACCATTGGGTGTATAGTGTAGCAGTGGAGATTTGCCCGAAGTCCAAGAGCCATAAACAGTAACAATAGTCAGGAAAAGTACTAGGTTCACTAGCTTCTTTAGCATCATATGCTATAACCAAATAAGGTTTCAACGCAATCGGCAACAGATTTATCTAAACGAGAACTAAAAATTAGTTTTATTTATTTCCAATATATTTTATTTATATTTCGAGTTTTAATGAAATTACCTGGAATACTATATTTTTTCTATAAATTTATTTACTGTAATGTGTTATGTTAAACACGCTCACTTTAATTACATTATTATTTTGCTGGCAAATATCAATTATAATGTAAATCTTATTTAACACACTTATTTCAATTTATAATACAATTAACTGAAATAAGAACGCGTTAATTTGCCCACAGAAATTTCAATTTGTTACAATGAATAAGCAGAAATAAATAATAAAAAAGTATACAACATGTATAAGTGTGACTGCATATTATATTAATATAGTTGTTTCATCTGAAAGTCGTTGTAAAAATATTATGAAAATTTCTGTAGTTCACAAACAAAAATTTAGATGTCGCTAGTGTGTGTCATAACTTTTTCACCAATACAATCATAAGTCACAAAGCGTTATCTGCTTCAGCTCACACCGATATGAGTTACGCTGTTTTTGTGATTGTATTGTGAAATAGAAATTTACCCCCCTGCGCGTATAGATGTTAACACATCAAAATTGAAAACCTAAAAACTGAAAACTTAAATTAAAAAATTGAAAAGCAAATATAAAAAATTGTGTAAAGTCGTTAATATTTGAAAAAAAAACGGTCAAAAAGTATATGAGCTTACGCCCAACAGTAAAAATATAAAAAAAAAACTTGTAAAACAAAAAGCTGTATAGGTTTGTTAATTCACTAACTGTTAATTAATAGCTTAAACAAAGAAAATAAATATGCAGACGGATGTTAGACATATTTGATTATGTGATTTCGCAATATTGTGAAATAGAAATATTAAAAGTTAATAAAAAGAATTAAATAAGTAAAAAGTTGCTACCTACTTATAACAAAAACAATTAAAAACTTTCAAAAAAAGCTGTATAGGTTTCTTAATCTACTAAATGATAATTGATAACTTTCAGTCGTATAAAAATTCAATAATTTCAGCAAATTCTTTGGGTTGGTTTTCGTCTTTTCATCGTGGTTGCTGATCCGCATGCATTTAGGTTATATACCCATATGCATGCGTTTCCGGTTATATGACATAACTTCTCGTTTAATTTAGTTTTTTTCAAATTTTCATCCAAAAAAAATTGTGAAAATTTCTATATAAATAACATTCTCATCAAATTGCGTTTATTTATGTAACAGTTTTTATGTTCGCAATTCTTAAATATCATTTGACGTTTTCTAAAATTCATTGTGATTCTGTAAATTTCAACGATCCGACAATCGCAAACTATATCGACAGCTATTGTTGTTTGCACTAAGGATTAAGTGATTCACTAAGTACATACATCTTAACGACAGTCGACAAATCTATTTTTCTATTTATTTAAATTGTAAACGAGTGGCATCTCTGTCAAAATACGCGAAAAACACAAAGAAGAATAGAAAAAAACAAATTACTTCGTGTTTGACAGGATGATTTTATGTTTATGTTTAACATCTTTATTTTTTTATTAATATTTCTGTGTATTTATTTGAAAATGAAATAATGAATTGAATATGCTATTTAATTTTGCTATTAATTATTAATTTAATTATTTATATAAAAAAATTTTTCACTATTTTATGATTTTTATTTATGTATGGCGACATATCAACCTAAAAATTTAAGTTTTTATCGATTGAATAAACAACACAAAAATGGTTGTCGTTTAGATAACAACAACAGCTGACTTTAACAATAGCGAATATCGTTTAAAAATTTTACTGATAATTTTGCATTTTCTTTTTTTTTACTGAATAGCGGTACTGAAAAGATATTAATTTCTCCTGAATGTCAAGATTTTTTTTAAATGTAAAAATTTTTTAAATGTAAACATAGGTATTTGCTGTTTTTTTTTTTTTTTTTTTTTTTGAATTGCAATTTGTGTTTAACGAATAAAATTTATATATTAAAGATGCAATTGGTGTCTTCTAAATTTAAAATTATAATTTCCGACGTATTGATATGATTTTCTGAAATTCAATTATTCTAATTTATAATTGGAAATTTTTAATTCCAGTTTTTAGATTTGATATTTTCTTAAATTTGAATGGAAAATTTAAAAAGTGCAATTTTGTATTTATATGAATAATAATGCTTTAGTAATTATAAACAATTTTTAAAAATTAGATGTAATCGCAATCAGATATTTTGTAGGTAAAGCAGAATAATAATTCTATATAACTATGTAGAACTGTTTTGAAAGCAAAAAACTCATTGATGAACTCGGTAATTCTATTTTGTAAAGACAACAAAAAGTTAATATGACAAACTTATGTTCATATTTGTAAAAGAATAATGAAAAAACGTATGAAATAAAAGACCAGCCCGTGTATACTCTTAACATTGTTCTGTATGATATCCAGTTGAAAATATTAACATTCATGTTAAAATAGAAATAACTATTGCAAAGCTAATTAGAACAAACAAAAATTGTGGCGCCATCTACTGTGGCATAGTCACGCTGAGCAAAATGAAGTGACACTCTGTTAATGCAAAAGAAATGTATTTTCCCCACAACAAAATATTGCAGAATTTTATGTAAATAAAATAATATACCGACTTATTTCTAACATGCAGTTGTTATGGATATACATATATAATATATGTATATTCTTTGTATTACATAAAATTTTTTTTTGCTATATTTACATTGTTTTTTTTTATTAACAACTAAGTATTTTAGCATTATTTGCTTTAGATGTTGGTGAATTTTTACTCCCTTTATATTAACTCGTAGTGTCTGCTTGTCGAAAAAATTTTGGATCGATTTTAACCCCTTTCCCGTGACCCAATCGATCTGAAACTTTGCAGGCAGGCTCATGGCAATGACCGAAATGATCTAGTAAATTTTTTTAGTTATGCCAAAACAATGGAAACTTTTAAATTTTTCTACCAGAGTTGATAAAAAAAATGTACAAAGGGTTAGTTTTTATTATATTATTACCACAACGACCACAAAAACAATAAGTCCAGCTATGACAACAACACAACATTTAGAATAACAACAAGAACAATATAGAAACATCATATTTTTCATTTTTTTTTTACTTTTTCAGAGATTTCCCTGGACCTTTTCCACCGATTTTAATGATTTTTGAAATAGAAATCTTCCCATGAATTTGGTGAATCATTCTCACTAAAAATGACCACTGTAGCTGCACTATTCAGCTGCACTATTCAGGCGTGATCGTGACAAGAACAACATAGAAAATTATATTGTTTTAAGACTTTTTTTAGTTCTTCATTCAAATCTCGAGCCCTAATCGACCGATTTGGACAATTTTAAATAGCAAACTTTTCAGGATGTTAATGAATCATTTTTTATGTCAACGAGCACCCTAGCTGCCCGATTGATGCCGTCATCGTGATTTCCACAGCCGGACAGACGGACATCGCTATATCAACTCCGGTTGTTATAAGGATCACAAATGTGTATATTTTATGGGGTCCAAAATTTTTTTTCTAATTATTACAAACGGAATGACAAACTTATATATACCCTCTGCACACTGGAGTGGAGGGTATAAAAACAACTGTAGGTTTGTGGGCTTTTTTGATCTTGCTTTCATTGTACTATAACAAAAAAATTGATTTAATGTGTATATATATGTTTTTATATATATTTTTGTATTTAAACGAAAACACATTTTTTGTTGTTTATCGTGCATAACTCTTTAACATAGAAAATACAAAGCAAATCAAGTATTAGAGCTGCTCATATATAACACATTTAAAATTTTTCGTTCTACAATATACGTTTAATAATAATCATAAACAAAATTTCTTCTTTAAATTATTTTGTACGTTTAACAAAATCCTACAATTTTATAAACGTCTCCCTAATTATTAAACTAAAAACTTGCAAACATAAGTGTGGTTTGTTTCCGGCATAATGAATTATATTGATCTTTTGTATATTTGCGTATATTTAGTACTAGAGCTGTTCATATATAACACATTTAAAAATTTTCATTCTATAATATACATACGTTTAATAATAATCATAAACAACATTTTTTCTTTGAATTATTTTGTACGTTTAACAAAATTCTATAATTTTATAAACGTCTCCCTAATTATTAAACAAAAACTTGTAAAAAAAAAACTGTATAGCTTTGTATATTTGTGTATACATATATATATATATATATAAACGAAAAAAACATATGAGCTTCCAATCACATATATATATATAAAATTCACCATATGATTTATAAAAAGTCAATATTTAAGCTTGTGGTGGGTTTGTGAATTTGATACATACCACAGTATAGTTGAACTTTTAGGTGAATATGGGTGTGAGATTTGCTAAACGGGGGATATGGTGGCGCCCTCTACGATACTACTTGCGGTGACAATTGGAACTAAATCAAAGCATCCAAATGTACTGAAAAAGTGGTTTAGAGCCGGCACAAACTACCTACTATTTTATAAGAAAAAAAAACTATTGATACTTCTTTAATCGGCCCTGTGTGCAGTTTAACCAGTGTTGTCATATAATACTAAGCATTTGATATCTAATTGAAATTGTGGATAATCATATTAGGATATAATAAAATTGTGGTGCCATCTACTGTGGCATAGTCACACTGAGCAAAATGAAGTGATACTGTTTGTTAATACAAAAAAATGTTTTTTCTTTAAACAAAATTTTATATAAATGAAATGCATAACGATAGAACAATTTTGAGCTAATTCACCTTTTATATCAGTGGTGGCCATCGAGAGAATTGAGTTAGGAAGTGTTTATGAGAATGTGTTAGTTATATTACACTGATCGAAATCTATGGACGTAACACAGTGCCGACATTAAATGGGTTTGTGTAGAGGTTTTGTGAATGTGTTTATGAATGACTAAAAGGGAAAATAGATTTTGTTGTTTTAAAATGTTAAATCTTACAGTCTGAAAATTTAAAAAAATGTGAAGAACATTTAATCCTTTATCCATAAGTTTGAAGTTTATTGAATCATATAAGTAATAATAGGTAATTCATTTCTTTAAAAAACAAAAGATAAGAAATTTCAAAGGTTAATAAGTGGTATGTTACCAAAAAGTAAAAAAATTATCAGCCTGTAGTAACTGTAAAATTTTTAAAATAAAAAAAAAAATGCATAAAAGACAGCTATAATGTTATCAAGTGGAGGCGACGTACATGTGTAATTTATAGAAAATGTTTAATATATAGCAGATTCAACTGCTTTGCGTAATTTAGTTTATCAAGTCTTCGAAATTTTCTCCAAATTTTTGGTTTCTTTTAAACAAATATTCTCTGTGTACCTATTAAAAACAATATATATGAATTTCAAACGGCAATGCGACATAGACCTGCTTTGTTCAAAAGACTGAATGAAATTGTTGTTTACTTTTACTCTTTGGTGAGTATTTTTGTTTTCGTTCGGCTGTATGCATATAAGAAGCCGAGCACCAGCATGCTTGGCACGGCCTTCACTGTTTTATACACATATATTATAATGTTATGAGCGCATTTATCTTTTATATGTGTACTCGTATTAATTAGAATGATATGAAAACATTGATAACTAATAGTTAAATAATATAATATACCGATTTATTTCTAATATGCGGTTATTATGGATATACAAATATAGAATTTGTAACAGCATTGTGTATATGTAACATTTTGCGATGTTATAAAAATCGCAGAATATTGATTACATATGTATACATTTTTTATACCCTCCACCCCAGTGTGCAGAGGGTATATATAAGTTTGTCATTCCGTTTGTAATAATTAGAAAAAATATTCTGGACCCCAAAAAATATATATATTTGTGATCCTTATAACAAGCGGAGTTGATATAGCGATGTCCGTCTGTCCGTCTGTGGAAATCACGATGACAACTTCAATCGGGCAGCTAGGGTGCTCGTTGGCATAAAGACTAATTCACTAACATTTTGAGAAGTTTGCTATTTAAAATCGCCCAAATCGGTTGATTAGGGCCGGAGATTTGAATGAAGAATTAAAAAAGTCTTGAAAAAATAGGATTTTCTATGTTCTACTTGTCACGATCACGCCCTCAGTAGGATAGTTAGGGTGATTATTTTTATTCAGGATGATTCACTAAGATGATGGGAAGATTTCTGTTTCAAAAATCATTAAAATCGGTAGAACAAGTCCAGGGAAATCTCTGAAAAATTAAAAAAAAAAATTAAAAATATGATGTTTCTATATTGCTCTTGTTGTTATTCTAAATGTTGTATTGTTGTCATAGCTGGACTTGTTGCTTTTGTGGTCGTTGTGGTAATAATATAATAAAAACTAACCCTTTGTAAATTTTTTTAATCAACTGTGGCAGAAAAATTTAAAAGTTTCCATTGTTTTGGCATCACTTAAAAAAACTTGTTAGATTATTTTCTCCATCATAACGAGCCTGCTAGCAAAGTTTCAGGTCAATTGGTTCATGGGAAAGGGGTTAAAAATCGATCCAAAATTTTGTCGCCAAGCAGAGAATAATATAAAGGGAGTAAAAATTCACCAACATCTAAACTTTAGATTCAAAACATCAATACAAAATTTGAAATAGGTCCATAATGGGTTAACAAATTTTAAATTTAAAAATGTCAAATAAAAGGCACTCAAGTAAGCTTCCATATGATATATATATATCGCTGAAATCCGATACTAAAAAAAATAAAGTTATATACAAGTCCATGTCAAAACTTTGGAAGTCCATAACTCGGGAAATAGGCTCGACTGACGAAAAAAAATATTTTCCTAGAATCAACCCAAAAGCCCCTACCCCCCCCCCCCCCCCAAAAAAAAATAAAATCGGAGTTGCCCCTAAACTCCACTTGTTCCAGTAAAAAATAAATAAATAAATTTATTTAACTCCTTTTGATTATTAATGGAATTATGGCATTTCATTTTGCGATTTTTTTTTAACAAAATAAAATATTTTATAGCACTAATTTCTTTTAGATATTTTGTTATATTGTCAACGCTATTTTTGTTTTGTAGCCAACAAAAATAGAAATTATTCTAAGTTGACTACAGCGACAAAAGTAGTCGTGTAGCCGTGCAGCAGTGTTAGTGTCAAAATAATCGTTTTCATATATTTTATTTTTGATAGGCAGTAGTCGTGTAGCCGCTGTCGTCTATATGTTTCATGCATCACGTTTTCCTTCCAGTACATTTACATGGTCTGGCATCTCTAGTTCTTTTCTATCTGAAAATGTTGTAGAGCTGAATTTTTGAAATTTTTTTCTCCATTTTTTTTTTCGTTAAACACCAATATTTGTGAACTCCCGGGTATTATTCATTAGACATTTGGTTGGCCTGTGTATTTGGCTGTCGGAAAGTGAAATAAACTGTGAAGTGTTAAATTGTTAAAATAAACAAAAATATAGACATAAATAAAGTTAATACACTTTAAACATGTATATATAAAAAAAGCTGATTATTTAAATGATTCAACTGATATCGCGCACAGAATTGTAAGAGTTTAATATGAAAAATAACTCTGCCCAAATGCGAAAACTTATAAAGGTGTTTGTTGTCCAATGACTGCCTCCTCCCGGCATTCACATAACAGAAAGGGAGGTTCACTTGGTTTGGCGATTACAAGTGTAGGTTTAAGAAAGGTAAGTAATTAATTAAATTAAAATTAATTAATTAATTAAAAATTAAAAGTTAAGTTAAAAGTGCCTATGGGTAACCCACTATCGCCCACAATAGCGGACATTGTATTGGATACATTATTAGAAAGAACCACGGAAGAACTACGGGAGAAAAATGTACATATAAAACTAATAACAAAATATGTAGATGATCTTTTTGCCATCATTAAAAAGAGTGATGAAAAAATTATTTTGGAAACGTTTAATAAATACCACAACAAACTTAAATTTACCATCGAAAAAGAACAAAACGGATCGATACCATATCTTGATATGAGAATTTATAGGGAACACAACGGCATAATTACAGATTGGTATACAAAAAACATCGCATCGGGACGACTTATAAACTACCACTCCACTCAGCCAATGGGACAAAAAACAAATACGGCCATCAACCTAATCAGAAAAGTTGTAAAAATAAGTGACAATAAGTTTTTACAAAAACACATAACTAAAATTAAAGATATTTTACTTAATAATAACTATCCACAAAAAATCATCACCAATTTAATTAAACGGGCAACTAATGAAGAAAGTCGGGAAAGTCGTATGAATAAAACATCTGGCATCACCAAATTTTTAAGTCTCTCATACATACCAAAACTCACTGAGAGCAAACAAATAAAGGAATTGATAGATGATGAAACAGTTTTAGTAGCTCACAAAGCTAACAACACAATCTCCTCACTATTCACAACAACAAAAACGAAAATAGAAAAAATACAACAGAGCAATGTTGTATATGAAATCGAATGTGTGGGCAATGATAACGAGACGTGCGGCAAAGTTTATGTAGGGACAACAAAAAGAAGTTTAGGCACAAGAATAAATGAACACAAAACAGATATTAAAAAACAAAAATATACAACAGCTTTGGCGGTTCATTGTTTTGAAATGAAACACACCCCAAACCTCACCGACGTAAAAATTCTTGATAGGGAAAGGAAGATAAACAAGAGATTTACATTGGAGAGCCTACGAATCCAGGAAAGAAATAATCTTGCCATAAATAAAAAAGAAAATAAAGACAATGCAAATGCAAACTACAACTTAGCTTTAATTTAGTCAATTTTAAACTGTGATACCAAAAGAAAGAAAGTTCATCTGTGATATATTTTATTTTATTTTTATTATTTATTTTATTTATTTTTGTGTTTTATGTGGTACTTGTTGTATTGTTTAAAAACAAATTTATTTAAAATTATAATGTAAAGATTATATGTAAGTGGAATTATTCTTTTATGTTGTGTTAGTTTTAAAAAAATTATTAAATTAAAAAAAAAAAAAACATTGTTCTTTATTTTCCATAACGTTGCCAGATTCAATAAAATTTAAATCCCTGAGGAAGTTGAAAAAATCTCAACGAAACGTCGGAGGAGTAAAATTATGAATAAATAGTCTTTTATTTTTCATTTACTGTGAAAAAACAACATAATTATAGATAAGGTCGATAAAAATTATACAAAGTTCCGAGTTCATTTTTGTTGTTTCTTTAGGACTCTTCAAAATATGTCAGTGAATTCGTTAGTCCCATTCTCAATAGTTTAAATGATCAAGATTTACGTGTCCGGTATTTTGCGTGTGATCCTTGTATAATGTGATGGCCCGGGACGGCCACACAAACTTTCAATCTAGAAACTTATACCTCATCTTAAGGAACGCATTTATGTAAAGAATTATATTGTGCGATAATATGTTATATCCTGGATTTCGATTCTGAATGCTGTGCCAGAAAATAATATGGTTATCTTTTTGATTGATATTATTAGCTGACTTTTTATGATGTTGAAGATAATACACAAGAAATACAAATGTGTGAAACTACGCTGACACAGTTGCTTACATTGTTTCGTAATGATTCCAGTTCAGTGCGCATGGAAGACTATAAATATATTGAAAATACATACGCAATCACCTAATGAACTTACTAAGGTAATACACTGACATTTTGTTAAAAATGCTAGCTAGAAACAAAGTAAATCTTCCTTGCAGAATTTTACACTAATCCTTATATGTATCTATCTTTCAGTCTATTGCCATAACATGGACACGGCAATTTCTTTTAATATTTGGCTCGAATGTTTTAGTTTATGCTACTCTACCATGTCTGGAATATAATGTTGATAATATGAAGAATATTAAGGAATGTTTAGTATCCGTAAATACATCTCACACACGGTTCTGTACAAACAAAGATAGCAGTATTTGAATGGATACATCACTTACTTAAGCTGCATTCACACTACGTGTTTTGCTTGTGTTTTTCTTAGTTTTTTAGCACGTGTAATTTGTACACATAGTGTGAACCCTTTCAAACATTGTTTATGTACAACACATTTTGCAAGACATATGTAAATTTTTCAATTAGAGCAGGTTCTATTTTGGTAAGACAAACATATGAAAATACAACACTGCTTGTGGCGAAAGAAAAAAAGAGTAAATTATAAAGATTAATATTGAAAGAAAAATAAATTGTTTAATATTAATTAACAATTAAAAAATATATAAAACATATAACTTTATTTTTAACAATAAATTTTTCTAAATTCACAAATTAAATCAGCTGTTGTTTACATTTAGAGGTTATGTCATACGGAAATACATATGTACGTTTGAACGTAAAAATTATGAATCGTATGTAAAACGCTAATTTTGACACACACACGGAATTACGTATGGATCGTAAAACTGAATTTACATATGGAAAATACACATAGTGTAAACACACCTTTATCAATTTTCCAAATGAAGTATATCAGTTTTGGCCGAAATTGTTAATTCGCAACACTCAAAAGGTAAGCTTTAATATGAATTTTTGAAATATAAGTGTTACAATAAATTGTTTTCTTTAAGAAATTACTGATTTGAATTACCGGATATTTCTATTGAGTTTAATCAATTTATTCAGTGCTAAGTTACGCACCACTTTAAGGGATGTTTCGAGTGAAAAGTCAGCATTGTCTTTATGTCTTTTGGCTCAAAGTTATCAACACGTTTCGAAATTAGTTATATTGTTGTGTCTTTAATGTTTAATTACAATTTTGAATTTTTTGATTTTTAATACAATAAATAAACAAGTAAGAAAATTATAGTCGGTCTAGTCTCTTAGGCCCAACTAACTGGACATAGAAAATAAGCAAAAACCAAATTTGAGTGGGATTTTTATGAAAAAGTTCATATCGAATGCTATATCTATATGGGAACTAGGTCCAAAAATGGACCAATCCTGATCTTGTTTGGTAAAGTCTCTTGTATTTTGCAAAAATATATTCAAACAAAATTTGAGAAGAATCAGTGCATTATTTTTGTTTTTAATAGATTTAAGTGAAGATCGGGAAGCAGTCTATATGGGGCCAAAGGGATCATTTTTGGACTACTCATTAATGGATGTAATGAATGCATACAAACCCAATTTGAGTAAGATCTATATGACAATTTGGATCTTATGGCAATTTATGTCGATTTCATAGGGGTAATTTGTATGGGGGCTAGGTCTGAACATGGACCGATTCTCACCAATTTCAACAGCGTTCATCCCATGGCCAATAAAAGCTTATATACCAAATTTCATCAAAATATATTCATATGTTCGACCTGCAGTTTGATTACAAGGTTTACATGGACACACAGACGGACGGACGGACATTGTTAAATCAACTCAAAAAGTGATTCTGATTCGATCGGTATAATTAAAGATGGGTCTAGGTCAAATATTTTTGGTTGTTACAAACAGCAGCACAAAGTCATTATACCAAAACCACATAGTGGTATAGGGTATAATAAACAAGTAAGAGTGTTAAATTCGGCTGTGCCGAATCTTTGATACCCTCCACCTCGGTTTGAGTATTGATAATATATGTAAGCAAAATATTGGAAAAAATGCATGCGTTTCCTATATGCGTGCGTTTCCGGTTATATGACATAACTTCTCGTTTAATTTAGTTTTTTCTAATTAAATAGCTCGCCTTAACCTCCATTGCAAAGGTAATGGTTGTGTAGGGTGGCTATATGCATTAAATCGTGCTTATTGGAGATCGCTGTATAGTTTCTTTTAACTGTCGAAATATTTTTTCATTGCGGCCATATAGGTCGGATGGAGTAACAAAATAATAACCAAATAAAAGCTCTATCAACTTTTTTATTAAAATATTGCCATATTTGGAAAAAATAGAGAATAAATTTATAATAATAAATAATCAAATTAGGGATGCCAAACGCAAAAAACCAAATGTCCCAAACATTTTAAATAAAATAATTTGTTATCTTTATTTTCTGAAAAACTTAAAATATTCATCCAAAAAAAAATTGTGAAAAATAATATATGTATAAATAACATTCTCATCAAATTGCGTTTATTTATGTAACAATTTTTATGTTCGCAATTCTTAAATATCATTTTAGGTTTTCTACAATTCATTGAATTTAAATTAATGTTTCCTGCAATGCGAATTCAACGATCCGACAGAACTTCAACGATCCGACAATCGCAAAATATATCGACAGCTATTGTTGTTTGCACTGAGGGTTAAGTGATTCACTAAGTACACACATCTTAACGACAGTCGACAAATCTATTTTTCTATTTATTTAAATTGTAAACGAGTGGCATCTCTGTTAAAATAAGCGAAAAATACAAAGAAGAATAGAAAAAAAAAAAACAAATTACTTTGTGTTTGACAGGATGATTTTATGTTTATGTTTAATATCTTTATTTTTTTTACTAATATTTCTGTTTATTTATTTGAAAATGAAATAATGAATTGAATATGCTATTTAATTTTTTTATTTATATAAAAAAGTTTTTTAATAGAAGCAAAATATTTTCACTATTTTATGATTTTTATTTATGTATGACGACATTTCAACCTAAAAATTTAAGTTTTTATCGATTGAATAAACAACACAAAAATGGTTGTCGTTTAGATAACAACAACAGCTGACTTTAACAATAGCGAATATCGTTTAAAAATTTTACTGATAATTTTGCTTTTCTTTTTTAACGATTCGACAATCGTTAAAAGAAGTTACTGAAAAGCTATTAATTTCTCCTGAATGCCAATATTTTTTTTAATGTAAACATTTTTTAAATGTAAACATATTTGTTGTTTTTTTTTTGGAATTTCAATTTGTGTTTAACGAATAAAATTTTTATATTAAAAATGCAATTGATGTCTTCTAAATTTAAAATTATTATTTCCGACGTTTTGATATGATTTTCTGAAATTCAGTTAATATTTTCTAATTTATAATTGGAAATTTTAATTCCAGTTTTTAGAATTGATATTTTCTTAAATTTGAATGGAAAATTTAAAAAGTGCAATTTTGTATTTATGTGAATAATAATGCTTTAGTAATTATAAACAATTTTTAAAAATTAGATGTAATCACAATCAGATATTTTGTAGGTAAAGCAGAATAATAATTCTATATAACTATGTACAACTTTTTTGAAAGCAAAAAACTCATTGATAACTCGGTAACTCTATTTTGTAAAGACAACAAAAAGTTAATATGCCAAACTTATGTTCATATTTGTAAAAGAATAATGAAAAAACGTATGAAATAAAAGAATAGCCCGTGTATACTCTTAACATTGTTATGTATAATACCTATTTGAAAATATTGACACTCATGTTAAAATAGAAATAACTATTGCAAAGCTAATAAGAACAAAAATTGTGGCGCCATCTACTGTGGCATAGTCACGCTGAGCAAAATGAAGTGACACTCTGTTAATGCAAATGAAATGTAATTTCTCCACAACAAAATATTGCAGAATTTTATGTAAATAAAATAATGTACCGATTTATTTCTAACGTGCAGTTATTATGGATATACATATATAGAATATATGTATATTATTTGTATTATTTAATATGTGTATATATGTATATGTAAATATTACATACAAAAAATACAACATCAAACGTTTTTTTTTGTGTTTTTCTCTTTAAATAAATTAATATATAAAAATTTTTTTTTGCTAAATTTACATTGTTTTCTTTTTATTAACAACTAGGTATTTTAGCATTATTTGCTTTAGATGCTGGTGAATTTTTACTCCCTTTATATTAACGTAGTGTCTGCTTGTCGAAAAAATTTTGGATGGATTTTAACCCCTTTCCCGTGACCCAATCGATCTGAAACTTTGCAGGCAGGCTCGTGGCAATGACAGAAATGATCTAGTAAATTTTTTTAGTGATGCCAAAACAATGGAAACTTTTAAATTTTTCTACCAGAGTTGATAAAAAATATGTACAAAGGGTTAGTTTTTATTATATTATTACCACAAAGACCACAAAAACAATAAGTCCAGCTATGACAACAATATAACATTTAGAATAACAACAAGAAAACTATAGAAACATCATATTTTTCATTTTTTTTTTTTTACTTTTTTAGAGATTTCCCTGGACTTGTTCCACCGATTTTAATGATTTTGAAATGAATTTGACGTCAAACATTTTGACCGGGTATACTGCCCTTAATATATGAATAAAAATATCACATAAATATTAAATTATATCCGGTGTATTACTTGTAGGTTGCACCACTTTATTAAATCGATCCAATCAGAAAATTAAGATTTTATTAATATTACATTTCAACATATTTTAGTTGTATATATGTACATCGAAAAATCAGCATAACTAATATATTCCCTTAAAATTAAGAGTAGTGATTTTGATCTCAAACCAGAGAATTCGAGCTATTCCTATTAGGAATTAATATAAAAACTACATTATATTATTTTTTTAAATTATAATTTTATTTGAAACCAGATTAACATCAACCTTAGTTATCATAGGTTTATTTCATCTTGCCTCAGCCCGCTCCTTAGGATGAGCTCTTTTGCGATTATGATGCATATTGGCATTTACTTTAAATGTTTTCGGGAAATGAGGACACTTATAGAGATCTCCCGTAGGAGTGACGATATGTGGCTTAAGACTAGTTTAGTGGTTACTCCCCGATTGTTAAAATTTTTTTTCGAGGGGTTTTGGGGTGGTTAAGAAGAAATATTTTTTTTGGCGGTCGAGCCTATTTTCGGAGTTATGGACAGAGAAAGCTTTGACTTTGATTTGTACATAACTTTGTTACTTATGATCGGATTTCAGCACTTGTTATTTTAAAATTCGAAATCCATTAACCCGTTACGAACTTATTGATTTTTTTATATTTTTAAAATTTTTTTTTTTAAGAAAACGTGGCAATATCTCATAAAATAATCTATATAATGTGGGTAGTTACAGCAACATAATGAAAGCTGGGCCCACTAGCTTCATTTTGATGTATGTTTTGACCTCTTAGCCCTTTCATGACCGGATATATTAGGGATTTTACCTACACTTTTTACTTTTTTTTGGCGAAATTAACCCATAATATATTATACTAACATTTTACTCTCATTTATCTGTTCTATAATGTTGGTATTAACAACAACTAAATGGAAGCTGGGCCCACTAGCTTCATTTCGATGTATGTTTTGACCTCTTAGCCTTTTCAGGACCAGATATGTTAGGGATTTTACCTACACTTTTTACTTTTTTTTTTGGCGAAATTAACCCATAATATTATCCGTTCTATTATGAAAATTAAAAAAAATCGAGCTTTACCCACTAATAACTCCAGCACATAAGGAGCTACAAAGACATTACGTATATCAAAATGAAGCTTATGGTAACTGCTTTTACCACGTTTTAGTAACTTCATACATTAAATACGTTATTTTTGGAGATAATGCCACGTTTTACAAAAAAAAAAATTTTAAAAATCAATAGGTTCACAACGGGTTAATGGATTTCGATTTTCGAAATATCAGATAAAAGGCACTAAAGTAGGCTTTACAATGATATATGTATATATTGCTGAAGTCCGGTCATAAGTAACAAAGTTATGTACAAATCAAAGTCAAAGTTTTGTCGGTCCATAATTTCGAAAATAGGCTCGACCGCTAAAAAAAATTATATCTCCTAAATCGCCCCTAACCCCTCCAAAAAATTTAAAAAAAATCGGCGTGTTGCCATTAAACTAGTCTTGACATTTTCATTTAGCTCTTATAGCCAAAACGTTTCAAGCCCTAAATATTATTTACCTTTAAGCTTTATTTAAGAAAGTATTTGTATAAACATTGTTAAAAAATAGATCTAAAAATTTTACTATTAATATCAATTTCGGTTTTTTTAAATACATAATTTACTTTTTTGTATTATCTATGTATGTTACTTTTTTTGCATTTAAAATAGTTACAAAAACGAAAATGCACAATATTTGCACACGTAACTTGCGCACAAATTAAGCTGTAAACGGTCCGTATCAAGATCTCGTTCAGGTTGTACATTGGCAATAATAGCCTTTAATTCCTTAACGACCGCGACCTGCAATGAAGGATCTAGTTCAGCAGCTCTTAGGAAATCTTTACGAGCCTTTCGAGGATTCCAAGCACCAAAATTAACCTTCGCTCTTCGGTAAAATGCCTTAACTTTAGCGGATCTAATTGGAATTTCTCATTACAATGTTCAATAATAGCGCAATAATCGTTGCAAAGAAAACGACACTGGGCATAATTTTATATGACGTGAACTTCCCATACTTCCAATTTAAATTTTTTACCCATGGGTCCAACCAAGGTCCGAGTTTGGAAATGAAATTTTACCTTAAGGAATCAAATAAATCCTTAAATTATTGATTTCATGAAAAAAATATTATGCTGACTTACCCTTGAACCTACTTTTAAAGGTATGTTTACGCGGCGAAGTGATACTCTTTTGCACTAAAGCACCTTCAATGTTTGTATCCATTTAGTTTACAATTCATTATATTTATTATTTATTACTTACAGCAAAAAAAAAATATAAACAATTTTATCAGCAGTTTCTAATGCTTACAAAAGTATATAAACAGACCTGAAGTTGGCTGCAAATCAGTGACCTTTGTAAAGAACTAGTTAGCCGCACGTAACCGTAACGTAACGTGTCAGCCTTTTTCACATGAAAAGTATTGGGACGTTCCGGTAACGTTCGGTAACTGTTCTAAATTATTTTCATGTAAAAAAAACAGCTGACACGTTACGGTTACGGTTAGGAAACATTGACCTCTTATATACATATATTATAATGCTATGAATGCATTTATCTTTTTACATATTCTTTTTTACCCTCCACTCCAATGTGCAGAGGGTATATATAAGTTTGTCATTCCGTTTGTAATAATTAGAAAAAAAATGTTGGACCCCATAAAATATATATATCTGTGATCCTTATAACAACCGGAGTTGATATAGCGATGTCCGTCTGTCCGTCTGTAGAAATCACGATGACGGCATCAATCGGGTAGCTAGGGTGCTCGTTGATATAAAACGTGATTCACTAATATCCTGAGAAGTGTGCTATTTAAAATCGTCCAAATCGGTCGATTAGGGCCCGAGATTTGAATGAAGAACTAAAAAAAGTCTTTAAAAAAATATAATTTTCTATGTTGTTCTTGTCACGATCACGCCCTCAATAGGACAGCTAGGGTGATTAGTGAGAATGATTCATCAAATTCATGGGAAGATTCCTATTTCAAAAATCATTAAAATCGGTGGAACAGGTCCAGGGAAATCTCTGAAAAAGTAAAAAAAAAAAATGGAAAACATGATGTTTCTATATTGTTCTTGTTGTTATTCTAAATGTTGTATTGTTGTCATAGCTGGACTTGTTGTTTTTGTGGTCGTTGTGGTAATAATATAATAAAAACTAACACTTTGTACATGTTTTTTATCAACTCTGGTAGAAAAATTTAAAAGTTTCCATTGTTTTGGCATCACTAAAAAAATTTGTTAGATAATTTCTGTCATTGCTACGAGCCTGCGTGCAAAATTTCAGATCGATTGGGTCACGGGAAAGTGGTTACAATCGATCCAAAATTTTTTCGACAAGCAGACTACGAGTTGATATAAAGGGAGTAAAAATTCACCAACATCTAAAGCAAATAATGCTAAAATACCTAGTTTTTAATAAAAAAAAATCATGTGATTCCGATCACAGGGGAGATGTGTAAACATCTGGTAATAAATGAAAGCAGAAAACAGCGACCAATAGGTTGTTTCATATAATAATTTTTTCACCAAACAATTATACATAAGTCATACTGATTTGTCTTAATGGTCACATCTTACGCATAAGATGTGAATCTCACATGTACGCTGTTTTTGTGATTGTATTGTGAAATAGAAATTTACCCCCCTGCGCGTATAGATGTTTACACATCAAAAAACAATGTAAATTTAGCAAAAAAAAAAATTATGTATTAATTTATTTAAAAAGAAAAACACGAAAATAAAGTTTGATGTTGTATTTTTTGTGTGTAATATTTACATATACATACATACACATATTAAATAATACAAATAATATATGTACATATATTTTATATATGTATGTATATCCATAATAACTACATGTTAGAAATAAATCGGTATATTATTTTTTTTACATAAAATTCTGCAATATTTTGTTGTGAGGAAAATACATTTCTTTCGCATTAACAGAGTGTCACTTCATTTTGCTCAGCGTGACTATGCCACAGTAGATGACGCCACAATTTTTGTTCTAGTTAGCTTTGCAATAGTTATTTCTATTTTAACATGAATGTCAATATTTTTAACTAGATATTATACAGAACAATGTTAAGAGTATACACGGGCTGGTCTTTTATTTCATAAGTTTGGTATATTAACTTTTTGTTGTCTTTATAAAATATAGTAACCGAGTTCATCAATGAGTTTTTTGCTTTCAAAACAGTTCTACATAGTTATATAGAACTATTATTCTGCTTTACCTACAAAATATCTGATTGCGATTACATCTAATTTTTAAAAATTGTTTATAATTACTAAAGCATTTTTATTCACAAAAATACAAAATTTCACTTTTTAACTTTTCCATTCAAATTTAAGAAAATATCAATTATAAAATTGGAATTAATATTTCCAATTATAAATTAGAAAATATTAATTGAATTTCAGAAAATCATATCAAAACGTCGGAATTAATAATTTTAAATTTAGAAGACATCAATTGCATCTTTAATATATAAGTTTTATTCGTTAAACACAAATCGAAATTCCAAAAAAAAAAACACCAAATATGTTTACATTTAAAAATGTTTATATATAAAAAAAAATATTGCCATTCAGGAGAAATTAATAGCTTTTTAGTACCGCGATTCAGTAACTTCTTTTAACGATATTTAAGGCCGCGTACACTCGATGGAAATTAAGATAAACATGCGAAAAAAACATGTTTCCATTTTTTAATTCAGACGATAGAACCAAAAACAAAACATCAGTTCTATGTGTTTATTGAATATACTACTACTAAACAAATATACGCGGAAGAAAATAAATTTTATATTCGTCATTAAAATTTTTAAAAATTTATAAAATATTTTCTGTATGTATAGTTGACCTTTGAGCTGTTAATTAATTTGATTTGTTCAGCTTGAGGTCATAAAATTTTTAATAAAATAAACAAAAAAGGTTTTTTAATGTTTTAATTTTATTAATATTTTTTCTTTTTATATATAATTTGACCCAATATTTCGACCGAATTTTCCGATCATCATCAGGGGATCTGTTGTTAAATAAACAAAGTAATAATGACAAAACATTTTTTTATATAATTACAAAAATATTATTTTAAACACTAAAAACAACTGATGTATAAAATAAAAACAAATTTACATACATAAACAAAAAGATAGTGTTCCGCGAAAAAACCAAATAATTATCCTTGGTACACTTCCAAGCTATTGTCACCTACTGTTTTGTTTTGATAAATATTTGTCTATTGTGTGTCTGTAAATTTGGGCACAATTATCTGTGTCAGTTTTGTAATTTAGTCTCTTCTCTACTGGTACATTAAAAATATGTAACATCTCTAGAGTATATCTCTTCTTATAATTATTCTCACCCACTAATATTTTCACATTGCCAAAGTTTGGTTTATGTCCAGTTAAAGTACAGTGGGCTGCTAATGCTGTTTTTGTGAAATTGGTTTGTCAAGTGCTTTTTGGTCCGATTTATGCGATGAAAGTCTAGTCTTAAGTTTTGTTTTTGTTGTACCATCATATACCTTCGGGCATATGTTGGACTCGTCTCAATTACAATTTATTTGATAGACAAGATTCGATTTGTCTCCTTTTAATAATTTTGGTTTAGTTTTTGTGGTGTATGCATACTATAGAGCATTCACACGGTGCATGAATGTTAAGTATAGGGTAATTGGTTTTGGTAAATAAAACGAAAACACTTGACACACATATGTTGACCATAAACGTTGCAATTCGATAATGCACGTGTGGGTACAAACATTACGATGAATGAATGTGTGTGGCATTGCAGTTTGTAAACAAACCCAAAATAAAGTATAAACAAGAGGGTTTCTGTTTTCAATTGCATGACGGCAACACAAAGCAAGTACGGAAATGTTTGGAGTATTTGATACTGCCGTACTTGACATGTTTTTGTGTTTTATAATAGCTGACCACCCAATAGATACATGTGCTTCACACATGTAGGTCGCTAGACGTATTACCAAGGGCAGTCGCAATGCTATTAGAGCACTGCATAGTTTGAAGTAATTATTTTTAGTATATAAGTAGGAGATATTAAAATTGTAAGATCAATCACTATTCAAACGTCAAATCGACGATAACAAACTTATTAAATTGTGGTAACTATGTGTTTAATGCTTAGAATTCGACTGGTTGATCATAATGTATTCGGGTTAAATGAAAATACTTCTTCTTTCTGGTAATTTTTATTTTCTTTTATTTGTTCTGATGAAGACCAAAAATTATACTGTATCTAAAATTAAATTATCTGCTACTTATATACTAAATTTACTAACTAGAATTCTACAAAAATAATTCTCTTAAATTCTCTCTTAAAACTAATAGTGCTACAGCAGCATAGTGATTGACTCTGGTAAATTACTTCATGACAAACATATGTGCAACACTTGCATTAAACGATTAATGGGTGGTCAAACACAAAATCATGTCAAGTACGGTAATTCAAATACACAAAATATACGTTTCCGTATTTACTTTGTGTTACCGGCACCCTTGAGAATGAAATCCGAAACCCTTTTATTTATTGTTATTTTGGGTTTGTTTATACCACACACATTCATTGATCGCATTGCTTATAGTGAAAACACGTGCACTAACAATTGCGCTGTTCTTGGTTAACATATGTATGTCAAGTGGTTCTAAATTAAATAGTTCTTATTACCAAAGTGAAAATGCTCTATGCTCAGCATTCACGCACTCTGTGAATGCCCTATAGTATGCATACATTACACCACCGCCCTCAAGAGGAATCGTACGATTTCTATACAAAAATGAGAAATTGTAGGATTACTGTAGTATCAAGTGTGTGCATACTGTATGCTTGGTTATATATGTGTTTTAACATTTACAAAATTTCTTCGTTTATTTACTATCATTATTATTAAGCTTTATTTTCTAATTTTATGTTCTAGTGAGTAATATTGTTATCGTTTAATTGGTTTTAGTTATTGTTAGCACTTAATAATAATTCTTGTAGTAGTTTCATACATGTTTACTTAGCTTAGTTTGTATTTCTTGGATATTATAAATTCTTATATTAATTATTATGCATATACATTTTTTTTTTTTTCATTATATTGTAATTTTATGCTATATTTTTTTTTTTTTTTTTTTTTTTTTTTTTTTTTTTTGTAACACGATAATGTCATTAACAATTAAACAGTAATTTATAAATATTTTATTAATGAGTTCATTAACAATTTTTACAACAACTTATACTTTAACTTTATTAACTTATTGGCACTACTTATTCATAGTTGTTATTGAAAAAATTTCTTATTTTGTAATATTAATTACAATATAGCTGCAATGTAACGTTTTGTTTATATTAATTATACCTCTTCAGTAAATTCTTATGGTAAACCTTAATGTTATTTCCTATTTTTACCGAGATGTTTAAATCATCTATTTCTACTACGCTATAAGGACCTCTATATGGCGCCTCGTTTTTCTTTCTATTCTCTACTCTAACTAATACTAAATCACCTACATTTAACATTATACTATTTGTCTTCTTGTCTGATTCTATCTGTCTGTTTTCTTTTACTCTTACAGTCATACGTTTGGCATTGTCTAACGAATATTTCAGTCTGGTTTTCAATTCATTCGCATAATTATCAAAATTATATACCTTGGGATGATTCCGGATTTCATCACCTGGTAAATTTGGTAATTTTCCAAATATCAACTCAAACGGAGTGTATTACTTTACAATTGTTAAGTATTGATATCTTAAAATTAACATCTGTTCATACTAGAATTATTGTTATTATATATTATATTTCTTTTACATAACTATTCTTAGAATTATGTATTGAACACAAAATTTATTTCATTCCATTGTAATTTTCACCTTAAAACTTTATCATTAATATTCAATGCAATACAAATGTAAGTTTATTTTACCAATTCATTCTATAATCGATTTATGTTAATATTTCTATCAATTCAACTTAATTATTCATTTCATCGATTTATTTTAATCTTTTTTTTCTGTTCATTTTAAATATTTATTTCATCAATTTATTTTATTTTTCGTTAATTTTAAATATTAATTTCATCAATTTATTTTAATATTTTTATCAATTCATTTGCCTGTGGTCAATGATAAGGTAGTTATTGATTTCATTAATTATATGTTGCCTGGTGTAATCTTAAGATTCTGTCTAGTTCCGAGGATTATTATTCATGTTATTTAATCTTCTTATTGTTACTTGCTTCTATTTTCTCTTCCTTTATTTCTCTATTCTTGGGGCTCATTCTCATAACATATATATTCATTTCTTATACTCCATATATTCATCTCATAATAGATATCAGCTTCTTCACATCGAAATCTAGTTTCGCAGAATTATCACTGTATCTCGCTAGCCTATTTATTCAATAATTATATCAGGCACGTACTTTCTCCATAGTCGAACCTAGTTTCGATGGATTATCACCACGTCCTATGTGCGCAATATTCTTCCTTTCATTCCCCATTTTTATCTTCCAATTATCAAGTTATCTCCATTTATTTATTTCCTATTCATATATTTGCTCCTAGCATCACTTACCGATGTACATGCACACATCTTGAAGTGATCAATTCCAACAGGTGCTGTTTCATCTTATCCTCATTTTATGCTATTTCATTCTGTCAGTCTTCACCAGTATTCATTCCTACTATTTGAAATACTATTCTCAATTCCACCCTTATCATTGCCTAAACATACAATATGTTGATGCCATTACAATCTATTTTGTTATTAATAAGTTTTATATATTCCTTTTTTCTACTCATCAATTCCATTGGATTAATTAACATATTACAATTGTTAAAAAAATGTCATAATTATTTTTCTGACACACAAATACAGTATTCTATTATAGTCCTAATTACCTTTCCTATATGTAATAGAAACTTCTTACTTTATTCCCTATATATTATTTTTCCTTTTTATAATAATAATGTATTAATCTTTTTTTTATATATATGTATAAGATACTAATAATTAATTTTTACATCTTTCTTTCTTAAATTTTTTTTTTTTTAGATTTATTATTTAAAATATGTATTTATTGTTTTTTTTTTTTATATACAAATCTTTTTATATATTGTTACTTGTGCTCTTAAGCCTACAAATTTTTTCTGTCTTATCCCCAAATTTGCTATAAATATTTCGAGCTCTTCTCTCGCACCGTTAAAATATCGGTATGAGTTTTGAAATTGCTGCTAAATCAGTCGTGTTTAATATGTTATTCGCCATTGTATTGTCTAATTTAGTTGTCTCTATTTTCTTGAGTATATTCTCAAGTTTTTCTTTCCTCTCCATGTAAAATATAACTCTTCTATAAATTCCCAGCAGTTTTTATTTGCGCAAAAGCACTTAAATAAAAACTGTTACTTTTTGCTTTATATTACCTTATAATAAAAAAAAATGTACTGCAGATGTGACGTGGTGTTGGTCACTAAAGATGATGTGGTGTTGGTGACTGAAGGATCAGGATTGTTGATAGGATGTGGTGTTGGTCATTAAAGATGATGTGGTGTTGGTGACTGAAGGATCAGAATTGTTGACAGGATGTGGTGTTGGTCATTAAAGATGATGTGGTGTTGGTGACTGAAGGATCAGAATTGTTGACAGGATGTCCAGGTTGTCCTAAGGATCGCCATGTGGTAGATGTCCTAAGGATTGAGGATTTCAGGATCAGGTTCGGTCTCAGGATCGCCATGTGGTAACTATGTGTTTAATGCTTAGAATTCGACTGGTTGATCATAATGTATTCGGGTTAAATGAAAATACTTCTTCTTTCTGGTAATTTTTATTTTCTTTTATTTGTTCTGATGAAGACCAAAAATTATACTGTATCTAAAATTAAATTATCTGCTACTTATATACTAAATTTACTAACTAGAATTCTACAAAAATAATTCTCTTAATTCTCTCTTAAAACTAATAGTGCTACAGCAGCATAGTGATTGACTCTGGTAAATTACTTCATGACAAACATATGTGCAACACTTGCATTAAACGATTAATGGGTGGTCAAACACAAAATCATGTCAAGTACGGTAATTCAAATACACAAAATATACGTTTCCGTATTTACTTTGTGTTACCGGCACCCTTGAGAATGAAATCCGAAACCCTTTTATTTATTGTTATTTTGGGTTTGTTTATACCACACACATTCATTGATCGCATTGCTTATAGTGAAAACACGTGCACTAACAATTGCGCTGTTCTTGGTTAACATATGTATGTCAAGTGGTTCTAAATTAAATAGTTCTTATTACCAAAGTGAAAATGCTCTATGCTCAGCATTCATGCACTCTGTGAATGCCCTATAGTATGCATACATTACAAAATAAAGAAGATAAAAAACCAATTTGGAAAAAAGTTTTATTAGAAGAAAAAGATACGGGTAAAACATATTCAAATCAACATCTTCACACAAACCAACATCATCACATGGCGATTCTCTTTTTTTTTAATAAATAACTTTTCAAGTGTATTATCTGTTCTAGTTGTTAATTCAAATTTATTCTTGTTATACATATATATCCGCATTTTAAAGTCTCTCCGATAAACCTGGTATATATGTCATGGACTTATATATTTTCGGAGTCTTCTCCCTAATCCTATGTTCTCCAATTAATTTCTTTTTTCCCTGTTCTATAAAGTCATTAATAGTTTTAATCGGGAAGTAATTTTTAATCAATAAATATTTTATTTTGTCTATGTTTGTCGTGTGAAATTCATTGTCGCTTATTTCTAACACTCTATTAATAAAATTATACGCTGTATTAATAATAGTACTTTTCGGGTGTTTCGAGTAAAAATTTATTAACCTAGCAGAAGCCATTGGTTTTTGATACCAATAAAATTTTATCAGGTTGTCTTTTCTGATAAGAGTACAGTCTAAATATGGTAACCTTCCTTCATTCTCCTTTTCCATTGTAAATTGTATTTGTCTGTTATAATTGTTTAATGTGTTAAGTGTTTCGTCAATATTGGCTGTTTTCACTATCGCAAACAAATCATCTACATATTTAGTAACTAATCTAAGCTTATCATCTAACTTATCAAGCGTCACGTTTAATAACTCTTCCATAACCATGTCTGCAATAACTGGTGATGCTGGAGATCCCATAGGTATTCCTTTCTTTTGTTCGTAGAAATATTCTTTGTAATTAAAATATCTGTTATCCTTTATACAAAACGTGAGTAATTCCATAAAAATGTCTTTGGGGATTTTTGTAAATTTTTCCAGTATGTTCCATTTTCTTTCAATTGTCTTCAGTGCTAAATTTACCGGAATACTCGGGAAAAGGGATATAACATCAAAAGATATTAATGTTTCGTCTGCATGTATATGTGTTATTAATTTTATTTTTAAAATCTTTTGCGTCTTTTACGTTGTACATTGAATCCTGCGTTAAGTTCTTTAAAATATCTACTAAGTATTTGCATAATTCATAAGATGGTGATTGCATAATTCATAAGGCAGATTGGCCTTAAAATAGTTCCATTTTTGTGTATTTTTGGCAGGCCATATATCCTTGGTGATGTTGCTATTCTTGTTGTGAGTCGTTTCTTGCTTGTTAAGTCTATCAGGTTCATATTAAATAGCTTTTCAATAAGAATGTTGTTTTTGTTTTCTAAGATTGATGTTGGGTCTGTGAATTTCATATATTTTTAGATATAGATAGTACAATCCTGATTTTTTTTTTGAATTAACCCTTCAACGTCTTTTGGATCAAAATGACCCCAAATTATTTTTTTCGAAGTAATTAACACATGTGCTACTTAAAGTATATTTTTTGTAAATTTTTTTATTCATATTCTTAAAAATACAATTTTGATTTTTTATTAACCCTATCACACTGCTTGGGTCAAATTGACCCGCAATTGCTGTTTATAATTACTGACTTAAATACTTAAAGGATATTTATTAAATATTTTTATTTTGGATATGAATTATTAAATGCAGATTAATTTTTGAAATTAACCCCACAAAACCTTTTGGGTAAAATTGGCCAGCAATTTACAGATTATCATTTTAACATTTTAATCACGATTAATTTAAGATTGATTTTAAAACTAAGCAGCAATGGATTAATGATTAACACAAGTTATTAGAAAAGCACCTAAAAAATTAATAAATATGAAATTCAGGTGATATTTTAATACGTAGTTTTCCATATTAAAAAAAGTGCTGAGAGACAAATTCTTCTATGTATCAAAATCTTCTCTTAAAGATTTTAAAGTAAAATTCACGGAAAACTTTTTCCTATAGCTTTGTACCACCTACAACATTTAAAATAAATAAATATCTAATGATTGAGTTTGAAATTGTTCAGGCTCAAGATCAAATGTTTTTACTTTAAATAAAGCAAAAGCATTAGCACATTCGTTTCAAAAATTGATCTATGTATATTCTGCATGACAGGTTATACAGCTGTTTCGGGAAGAGTCACCAACCCTCATCAGTAACCAAAAGCAGTAGTTTGTTTGGTAAAAAGTTAAATTCATATATATTTGCTGAAAACAACCAAATGAGAATTCAAGCAAAAGTTATACTATTTAAGCCTCTTCCAATATAACAAACTAAAAATAGAACAACTTTGAAACAAATATGATTGTATACGAGTACACATTGCATACTACAATATACATGTTTGTTTTTGTCTTGAAAAAACAAGAAAAACAATTTGTTTTTGCTAAACTTACATTTAGCGTTAACGGCGTGCCCTCCGTATTTTTAATTTTATTATTTTTTATAAAAATAAAAAATCTTATTTTCGATCTTTATCAATTTAATGATTGAGTTTGAAATTGTTCAGGCTCAAGATCAAATGTTTTTACTTTAAATAAAGCAAAAGCATTAGCACATTCGTTTCAAAAATTGATCTATGTATATTCTGCATGACAGGTTATACAGCTGTTTCGGGAAGAGTCACCAACCCTCATCAGTAACCAAAAGCAGTAGATAGTTTGTTTGGTAAAAAGTTAAATTCATATATATTTGCTGAAAACAACCAAATGAGAATTCAAGCAAAAGTTATACTATTTAAGCCTCTTCCAATATAACAAACTAAAAATAGAACAACTTTGAAACAAATATGATTGTATACGAGTACACATTGCATACTACAATATACATGTTTGTTTTTGTCTTGAAAAAACAAGAAAAACAATTTGTTTTTGCTAAACTTACATTTAGCGTTAACGGCGTGCCCTCCGTATTTTTAATTTTATTATTTTTTATAAAAATAAAAAATCTTATTTTCGATCTTTATCAATTTAATGATTGAGTTCGAAATTGTTCAGGCTCAAGATCAAATGTTTTTACTTTAAATAAAGCAAAAGCATTAGCACATTCGTTTCAAAAATTGATCTATGTATATTCTGCATGACAGGTTATACAGCTGTTTCGGGAAGAGTCACCAACCCTCGTGAGTAACCAAAAGCAGTAGATAGTTTGTTTGGTAAAAAGTTAAATTCATATATATTTGCTGAAAACAACCAAATGAGAATTCAAGCAAAAGTTATACTATTTAAGCCTCTTCCAATATAACAAACTAAAAATAGAACAACTTTGAAACAAATATGATTGTATACGAGTACATATTGCATACTACAATATACATGTTTGTTTTTGTCTTGAAAAAACAAGAAAAACAATTTGTTTTTGCTAAACTTACATTTAGCGTTAACGGCGTGCCCTCCGTATTTTTAATTTTATTATTTTTTATAAAAATAAAAAATCTTATTTTCGATCTTTATCAATTTAATGATTGAGTTTGAAATTGTTCAGGCTCAAGATCAAATGTTTTTACTTTAAATAAAGCAAAAGCATTAGCACATTCGTTTCAAAAATTGATCTATGTATATTCTGCATGACAGGTTATACAGCTGTTTCGGGAAGAGTCACCAACCCTCATCAGTAACCAAAAGCAGTAGATAGTTTGTTTGGTAAAAAGTTAAATTCATATATATTTGCTGAAAACAACCAAATGAGAATTCAAGCAAAAGTTATACTATTTAAGCCTCTTCCAATATAACAAACTAAAAATAGAACAACTTTGAAACAAATATGATTGTATACGAGTACACATTGCATACTACAATATACATGTTTGTTTTTGTCTTGAAAAAACAAGAAAAACAATTTGTTTTTGCTAAACTTACATTTAGCGTTAACGGCGTGCCCTCCGTATTTTTAATTTTATTATTTTTTATAAAAATAAAAAATCTTATTTTCGATCTTTATCAATTTAATGATTGAGTTTGAAATTGTTCATAAATAAATATCACTAAAATGTGATGAAATAATAAATATACCATAATTACCTTCAGTAAGTGCTGCTTTTGGTCCTCATCATGAGTAATTTTGCCATGATATTCCTGAATTAGTTTAATACCTCTTTCTGCACTGTCGTTTACAACACTTAACTTTTTAACAATATTCTGACCTATTTTGTATTCTTCTAAGTTATGCCATGAAAGTGGGTCTAATTTTAAAAAATCCGTAGATATGTCAAATCTAAGAAAGATTTTAATCTATTTTTTGAGACAAGTTCTTCTAGGATGTCAGAAAAATCTCGAGAGATAAAATTTTTTAAGCTTTCTTTTTTCAGTTGTAGCTTTTTTGGAATACCTTCTTCTTCGTCTTCATCTTCCGATTTAAATTCGCCCGTAATCATTTTTTTCACCATTTTTGTTTTTATTTCAGCATCTATTCTGTCATCAAATATAGCAAATCCGATGCACTCCTCGTTTAAATAGTAAAGGTGGTTTACTATCTTAGAAATAGCTTTATCAGCAATATTTCTGTTAAAAGCTTTATATTCCACTATTTTTTTTTAAAATCTTAAGTCGTTCTACGCTGCTGTTTCTGCTTTGTGTGAATCAAACCAAAAAACTGAATAGACTTTTATTATAAACCCACGTACTTCAAGTAAGCCATTTACTTCAGCGTCTGTCATTCCTTAAATTTTTTTAAAAATTGCAATGTCTGGACCAGTTGAAACTCCAACATTTGCCTCGCTATATACTGCAGCCAAAATTATTGCGAAAATATGATGCCTGCAGCCTAGGAACAAAATATCACGTTCGATTGCTTTTTCCAAAAGGACGCACGCACCTTTGAACCGACCAGTATTTGAAGATGTTGTGTCAAAAACAAATGCTTCCATTCTGCTTAAAATATTTTGTTTTTCTAAAGCGTCGTAGACTGCTGACGACATTTCTAATCCTGTTCTTGAAGGAATGTCAGGCATGTCTAAGATTTGTTTCAAACCTGTAGCTGTAGCAATAATCGCAAGACGATCTTCATTTTTTTCAGTTAATGTAGTTAAGAGTTTAAGTTTATCCCAATGGATCGTTAAAGGCTGTTCATTTGACGAAAACTTTTGCATAATCTTCTCGCTTTGTGCTTTTCTTAAAGCAGTACGTTGTTTATTAAGGGAAAAACGATTTAAAATGTAATTAGATGAATCAATACCAATGCATCTAAAACAGCAATTAACAAATGAACCACATCTCTTTGACTCACTTTAAGCTTGTGTAGAACAGCAGCAAGTCGCGGCGATAAATCTACTTTTTTTTTTTTTAAACGTGGAGTATTTTGTGCGATGTTTTTATCGAACGTATGATTAATATGATCTTCCTCATCATGTGTAGATTCCGAGGCTTCAGAACTGTCAGATAATAAGGTGTCCGGCAGACTGCAAGCTGTAAAAATCCCGCTTATGTAAAAATATAATTTAGAAACTAACTCCCAGTTGGAAAATACAACAGTAATACAATTTTAAAGCAAATTTTTTGTAAAAATATCAGTTGGCCTGAAAATAACTATTAAAATATTGCAATGGAATGTGTGCACTCAGGGAGAAATCTTTATCATATTTATGAAAATTATCATTTTCGTTCAACGCAACACTTCAAAAATATGATAAAGCTGTGGCGTAAAAGAGCAAATGCAAAAAAATAACTAATAATTTAATATTTAAAATTTTGTTCTTGATTTCTCTCCAATGCATTAAAAAAAAAAAATTTGTATAATTTTAACTCATCACCTAAATTAAAAAAAAAAAAATTAATAGAAAAAACAAATAACGTAAAATTTTATATATTTGAAACGAAAACTAAAAATTTTAATTTATTAGATTAGTTTATTAAATTAGTTTCACAAATTTTATGAAATGATGAAGATCTATGAAGAATTTGTTATGAATTTGTACGGATCTCTTCAAAATATTTATGAAGTTTTCATAAATATGATGAAAGTTTAATAAGGATGAAACTGTTTTCCCCTGAGATAATTATTGGAGATTCCTCTAAAACGTGGATATTAAAAAAATATAAATTTTACCTGTTGAAGTTGATGGAAGTTCTTCATATAATTTATGAGTTTTTCCTTTTCGTTCACGATTTTTTCTTCTGTCTACCTTTTGTTTTAATTTTAGGTCTACTCCCACCATGATACCTCCACGACCTTTTATTCTTTGTTTAATTAAGAACTGTCTGTCCTCTTCAATTTTTATAATATCCATTGCATTGCGTGAGCAATATCGAATAAATCATTTAATTGTTCCTTCCATTCTTCTCTCTTTTTGTTATAAATTTCTGAGTTTCTGGATTTACTTCTTACAAGATTTCGCCATTCATTGTGTAGGCCAATTAATTTGTTTGCAGCATCCTGGAAAGGAATTCGTGCCTTTTCCCAAAACACGGAACACTCTTTTATAACTAAACGTGCACTGTCTTTTACACTCAATTTTGTTGTCTTTAAATTATAAAAAAAAACTTTAAGGCAGTCTCCCGTCGATGGAAGTTTACAACCAGTCAACTGGTGTTTTGAAAAACCGATTAAGTATAATTCTTCTCTTAATGACGGCATTATAAAATTTTTGCTACTGAAAACTTTTATAAAAAAAATAGGTGTCAAAAATTGAAAAAAGTCTACTACAATTCCATTGATCAGAAATGCATACAAAAGCTTTAAAAATTCTAATTAGCTTTTGGTATAAAATAGATTTATTTTTTTTTTTGTAAAAAAGATTTATTGAGAATTTTATTTCGCACATATTAGTCTGGTTTAAAAATATCTGAAAATGGTTCGTTTTACTAAAAAATTTTCGTAAGTGTAAAAAGGTAAAGAGTTATTAAAATCTCGTTAAAAATAACTGCTTTTTTATCTCACATAACAAATTTGCTCATATTTCTTAGTATCTACTAAAAAAATACGAATATTTAGATAAAGACTATGTTTTAATGCAAAATTTCCTATTATTTGACCTTTGACCTTGATGTAAAGGAGGTCAGGGGTGTCTAATATGCTTCTGTTTTGAATTAGTGCCTTATTGGACCCATTGCAGCACATTTTTTTTAGTTTCAATAAAATCTACACGAAAAACGACAAAAAATTATATATATTTTAATATTATATGTAAAATTTTGGAATATTTGACCTTTGACCACTGTGCGGCACGTGTTAACATTGTCCGATTTGGCTCAAATTTTCACCATAATATTTTCTTAACCAAAGGCACAAAATTCGCCCGGCGCACCTTGAAATTCAAACAAAAAAAGAATTCTGCCACCCTAATATACATGCAGACGAAACATTAATATCTTTTGATGTTATATCCCTTTTCCCAAGTATTCCGGTAAATTTAGCACTGAAGACAATTGAAAGAAAATGGAACATACTGGAAAAATTTACAAAAATCCCCAAAGACATTTTTATGGAATTACTCACGTTTTGTATAAAGGATAACAGATATTTTAATTACAAAGAATATTTCTACGAACAAAAGAAAGGAATACCTATGGGATCTCCAGCATCACCAGTTATTGCAGACATGGTTATGGAAGAGTTATTAAACGTGACGCTTGATAAGTTAGATGATAAGCTTAGATTAGTTACTAAATATGTAGATGATTTGTTTGCGATAGTGAAAACAGCCAATATTGACGAAACACTTAACACATTAAACAATTATAACAGACAAATACAATTTACAATGGAAAAGGAGAATGAAGGAAGGTTACCATATTTAGACTGTACTCTTATCAGAAAAGACAACCTGATAAAATTTTGTTGGTATCAAAAACCAATGGCTTCTGGTAGGTTAATAAATTTTTACTCGAAACACCCGAAAAGTACTATTATTAATACAGCGTCTAATTTTATTAATAGAGTGTTAGAAATAAGCGACAATGAATTTCACACGACAAACATAGACAAAATAAAATATTTATTGATTAAAAATGACTTCCCGATTAAAACTATTAATGACTTTATAGAACAGGGAAAAAAGAAATTAATTGGAGAACTTAGGATTAGGGAGAAGACTCCGAAAATATATAACTCCATGACATATATACCAGGTTTATCGGAGAGACTTAAAAATGCGGATATATATGTATAACAAGAATAAATTTGAATTAACAACTAGAACAGATAATACACTTGAAAAGTTATTTAGTAAAACTAAACCAAAATTATTAAAAAAAGACAAATCGAATCTTGTCTATCAAATAAATTGTAATGGAGACGAGTCCAACATATGCCCGAAGGTATATGTTGGTACAACAAAAACAAAACTTAAGACTAGACTTTCATCGCATAAATCGGACCAAAAAGCACTTGACAAACCAATTTCACAAAAAACAGCATTAGCAGCCCACTGTATTTTAACTGGACATAAACCAAACTTTGACAATGTGAAAATATTAGTGGGTGAGAATAATTATAAGAAGAGATGTACTCGAGAGATGTTACATATTATTAATGTACCAGTAGAGAAGAGACTAAATTACAAAACTGACACAGATAATTGTGCCCAAATTTACAGACACACAATAGACAAATATTTATCAAAACAAAACAGTAGGTGACAATAGCTTGGAAGTGTACCAAGGATAATTATTTGATTTTTTTCGCGGAACACTATCTTTTTGTTTATGTATGTAAATTTGTTTTTATTTTATACATCAGTTGTTTTTAGTGTTTAAAATAATATTTTTGTAATTATATAAAAAAAAAATGTTTTGTCATTATGACTTTGTTTATTTAACAACAGATCTCCTGATGATGATCGAAAAATTGGGTCGAAATATTGGGTCAAATAATATATAAAAAGAAAAAATATTAATAAAATTAAAACATAAAAAAACATTTTTTGTTTATTTTATTAAAAATTTTATGACCTCAAGCTGAACAAATAAAATTAATTAATTTATAAAATATATGTATTAATTTATAACTTTTTATATTAATCTATAAAATTCCTCATATTTTCATTATCACTATTCATTATTATTTATAAAATACTTGAAATTTGCATTATGTTACATTTTCGTAATTTTCGTCTCTCTTTTATTTTCTTTACTCCGATATACAAAACAACATTACAGAACGACTACTCTCAATGAAATAAGAGAGCAAACACAGTAAACATCGATACAGACGATGGAACATTGAGTTTGGAAACATAAAATATCAAAATAATTTGATATTTGACGAACCAAAATTGAAACATTGATTTTGACAGGAAACATTGCTACACACGATGGACCATTAAGTGGAACATGACGATGTTCCTGTTGATGTTCCATCGTGTGTACTCAGCATAAGAATTGCTAACATAAAAATTGTTACATTAATAAACGCAATTTGATGAGAATGTTATTAATACATATATAAATTTTCACAATTTTTTTTCGATGAAAATTTGAAGTTTTTTAGAAAATAAAGATAACAAATTGTTTTATTTAAAATGTTTGGGACTTTTGGTTTAATAAAAAAGTTGAGAGAGATTTTTTTTTTGGTTATTATTTTGTTACTCCATCCGACCTATATGGCCACAATGAAAAAATATTTGGCCAATTAAAAGAAACTATACAGCCATCTCCAATTAGCACGATTTAATGCATATAGCCACCCTACACAACCATTGCCTTTGCAATGGTTAGGTTAGGGCGAATTTAACACTCTTACTTGCTTTTTTTAATTTTTCAGTGATTTCTCGGGACCCATTAGGCCGATTTTCATTATTTTTCAAACAAAAACCTTCTCATAGTGTTAGTGAATCATTTTCACTAAAAATTAGCACCCTAGCTATCCTATTGAGGGTGTTATCGTGACAAGAACAACATAAACAAATCAAATTTTTTTAAGACTTTTTTTACTTCTTCATTCAATTCTCGGGACCTATAAAACCGATTTGGACGATTTTAAATAGCGTACTTCTGAGGATGTTAACAAATCATTTCTTGTGCCAACGAGGACCCTAGCTCTGCAATTGGTTTCGTGATCGTGACTTCCACAGACGGACAGACGGACATCGCTATATCAACTCCGCTTGTTATAAGGATCATAAATATATATATATTATTGGGTCCAGAATTTTTTTTCTAATTATTACAAACGGAATGACAAACTTATATGTAACCTCTGCACGCTGGGGTGGAGAGTATAAAAATTAAAATAATAACTGTTAACTAGTTGAGTAGACATTTTAGTATTTAAAAAACGAACATTCTGATACATAATGATAGTCGATCAACAGGTATAGAATCCAGTTTTTTGAATTAATGTTGAAATTCGTATTTTCATTTATTCGATGGCGGGGCGGAAGCTCAGCAATGTTGTTTCTCCGTGGATTCGCTTTAAATTCATATTCAGAAACTAAAGTATTTACAGGGTTAATGATTTGCTCATAAAGATCGAACGGAACGGTTATTTTAAAAGATGTAATCCTTCTTGGTACGGAATAGGAAAATTTATATATCATAACATCAGCTTCATAATTTAGTTTAGAGTTTATATAAAAGTTAATGTCATCAGTGGAGGAATCCGAAGGAAGACGCGAAATTAAAAATGATTTTTTGGCGGTATTACTTTTAGTTGTTTCGGTAACGCCTCTTTTACAGAAGAAATAAGTGTATCAACAACATCATTAGTTAAAGGTGGTGGAATAGCAGTTATAGGCGTCAAGGACGTATTATTTAAAGATGGCAGTATTGCAGTTTTAGACATCAAAGGAGCAGTATTCGAAAAAGATTTTGGATTATCAGTTGTTAGTATTAAAGCTTTATTAAAAGATGGTAGGACAGCATTTTGAGGCTTCAAAGAAGAAGTAATTGTCGTAAGCATATTCGCAGAATTCAGTGTTGTATGGGCCGAAGAAACAGTAGTATTATCAGGGTTTTCTCTATTCATGAATCTGGGTGAACTACGGCGATTTGGAGACGGTAATTTAGGTGATTCGAGTCCATCTAATGACTTGAAATCATCGAAAAGCTTTCCATAAGAGTTTATATAATAATTTTAAAATTCATAAGCTCCATAGATCTATAAATAAATTTTTTTTGTTTTTGCTTTTTTGCTACAAAAATACCAAATTTTTTTATATTTGATTTGAATTAAAGTGAACGCAGACAAAAATACAAAAAAATTCTAGCAACGCAGCTGGACGCAGACCTTTTTGTTTTTAAATTTTTTCTTTTTTATAAAAACTAAATTTATTAATAATAATAATATTAAAAAATGAACAAAAAATTTTATATAATAAAATTTCTAGGAACGTAGCATCCATCATCAACGCAGGTGTCGATGCTGTTTGAAAATTAAAAAAAAAAAATAAATAAACGATAATAAAAAATGTGTTTAAAAATTAAAGGATTTTCAAGCAAAGCTAAAAGTAATTTTAATATTAATAATAATCTAATCTACTAAAACTCTTTCTTTGCTTCTGCATATGAGATATGAATCTCTCCGTGACTGTGCGTGACTTTGCGTGACTATTTTAAAATTAATTTTTGGTCACAACAAGTCTATGGACAAAGTTTCAGATCGATCGGAAGAGGGGAAATGGGGCTTAAATCATTCCGTGACTCTGCGTGACTATGCGTGACTGTGTGTGACTATCTTAAAATTAATCTTTGGCCACAACAAGTCTATGGTCAATATTTGAGGTTTTAATCTCTCCGTGACTGTGCGCGACTATGTCAAAGTTAATCTTTTTTCACAGCAAGTCTATCGACCAAGTTTCAGATCGATCGGATAAGGGGAAATGGGTTTTAAGCACTCCGTGACTGTGCGTAACTAAGCGTGACTGTGAGTGACTATGTCGAAGTTAATCATTTTTTACAGCAAGTATATCGACCAAGTTTCAGATCGATCGTATAAAGGGAAATCCGTTTTAAATCTCTCCGCGACTGTGCGTGACCATGCGTGACTGTGCGTGACTAAGTCAAAATTAATCTTTTTCATAGCAAGTGTGTTCACATCGTGAACAAATTGTGTCATCATCACAGCACTGGCTACATTAACGCCCCATAACAAAATAAACGAACGATCACAGCATCCACCATACGAGAAAGAAACACTTCGACATAAAAACAGTGATCAAGTGATCATCAGAACAAACACAACATCAGTGAACTCAACAAAAACAGATTAAAATTTCATATACATTCATAAACAGTGAGTCCACAAACAAACATATTTAAACAATCGTAAAACAAAATACCTCTTTTACATATACATATGTACATAAATTTAGTGGAAACTAAAGTGAAAAATACTTAAATTTAACATAACCCAAAATTATTTATAAGTAACTATATATGTAAATAATAAATTGGAAATACATGGTTTATAACGTTAATTTGAAGAACATAAGCCTGCCGTTTTCTGGAGATATCCTAAAAAAAAAAAAAAATATAAAGTTTGTTGACCCATAATCCATAAGCCCGTCCCTTTCTAACCCGTTTAAATATTGGTCCTTCGACCTATGGATATAAACATTGGTCCTTTGAGTGTGAGTGAAACGGTGATAGTTCACATAAATTTTAAAAGAATATTCAAATCAATAAATATTATACATATATAACAAAAAAACACAAAAAAAAAAAAATAACAGGTTTTAACCAGTTTAAAAAGTTCACAAACACAATGTAAGTGACAATTTGAGGCAAAGTTATAAGCCAACAAAAAACAATAAGTGCACAAATTAAAATCAAAATATTAAAAAGTGGACAATAATAAACAGTGCCAAAAATAAAATTTGATTAATATTAAATTAAAAGAAATTGTAAAAAATAAAGGAGTGAAAAGAGATCTACATATGTATGTATGAAGTTTAAAATAAATAAAAACCCACCCTTAAAAATAGTTGTGAGAAAAAGAGTGTATAACAAAAAACGTAGCAAGTACACAACAAATATATTAAAATCAACAATTTCTTTAATTTTAATTTTTACCCTACCCTTACATTAAATATTTAAAATTCTTTGCAACATAAATATTTAATTTCAAAACAAAATTTAAAATATCATTTTAATAAAATTCCTAAAATATTAATAATATTTTTGCTAAAATATTACTAATATTGTTGTTTTTTTTTATTACAATAAACTACAACACAAAAAACATACACTGTGTTGTTAAATACAAGAACAAAAACCATCGAAATATTAACATCCCAAAAACAATACCAAAATAAGTTAAATTTTAACAAATATTTCAATAACACAAAATTAACACATAACTAACCATCATATAAACAAGAACAACATTACATTGGCTTCAACTAACTTAGCGGGAAGATCAACACAAGGAGGAAAACACAAAAAACACATCACAGTAAGAATACACCCTACCCCCAGCACAACCGGTAAGTTGTACAGTTTACAACTTACGAAAATTTACAAATATATTTTTTTGTATAAAATTTTATAGTTTTTACACGAAAGTCAATCCAATTACTTAAAATAATTATTACCCACCCCCCCCGTTTCATACATTTTAGTTATGTTTTTTATATTTTGTTTCACGAATTGATATTGGCGTTTTCATTTGTGTAGCGCATATCATTTACAGTGTGAAAAGACCCAATTGGCAATTTTTCGACCGTGAACAATTTTTAATCTTTTATCGGAAAAGTAAATTTCAGACCCAGAAAATTCAACAAGTATCGGTTTCTTCACCAATTTTAATTGGAAAAAGTTAAGTTTATACCAAAATTTTTTAAATAATTTTTATTTTTTTTTTTGGCAATTTTATTTGGAAAACTGTAGTTTACCAACAGGCTGAATTAATTGTGTTTTTTTTTACCAATTTTGTTTCATAAAATTTACATAATATCGGTTAATTCTTTGGGATAGATCCCTTTTTTAAACAATTTACCGCATTTTAACACTTTCACCACATTTTCAACCCCTTTATTACCCTCATTATCCAAAATATGTCTCTGAAAAGTTTGGCAGCCGGTTTCACCCGCGTCATCCAGTTGGATTTATTCTCTTCCGAAGGAGCCGCTAAGTCTTTGGCCACTCTCAAATGTCAAAAAAGGAGCTGGAAGAAGTGTACGAGAAGATTTGTACCCGTTTCGAACCCATCAGAGAATCTCCACTCATAGATTATCCGAAGGAGGTGGCTACAATTACCATGGAAGATATTACCGGCGAGCATATGAAGGCCAAAAAATGGTATGGAGCTCGCTCGGTGTCATTAGAGGAAGCAATTGAGACCACAGACCACAGGAAAAACCCTCTACCCTTATCAACCCTACCCCAGTGAATTTTAGCATTGCATCCTGCGATCTGCAGGTCTTTAATGGTGATTATAGATTCTGGGCTTCTTTTAGAGATATCGTCGTTCGTAAGTTATTGTGTTCTATATGCTTTTTTTTGAATAATCCATGTTTATGTTCTAATAGTTCTTACTCCTTAAGGCGTTTTCAAAGACGAAATTTTTTTAAACAGAAAAAACCACAAACTATAGTACTTTCCTTGGTAGGAAGGTCGCAACAATTTTATCGGTTCAGTTTTTTTTTTTTAATTAGCAACTAAACTTTAGCAACTAAACTTTAACAAAAAGCATATAGGACACAATAATTTACGAACGACGATATGTTTAAGGCCATGTATGGTAACAACACCCGATTGAGTGGAGTTGAAAAACTCTTTTATTTGAAGGAAAAAACACGAGACGAAGCCAAAGAGATTGTAGAAAATGTACCCTTGACCAATGAATGCTTTGTTGTAGCCGGGTCACAATTGGTTGCTCATTATGAGAAGCAAATGATGCAAGTAAATGCACAATTAAAAACACTTTTTGATCTACCCTCAGTTACAGTTCAATGCGGAGTTTCTATTAGGAAATTACAGAGAAAAATAAATGGTTGTATTTCGAATCTAAATATTTTAGACGTAGACACGGATAGTTGGGATTCAACTTTTGTATATATATGTTCGTCTAAATTACCTAGAGAAACCCTAGAAGATTTTGAAAAAACCCTAAAAGACAGTTCGGTTCTACCATGTTGGAGTGAAATGAACTCATTTCTAACTAATAAATATAAAGGACTTGAATCGGTAAATGATATCAAGAATTCCTACCCCTACCCTAAACCCAAACAATTTTCTGATAATAGAACTCAATTTGAACCAAAAGGCAATACGTTTTATAATAGCGTTACCCATTAGTCGAAAAAAGATATCCATTTTAAGAAAAAAGTTCATAATGAACAAAAACCCATAAATACAACTCAAACCCAAAACCCAAATAGACAAAATAGTTCCATATTATGCAAGCTTTGCCAAGGTAACCACACTCTTCGAGAATGTTCGTCATTTACAACATTAGGAATGACGGAGAGGATAAATTTCGTCAAACAAAATGGATGCTGCTACAATTGCTTGGCTATTTCCCACAGCATAAAGGAATGTAAAAGTACATTTACTTGCTGACATTGTGGAAATACAATAGCCTTCTACATAAACCCTCATCGAACACCCAAACCCAAGTACAAGAAGATAGACCCTCGACATCACGCAATAGTGCCATCTTTTTCAACACTTACCCACCCAAAAATATCATTATTAGATGATCGTAAAAAGTTATTAGGAACGGGAATGTTAAATGTAGAAATTCATGGTTCTCTATTTCCTGCACGTGCTCTTATAGACCCTGCTTCTGATTTTTCATTTGTATCTGATCAATTCAGACGAAAATCACAATTACCCACTATACCCATTTTTGCTGAAATATCTGGTTTAAATGAAGTTGTTTCAGCCCGTTCATCCAAACTGTGTGAAGTGGTTTTGAAATCCAACTATCACGAAAATTTTAGTTTAAAAATCCAGCCAATAGTCATAAAAACGCTAACTAGAACCCTACCCACCCAAAATATTAACCCGAAAATTGTTACACATTTAGAAAACATTCATTTAGCAGACCCTAAATTTTATGAAAGCCGGCCTATTGATTTTATAATCGGTGGTGATTTTTACCCACAAATTTTGAGATCTGGTATCAAAAAAGATTTTCTGAATACGCTGGTCGCTCAAGGTACCGAATTTGGTTGGATATTGACGGGGCCAGTAGAAGAATCTCACAGAACCCAAACAGTTGTCTTGTATTTCAGCTCTGTTGCACTTGACAAGTGTTTAACAAAATTCTGGGAAATCGAAGTATTACCGAAAAAACCCATTAAATCTTTCGAAGACTCTTTTTGTGAAGAAAACTATAGAAAGTCTACCCTACGCTTATCCAATGGTCGTTATGAGGTCAGTCTTCCATTTCGAATCCCTACAATAGAGCTAGGAAACTCGCGATATGTGGCGATGGTTCAATATATACGAAATGAGAAAAATTTGATGAAAAGGCCAGATATTAAGGCAGAATATGATAACACTCTACAAGACTATATTGACTTAGGCCACATGATACACGTACCATATAACCCAAATATTTTATCAAGAACTTACTATTTACCACATCATGCTGTTGTCAAACCCGATCGTGTTACGACAAAAGTTCGAGTTGTTTTTAATGCCTCCAGCAAAACCTCGAACGGCAACAGTCTTAATGGTGCGTTATATATAGGTCCAACCCTACAACAAGACCTAGTAGTTTTGACATTAAAATAACGCTTTTATAAGATCGTTTTTAATGCCGATGTTACAAAAATGTACAGGCAGATCTTATTGAATACTACCCACACACCAGCGAATTTTGTTTCGTAAAAGTGTCAATGAACCTATAAAAGATTATGAACTGCAAATAGTCACGTTCGTAGTTAATTGCGCACCCTAATTAGCAATTCGAACCCTTCACGAACTGGCTAAAGCTATTCAAGATACCCACCCAATTGCATCTCAAGTTTTGAGAAACAGCATGTATGTTGATGATGTTTTAGCTGGTGCTCATACCATTAATGAAGTTAAAATCGCTCAGCAACAATTAATCGAAGTATTAGATTCTGCAGGATTTCCGCTAAGGAAATGGATTTCTAACACTAACGATTTATTACACAATTTACCCCAAGACCATTTACTCGATGTGGATTTGCTTACCCTTCCTGAATCGAATAATGCCAAAACTCTCGGTATTCGATGGAATGCAAAAGATGACATATTTTTCTTTAACGTACCCACAATCCAAAGAAAATCATCCTACACAGAGCGTGCAGTTTTATCGGATATTGCTCGTCTTTTTAACCCAGCTAGTTGGCTAGCCCCAATAGTAGTTTTTGCGAAGATTATTATGCAACAGATATGGCAGGACAACACAGATTGGGATGAATGTCTAAAATCCCTCACCCTTATAAGATGGCAAACATTTTTGCAGTTTTATGACAGCATTAATAAAATTAAAATTCAAAGATGGATTAAATTTTCACCCATAACTCCGATTGAGTTTCATGGATTCTGAGATGCTTCGGAAAAAGCATATTCAGCTGTTCTATATACTCGAGGAGCCCCAACAGATGGGCCGAGATCCGTAACCCTATTATTCGCAAAAACCAGAGTAGCACCAATAAAAGTTTTCTCCATACCCAAAATTGAACTTTGTGGTGCAGTGTTATTAGCAAATAAGGTAAATAATTTACTCACCGAACTCAATTTCACCCAATATCGAACATATTTTTGGACAGATTCAACCATTGTTTTAGCTTGGTTAAGCAAACACCCAACATCGTGGAAAACATTCTTCGCAAATCGTGTGGCTGGATATCGGACACAGTTGGCATTGACAACTGGAAACATGTTGTATCTCACGATAATTCTGCCGATACTGCCAGCCGTGGATGTACGGCGGACGAATTGAATGACAACCCATTATGGTGGAATGGATCATCGTGGTTGAAGGAATCTGAATCCAATTAGCCAATTTCAACACCCAAGTTTGTAACTCAAGCGGAAATCAAAATTCAAAGTTATGCAAACACAGTAACTATTGACGCAGACATTCTTAATGATTTTTCACGATGGTCTAGAGCTCTTCGAGTCTTATCTTATGTTTTATCGATTTTGTGATCGCACCTCGTATACCCGCAGACATCAGAATCGCCATCAGAGGCTACAAATTGATGAAAAGATGATGCCGTCAGTCAAGGACAGACTTGCAACACTACTCAAACCCAGTATCCAACTTGAGGCAGAAGAGATCAAATCGACAAAAGATAGACTTATTGTAATATGCTAGTTACTATATTTTAAAGAAGAGTATGATTGTTTAAAGAAAAAAATCCATTACCCAAAAAAGTACCCTACTCACCCTTACCCCTTTTATTGATTCAAAAAATATAATTCGTGCAAATGGTTGTTTGGCAAGCCCCAATTGCCGTTCTTATGATGGAAGACACCCTATAATTATACCCTACAAAAGTTGTTTTGGCAGATTGTTGACAACCCACTTACATTTGAGAATAGTTCGATCTGGATATTGAATTCCAAAGCTTAAAAATCTTATTAGATTTGTAATTAATAAATGTTTACCCTGTACAAGATATAGACATCGCCAAGCAACCCAGTTAATGGCAGCTTTACCCTCAAAGCGTACTGAACTATCAAGACCATTTTGTAATACCGGAGTTGATTTTGCTGGACCCTTAGCAATCAAATCACATTCTGGTCGATATTGTAAAATTACCAAAGGCTACGTGTGTGTTTTTGTCTGCTTTGCAACAAAAGCTATACATTTAGAACCCACATCTGACCTATCAACCCAAGCCTTTTTGGCAGTATTTGCCCGATTTTTTCGAGGCGGGGATGCCCTGCCGCTATTTACTCTGACAATGGGACAAACTTCATCGGAGCCAGTCAATTATTGAAGAAGGAGCGGCAGGAATTCCTAAAAAATCTTAAAGACTCTGTTGTTTCAACGAGCAGTTTTCAGAATTTGGAGTGGCACTTCATTCCACCCGGAGCTCCGCACATGGGCGGTTTATGGGAAGCTGGGGTGAAAAGCTTCAAATATCATCTGAAGAGGGCAACAGCGATGAAATACAAATTTGAAGAGTTTTCGACCCTACTCTCGAGGATTGAAGATTGTTTGAATTCAAGACCTCTTAGCCCATCAAGTGCAAACTCTCAAGACTTAAAACCAGTAACCCCAGTTCGCTTTTTGATAATATTAACACCCACGGAACCCGATTTCAGTAATGGAAATATTACACTGGCGAATAGATGCAGAAATTGAGAATTCCGCACCACTATTTCCGTAGAAGGTGGAAAGATGAATATCTCAAAGAGTTACACAAAAGACATAAGTGGAAAAACCCTCAAAGGCAAATAGCGATTAACGACTTGGTTGTCATCAAGCAGGACAACTTTCCTCCGCATAAATGGTTGCTTGGACGGGTAATCAAAGTTTTTCCTGGATCCGATGGACGTGTGAGGGTCGTAGAATTGCGAACCTCTACTGGAACTTTGACTCGACCCATTGCGAATGTTGTCATTCTACCAACTAGTTAGTCTGATACTACCAACCACACATTATCCACTTACATTTACCCAACACACTCATATACTCACCCATCATTAACACTTACCCTTTCCTACTCATAACACAAATCATTAATCCATCATAATTACTTAATTTAATTTATTAATATAATATAGAATATGTAAAATATTTATTAATTTATTTTAATATAGAAAGATGCACCCAAAAATAGCATCGTTCGTCGTGGAGCTCAACCCAGCCAAAAACACTCGAGGAAACAGCATAGGCGTAATACTTCTCAGCACAGACAACAAGCTGCGACCGCCAGAGCCGAACAAAGGTCGAACGAGCCCCGGCACTTTGGTTGCGGTATTTGCAAGGCTGCCCACCGTATTGTCACATGTAAGGAGTTTGTCAACCTAAATTTGAGCCAGAAATATAAGGTGGTACACAAGCTTCATTACTGATCGAACTGCTTTGCCAGAAACCATTTGCTTAAGGACTGCAAGAACCAGGCTCGTTGCAATACATGTGGCCGTAAGCATCATACTGTGCTCCACGGTCATGGAAAGATTCTGAAAAATCTGAGAACGGAATTTACGACCTGCCACAAAACCCAAAATCCCTTCTGCAGCGACATATTCAGCAACAAAAAATGCCACAGCAACCATTAGCATTCCGTCACCCTTTACGAAGACATTCGTTCCCACGACTGAGGTTTCTGTGGAATCAGAGGAAGGATATATTTCGGTCGTTGCTATAATTAACACAAGTTTGACAACATCACGAGTCTCAGCATCATTTGTACGTGAACAAAACTTTGAGAAATTTCAAATTGGTGACCAAAACTATGTCAAAATTACGATTATGCCCAATATGAATTCCTGTGTGAAGTACTATTTATGTATGTTGGTGGTTAAAGACTTACCAAGGAAACCCTATTCAACCCCATTTAAAGAATCGATTAAAGAAAAGTTTGATCGCATTTCATTGGCCGATCCTAATTTTTTTTTTTGGTGGTGGCAACCTTGAAGCTCAATATTCTACTCTTGGCTGGTTAATCATGGGATCCTTCTCAGGCTAAAATAACCCTTCAAGTATTCGTTTGACTTGCTAACCCTTTTGTTTAACCAATGCTGTTGAACTCAACTAAAGTCGTTCTTTCATTTCAGATTTGTCAAGGCGCACTGGCTACACTAACGCCCCATAACAAAATAAACGAACGATCACAGCATCCACCATACGAACAAGAAACACTTCAACATGAAAACAGTCATCAAGTGATTATCAGAACAAACACAACATCAGTGAACTCAACAAAAACAGATTAAAGTTTCATATACATACATAAACAGTGAATCCACAAACAAACATATTTAAACAATCGTAAAACAAAATATCTTTTTTTACATATACATAAATTTATTGGAAAGTAAAGTGAAAAATACTTAAATTTAACATAACCCTAAAAACACTTAAATGTAACATAACCCTAAATTATTTATAAGTAACTATATATCGTCATCTAAAATGCAAAATAACGTAACATCACTTTTCATAGGTTTACAGGTGAAGCAAAAAACGTTGTAAAATTCTAATATATCAGATATAAAAACTATTTTTTCTATACTATTTTAAAACACAACAACAGATGTATTTCATAGAGAAAAAAATGATTTTTTGAAATATTTTTCAAGTTATGTGTCTTACGTTATTTTGCATTTGGGGTTTCTGAAACAAAATGACGTATCATCAATGCTAATGTTTTAGCATAAAGTGAAACAAAAGTTAAAAATATGAAACAATTTTGAAATATTAGTAAAATCTCAGGTTCAATAAATAATAAGAGATTTTTTATTTAAATTTCCTTTGTTTAATTTTTGATTGAAGTTATTTAAACACATTTGTAAATAACATACTACTAAGTAAATATAATAAACACAAAAATTAATTTAATTTTTAAATACATATGTAAATTAAAAATGAATGGCGCTAACACTTAAATAATTAATTATTGAAAAGGAATATTATCATAACGACTGACAGTCTGCTGGAAGCAACGACTTTAGGTCCTGCAAATGCTGCCATTTATTTTTGGGAAGTTTTATTCGTTGGGAATGTAATTGGCCAGCCTCAATACATTCGAATGTTTTTGAAGTCCGTTGTGGAAGAACCTGGTAATAATCATTAATGTTGGTTTTAAAATAAATTGTTCCGGTTGATTCATACGCCAAAACACGTATCATATTAACTGCGGGGTCTACGGGCTTTTTACCTGAAGTGAGAAACATTTAATTTTTAAAAGTATTGTCTGATAATGTATATTTACCTGGTCTAACTGATGAGTACCGGTTGGGAACAGTTCCATAATCAAGAAAATAATCATGTTGTATATGATAAACTTTGAGGAGAAATGGGTTTCTTCGTGAATCTTTTTGAGGTCAACTAGTTGTGATGGTAAATTTATTAGTCTGTTAAAATTTTTCTTTGAATAAGTGAATGTGTTGAATCGCATTTCCTACAATTAAATATTTATGTTCAAGAGTAAAGTTTTTGATGTGTAAACATCTATACGCGCAGGGGGGTAAATTTCTATTTCACATTACAATCACAAAAACAGCGTAACTCATATCCGTGTGAGCTGAAGCAGATAACGCTGTGTGACTTATGATTGTATTGGTGAAAAATTATGATATGTTCTTTTCTAAACATTTTCCAATTGTCTTTCAAAAAACATCAATTGTATTTCAGAAACCATCAATATAATTTCAGAAAACATCATTTGAATTTCAGAAAACATAAATAGAATTTCAGAAAACATCAATATAATTTCAGAAAACATCATTCGAGTTTCAGAAAACATCAATTGAATTTCAGAAAACATCAATAGAATTTCAGAAAACATCACTTGAATTTCAGAAAACATAAATAGAATTTCAGAAAACATCAATATAATTTCAGAAAACATCATTCGAGTTTCAGAAAACATCAATTGAATTTCAGAAAACATAAATAGAATTTCAGAAAACATCAATTGTATTTCAGAAACCATCAATATAATTTCAGAAAACATCATTTGAATTTCAGAAAACATAAATAGAATTTCAGAAAACATTAATATAATTTCAGAAAACATCATTTGAATTTCAGAAAACATAAATAGAATTTCAGAAAACATCAATATAACTTCAGAGAACATCATTCGGGTTTCAGAAAACATCAATTGAATTTCAGAAAACATCAATAGAATTTCAGAAAACATCACTTGAATTTCAGAAAACATAAATAGAATTTCAGAAAACATCAATATAATTTCAGAAAACATCATTCGAGTTTCAGAAAACATCAATTGAATTTCAGAAAACATCAATAAAATTTCAGAAAACATCAATTGTATTTCAGAAACCAGCAATATAATTTCAGAAAACATCATTTGAATTTCAGAAAACATAAATAGAATTTCAGAAAACAATAATATAATTTCAGAAAACATCATTCGAGTTTCAGAAAACATCAATTGAATTTCAGAAAGCATCAATAGAATTTCAGAAAACATCAATATAATTTTAGAAAACATCATTCGAGTTTCAGAAAACATCAATTGAATTTCAGAAAACATAAATAGAATTTCAGAAAACATCAATATAATTTCAGAAAACATCAATTGTATTTCAGAAACCATCAATATAATTTCAGAAAACATCATTTAAATTTCAGAAAACATAAATAGAATTTCAGAAAACATCAATATAATTTCAGAAAACATCATTCGAGTTTCAGAAAACATCAATTGAATTTCAGAAAGCATTTCAGAAAACATCAATTGTATTTCAGAAACCATCAATATAATTTCAGAAAACATCATTTGAATTTCAGAAAACATCAATATAATTTCAGAAAACATCAATTGTATTTCAGAAACCATCAATATAATTTCAGAAAACATCATTTGAATTTCAGAAAACATAAATAGAATTTCAGAAAACATCAGTATAATTTCAGAAAACATCATTCGAGTTTCAGAATACATCAATTGAATTTCAGAAAACATCAATAGAATTTCAGAAAACATCACTTGAATTTCATTATAATTTCAGAAAACATCATTCGAGTTTCAGAAAACATCAATTGAATTTCAGAAAACATCAATAAAATTTCAGAAAACATCAATTGTATTTCAGAAACCATCAATATAATTTCAGAAACCATCATTTGAATTTCAGAAAACATAAATAGAATTTCAGAAAACATCAATATAATTTAAGAGAACATCATTCGAGTTTCAGAAAACATCAATTGAATTTCAGAAAGCATCAATAGAATTTCAGAAAACATTAATATAATTTTAGAAAACATCATTCGAGTTTCAGAAAACATCAATTGAATTTCAGAAAACATCAATAAAATTTCAGAAAACATCAATTGTATTTCAGAAACCATCAATATAATTTCAGAAACCATCATTTGAATTTCAGAAAACATAAATAGAATTTCAGAAAACATCAATATAATTTCAGAAAACATCATTCGAGTTTCAGAAAACATCATTTGAATGTCAGAAAACATAAATAGAATTTCAGAAAACATCAATATAATTTCAGAAAACATCATTCGAGTTTCAGAAAACATCAATTGAATTTCAATTGTATTTCAGAAAACATCAATTGTATTTCAGAAAACATCATTTGAATTTCAGAAAACATAAATAGAATTTCAGAAAACGTCCATAGAATTTCAGAAAACATCAATTGTATTTCAGAAAACATCAATTGTATTTCAGAAAACATCAATTGAATTTCAGAAAACATAAATAGAATTTCAGAAAACATCAATATAATTTCAGAAAACATCATTCGAGTTTCAGAAAACATCATTTGAATTTCAGAAAACATAAATAGAATTTCAGAAAACATCAATATAATTTCAGAAAACATCATTCGAGTTTCAGAAAACATCAATTGAATTTCAGAAAACATCAATAGAATTTCAGAAAACATCAATTGTATTTCAAGAAACATCAATTGTATTTCAGAAAACATCATTTGAATTTCAGAAAACATAAATAGAATTTCAGAAAACATAAATTGAATTTCAAAAAGCATTATTTGAATTGCTGAGAACATTAATTGTATTTCAGAAAACATCAATTGAATTTCAGAAAACATTAATTGTATTTCAGAAAACATCAATTGTATTTCAGAAACCATCAATATAATTCAGAAACCATCATTTGACTTTCAGAAAACATAAATAGAATTTCAGAAAACATCAATTGTATTTCAGAAAACATCATTTGAATTTCAGAAAACATCAATTGAATTTCAGAAAGCATCAATAGAATTTCAGAAAACATCAATTGTAATTCAGAAACCATCAATATAATTTCAGAAAACATCATTCGAGTTTCAGAAAACATCAATTGAATTTCAGAAAGCATCAATAGAATTTCAGAAAACGTCAATTGTATTTCAGAAACCATCAATATAATTTCAGAAAACATCATTTGAATTTCAGAAAACATAAATAGAATTTCAGAAAACATCAATATAATTTCAGAAAACATCATTTGAATTTCAGAAAACATAAATAGAATTTCAGAAAACATCAATATAATTTCAGAAAACATCATTTGAATTTCAGAAAATATAAATAGAATTTCAGAAAACATCAATATAGTTTCAGAAAACATCATTCGAGTTTCAGAAAACATCAATTGAATTTCAGAAAGCATCAATAGAATTTCAGAAAACATCAATATAATTTTAGAAAACATCATTCGAGTTTCAGAAAACAGCAATTGAATTTCAGAAAACATAAATATAATTTCAGAAAACATCAATATAATTTCAGAAAACATCAATTGTATTTCAGAAACCATCAATATAATTTCAGAAAACATCATTTGAGTTTCAGAAAACATAAATAGAATTTCAGAAAACATCAATATAATTTCAGAAAACATCATTCGAGTTTCAGAAAACATCAATTGAATTTCAGAAAGCATCAATAGAATTTCAGAAAACATCAATTGTATTTCAGAAACCATCAATATAATTTCAGAAAACATCATTTGAATTTCAGAAAACATAAATAGAATTTCAGAAAACATCAATATAATTTCAGAAAACATCAATTGTATTTCAGAAACCATCAATATAATTTCAGAAAACATCATTTGAATTTCAGAAATCATAAATAGAATTTCAGAAAACATCAATATAATTTCAGAAAACATCAATTGTATTTCAGAAACCATCACTATAATTTCAGAAAACATCAATTGTATTTCAGAAAACATCAATAGAATTTCAGAAAAACATAAACTGTATTTCAGAAAACATCAATAAAATTTCAGAAAACATCATTTGAATTTCAGAAAACATAAATAGAATTTCAGAAAACATCAATTGTATTTCAGAATCCATCAATATAATTTCAGAAAACATCATTTGAATTTCAGAAAACATAAATAGAATTTCAGAAAACATCAATATAATTTCAGAAAACATCATTCGAGTTTCAGAAAACATCATTTGAATTTCAGAAAACATAAACAGAATTTCAGAAAACATAAATAGAATTTCAGAAAACGTCCATAGAATTTCAGAAAACATCAGTTGTATTTCAGAAAACATCAATTGTATTTCAGAAAACATCAATTGAATTTCAGAAAACATAAATAGAATTTCAGAAAACATCAATATAATTTCAGAAAACATCATTCGAGTTTCAGAAAACATCATTTGAATTTCAGAAAACATAAATAGAATTTCAGAAAACATCAATATAATTTCAGAAAACATCATTCGAGTTTCAGAAAACATCAATTGAATTTCAGAAAACATCAATAGAATTTCAGAAAACATCAATTGTATTTCAGGAAACATCAATTGTATTTCAGAAAACATCATTTGAATTTCAGAAAACATAAATAGAATTTCAGAAAACATAAATTGAATTTCAAAAAACATTATTTGAATTGCTGAGAACATTAATTGTATTTCAGAAAACATCAATTGAATTTCAGAAAACATCAATTGCATTTCAGAAAACATCAATTGAATTTCAGAAAACAGCATAATCGACTTATTTTTTATGCACTGGGAAATATGATGTTGATGTTTTCTTTAATTATTAGATGTTTACACATCTCCCTTGTGATCGGACTCACATGATTTTTTTTCAATACAGAAAGAAAGTATAGCATTGGATAACACCACATTTCGATTTAGGGAAAGCATCCATCAGAATATATAACAAAATGATGAATATTTGGCGTATGAAGGATTGCGTTTCGTAAATGCTTTATTACAATTGTTGCGAAAGTATATGCAACAAGAGTTCATTCAGTTTCATCCCAGACGTAGTTGTCGGATTCATAAGTGATGACATTATAAATAGTAAAATGTGAATTTGGAATATCATTTTGTAATAAGAAGCATTTGCGTTTGACTGTGGAATAAGTTTTACAGCTTGCATGTCTATACAAAGTAGTAAGCAAAAATCCAACTTAGCACTCTCTATATCATTAAGTTTTACTTTTCTCGTGTTCTCTATTTCTTTTGTGTGGCTATCATACTGATCCTGTGATAAATTTCTTGATTCATATGATATACAAGTGTCACACATATCATTTTTGGGTTTAAAAAGAAAATAATTATGTTTTTTTAAAACTTCCATAAAATTTGGAAAAGATATGGGAGAGATTATATGTTTTTAGTTTGACTCGCAATCCTTGGAATAGACTTCATATAGATGTTTGTACGATTTAAAATCAGACTGAAAGTAAAGCTTATTTGTATATTGACGATGGTAATGAGACTCCAGCTTTGGCACTTCTTCTAACCATTTGTTCAAATAATTTAATCGCATTTCGTACCGTTTTGCTTGGCTTGTATTACTTTTAACTTCATTTCTTAAAAGTTTTAGGTTTTGCGGGCCCAATTGTGTAGCACATAATTCACTGAAATTCACCCAATTTCTAACCATTGATTCTAATATGCCTAAGGTTGACTGATATAAACATTTTACTACATACTTGCAGACGTACTGTTTTTTTGTTCAAAAAATGTGATTTTGTAATTGCACGCCGAGAATCTTCTACGTAAATCCGCTTTTTGTTGGAGCATTCAATTTCATTGGTTACATAAAGTTTTTTTTGATCCCATTACATTACATCAGGTTAGCAAAAGTTAGGTCGATTCTGAGAGTCAGGGGTGAAAATAGAGGCTAAATTAGAAGACCCGTATCGCAGCGTTTGTTTATGTTAGTTCGAATTTTTTTTTAATCGACCTTCGAACTTTGCAGTCAAATGCCGATTTTCAGCATATTGTTTATATGGTTTTTTGGCTATAAGTCGTCGACTAATTGATATTTTTCAATCTGTAAAAGCCAAATTATTGCTAGAGACCTGTGCAACAATTAAAATTTTTGTGGTGCTTATGAAGCAAAATGTTGGAAAAACTATTTTTTTTCATGCTTTTTGAAAATATTTTCCACAAAACTAAGTCTTTTTTGCTTTCTGTTTGATCTATAATATGCTTCTCAGTTTCTTCAATAAATTTCATTTGAAAAGAAAACAATCATAATCCAAAACTTGCGTTTTCCAGCTTAATATTAATTTACTTCTCATTTTTTATATATCGATTTTGTTCAGTATTGGTTTTGAAGAAACATTGAAAAAGAAATTATAAAAATATGAAATAAAATATATTTTTGAAATGTTAGTTATGAAAAGTTTTAAGTAAAAAAATTAAATAAATTAAAATAATGATTTGGCCAGTTGCCGTTTAGCAGGCGGCTGTGGATCAACATCACTGCTCTCTCTAATGTCTTGGTCATCGTCATCATCATCAGAAAGGACGATAATTTCGTCCAACAGATATTCTGGAATTTCATCTTTGTCTTCCCCTTATTCCTCTTTTTCCTCGTCTTCCTCTTGTTCAAAGGTGTTTTTATTACCACCAACAAATTTCAGCGAGTATTGCATCTGGAGATTTCTTTCCTCTGTACCTGAAATGAAAATAATTTTTCAATCGTTAACATGTTTAAATTGTACACTCTGACAAAGATATTAGAAAAATCTAAGAATTCAAAATATGCACACTCTACAGTTACCTTATTTCAAATGGAAGCGCAGTTTGGTGATAACGTTCGCCTTGCTCATCAGATTCAGTTGGCAACTGTTGAGCGAGTTGATCAAGATGCTGATGCAAGAGATGAATTTTTTACGACATATTAACCCCAATTTCATTGAAAGCTGCCAGCGTTCTTTACCCAAAAGTCCTTTAATGACTGCTTTCAATGCGAGCCATGCATTTAATTCTCGGTCTGTCAGAACTTGGTCAAAATCTTGACGACTCATTAGTTTCTGTATGTCGGGACCATTAACAACCCCTTCCTGAATTTTGGCGATACTTAGTCTTGGGAAAATGTCTTTTAAGCGGTTGAATACTGCTGGCCTGTTTGCGATACATTTCAAAAAATTTTTAGCAATGTCAAGTTCAATGTGGAGCAACGGCAACAAAATTTTCATTTCAGGAACAATACTTTCGTGTAGCCTATTGTCTTAAGGCCATTTCCTCCCAATGCGACTATTCCAGTTATGCTGTTTGTACTGGTTTCTTCCTTTAATACCTTCTCCGTATCGGCAAGATGCTGTTAAGCCTGTAATCAATGAAACTAGTTTGAGGTCGCAGCAAATGCGCCACTGGTGTTCGTTATATTTGACTACTTCCAGAAAGTGTTTCAAATTATCGAAATTTTCACTAGTGTCAGTGCTATACGCAATCGGAACAGAAGGCATTCTATTTGTCTTGTGCAAAAGCACAACTTTTAAGCTGATTAGTGAACTATCGATGAATAAACGCCAATCATCTTTTTTATAGGTTCACCATATCGTCTCCATTAACTTTTCAATATCGTTGCAATAAGCGAAATTTTTTGCATCATTCACATTGTAGAACTTTTCTAACTCTTTTTGGCGTTTTCGATATGCTGTTACTTTGGTACCTTTCGCCAGCAAATTATTTCCTTTCACAAATGAAGCCAGTAGTTCTGATTTTTTCTGAGTCAAACATAAATTTGCAACAATTCCATCCAATTGGTTTTTTATACCCTCCACTCCAGTGTTCAGAGGGTATATATAAGTTTGGCATTCCGTTTGTAATAATTAGAAAAAAATTTTGGACCCCATAAAATATATATATTTTTGATCCTTATAACAACCGGAGTTGATATAGCGATGTCCGTCTGTCCTTCTGTCCGTCTGTCCGTCTGTGGAAATCACGATGGCGGCATCAATCGGGAAGCTAGGGTGCTCGCTGACATAAAAATGATTCACTAACATCCTGAGAAGTTTGCTGTTTAAAATCGTCGAAATCGGTCGATTAGGGCCCGAGATTTGAACGAAGAACTAAAAAAAGTCTTGAAAAAATATAATTTTCTATGTTGTTCTTGTCACGATCACGCCCTCAATAGGATAGCTAAGGTGATAATTTTTAGTGAGAATGATTCTCCAAATTCATGGGAAGATTTCTATTTCAAAAATCATTAAAATCAGTGGAACAGGTCTACGAAAATCTCTGAAAAAGTAAAAAAAAAAATGAAAAATATGATTTTTCTATAGTGTTCTTGTTGTTATTCTAAATGTTATATTGTTGTCATAGCTGGACTTATTGTTTTTGTGGTCGTTGTGGTAATAATATAATAAAAACTAACCCTTTGTACATTTTTTTTATCAACTCTGGTAGAAAAATTTAAAAGTTTCCATTGTTTAGGCATCACTAAAAAAATTTACGAGATCATTTCTGTCATTGCCACGAGCCTGCCTGCAAAGCTTAAGATCGATTGGGTCACGGGAAAGGGGTTAAAATCGATCCGAGTTAATATAAAAGGAGTAAAAATTCACCAGCATCTAAAGCAAATAATGCTAAAATACCTGGTTGTTAATAAAAAGAAAACAATGTAAATTTAGCAAAAAAAATTTTTATGTATTAATTTATTTAAAGAGAAAAAAACAAAAATAACGTTTGATGTTGTATTTTGTGTGTGTAATATTTTCATATACATACATACATACACATATTAAATAATACAAATAATATACATATATTCTATATATGTATATCCATAATAACTGCATGTTAGAAATAAATCGGTATATTATTTTATTTACATAAAATGCTGCAATATTTTGTTGTGGGGAAAATACATTTCTTTTGCATTAACATAGTGTCACTTCATTTTGGTCAGCGTGACTATACCACAGTAGATGGCGCTACAATTTTTGTTCTAATTAGCTTTGCAATAGTTATTTCTATTTTAACATGAATGTCAATATTTTCAAACAGATATTATACATAACATGTTAAGATTATACACGGGCTGGGCTTTTATTTCATACGTTTTTTCATTATTCTTTTACAAATATGAACATAAGTTTGGCATATTAACTTTTTGTTGTCTTTACAAAATAGAGTTACCGAGTTATCAATGAGTTTTTTGCTTTCAAAAAAGTTCTACATAGTTATATAGAATTATTATTCTGCTTTACCTACAAAATATCTGATTGCGATTACATCTAATTTTTAAAAATTGTTTATAATTACTAAAGCATTATTATTCACATAAATACAAAATTGCACTTTTTAAATTTTCCATTCAAATTTAAGAAAATATCAATTCTAAAAACTGGAATTAAAATTTCCAATTATAAATTAGTGTCTAAATTCATTAATTTAGGCAAATAAAATATTGAATTTAAAAAAATAATAATTGTTAATATTGATATTAAAACAAAATGAATTAACCGAAATTGAATTTAAAAAATAATAATTGTTTCTTATACTCAACATAACACTTATCGTAAGCTAATGTATTTGAATTTGCACATTAATTTCTTGTAACGAGTAACCAAAGCCTATTGTGAATTGCATTAATTTATCATAAAAGTATCGTAAGCTAAAATTACCCTATGATATATCGTAAGCTAAAATTACCCATTGTAATAAGCTGTAATTATACTAAACCTTTTTTACATTAGTCACTTACTCTGCAGCTTTCACACAATACGGTGAGCGTACAACCTCTAAAACCCATCTCGTGGTTTTCCCATACACTTTTTAAAATAAACGAAAAATACATATATCTTATACTTATCTATTTTCATTATTTTTTCACTTGCAAAAAATCGGTTATAATTTCTCCATCTCGCGAGAAATTATATACTGACACAAGACGATCTCTCACAGGTTAATCTCTAGGTTTCCAAACCTTACCGCCCTGTTCGTCATTTGAACCATCCCAGAACGTACTACCAAAGGTTAACCCCGGAGAAGTCTATACAATTAGAAAAAATTAATTGAATTTCAGAAAATCATATCAAAACGTCGGAAATAATAATTTTAAATTTAGAAGACATCAATTGTATCTTTAATATATAAATTTTATTCGTTAAACACAAATTGAAATTCCAAAAAAAAAAAAAACACCAAATATGTTTACATTTAAAAATGTTTACATTTAAAAAAAATATTGCCATTCAGGAGAAATTAATAACTTTTCAGTACCGCGATTCAGTAACTTCTTTTAACGATAGTCGAATCGTTAAAAAAAGAAAATTGCAAAATTATCAGTAAAATTTTTAAACGATATTCGTTGTTGTTATCTAAACGACAACCATTTTTGTGTTGTTTATTCAATCGATAAAAACTTAAATTTTTAGGTTGAAATGTCGTCATACATAAATAAAAATCATAAAATAGTGAAAATATTTTGCTTCTATTAAAAAACTTTTTTATATAAATAAAAAAATTAAATAGTATATTCAATTCATTATTTGATTTTCAAATAAATAAACAGAAATATTAGTAAAAAAAATAGAGATATTAAACATAAACATAAAATCATCCTGTCAAACACGAAGTAATTTGTTTTTTTCTTTTCTTCTTTGTGTTTTTCGCTTATTTTAACAGAGATGCCACTCGTTTACAATTTAAATAAATAGAAATATAGGTTTGTCGACTGTCGTTAAGATGTGTGTACTTAGTGAATCACTTAATCCTCAGTGCAAACAACAATAGCTGTCGATATATTTTGCGATTGTCGATTCGTTGAAATTCTGTCGGATCGTTGAATTCGCACTACAGAAAACATTAATTTAAATTCAATGAATTTTAGAAAACCTCAAATGATATTTAAGAATTGCGAACATAAAAATTGTTACATAAATAAACGCAATTTGATGAGAATGTTATTTATAACTACATATATTATTTTTCACAATTTTTTTTTGGATGAATATTTGAAGTTTTTCAGAAAATAAAGATAACAAATTATTTTATTTAAAATGTTTGGGACATTTGGTTTTTTGCGTTTGGCATCCCTAATTTGATTATTTATTATTATAAATTTATTCTCTATTTTTTCCAAATATGGCAATATTTTAATAAAAAAAGTTGAGAGACCTTTTTTTTGGTTATTATTTCGTTACTCCATCCGACCTATATGGCCGCAATGAAAAAATATTTCGACAGTTAAAAGAAACTATACAGCGATCTCCAATTAGCACGATTTAATGCATATAGCCACCCTACACAACCATTACCTTTGCAATTATTATTAATTAGCAAAAACTAAATTAAACGAGAAGTTATGTCATATAACCGGAAACGCACGCATATAGGAAACGCATGCTTATTTTTCCAATATTTTGTTTACATTTATTACCAATACTCAAACCGAGGTGGAGGGTATCAAAGATTCGGCACAGCCGAATTTAACACTCTTACTTGTTTTAATTTAATTTAATTTATTTCATTATTTTTCCATTACAACAAGATTTACAATCTTATAATTAAAGTAATGCATTTTTACAATGTAATGATGAATAAGTACATGTAAAAATACACAGTATATAAATAATACACAGTATAACAGAAAAAAATTAATTTAATAAATAAAACCCAAAAATATAAAAAATTAATAAAAAAAATGGTTAATACATATGAAGCATAATCGGTTATTTATTTCATTATTTTTCCATTACAACAATATTTACAATCTTATAATTAAAGTAATGGACTTTTACAAAGTAATGACGAATAAGTACATGTAAAAATACACAGTATATAAATAGTACACAGGATAACAGAAAAAAATTAATTTAATAAATAAAACCCAAAAAGATAAAAAATTAAGAAAAAAATGGTTAATACATATGAAGCATAATGGGTTAATAAAAATAAAAATATGTAAATAAATAAATAAATATAAATATAAAAGAAATAAATATTTTTTTTTTTTTTTTTTAAGAAACAAAATATATACATATATAAATGAGAGCTGAAATCAATTACATTTAATTAATAATGAGTGAAATTGAAATAGTTCTTTCTTAAATTGCTGGGCGTTGCTTATAAATTGAATGGACGAAGGTAGCATGTTCCAAAGACGAACTGAATTAATATAGAACTGCCACTCAGATATTAAGCTTCGATATCTTAAGTGTATGATATCGTTCGATCTTGGTGAACGTGTAAAAAGTAATCTTTCGAACAAGTAAGGCGGTGCACGTGTATATATAATTTTGTGTAGCAGTAATAGCGTTCTTATTTTCATTAAATCAGTAAGAGTCACCCCTTATAGTTTTTTGGAATATTGAGATATATGATCATATTTTCTTAAATTGAAAACATATCTTAATATTGCATTATACGTTGATATTAATTTTTTTCGACTTGTAAAATCTCAACGTGCATATATTTCACATCCATATAGTAGAGTTGGTATTAAGTAGGTTTTTGCTAATAAAATTATAATCTTAAGTGGTGTAACATACTGGGTGTTCCACAATGTCCGTAGTATTGCATAAGTTTTCCCTATAGCAGCATTTATATGGTCGCACCATGTGAGAGTGGAATTAAAGGTGATACCAAGATTCTTGGCTGTTGATACAATTTCTATTTTTTCATCATTAAGCATTACAATCGGCTCAAAAGGTAACTTCAAAGTTTTCTTAGCTATTATTAAACACTTAGACTTTATAGGATTAAGACACAAACCGTTTATATTTGCCCAGTCATGAATGTGTTTCAGATCTCTGTTGTTTTTCCAAACAATCGTTTATGTTGCTTAAATCACTACTTATATAGAGTTGTACATCGTCAGCATACTGTGGACATTACAGTATTGTAAATGTCGCACTAAATCGTAAATTGAAAATAGTAGTGGTCCCAGTATTGATCCTTGTGGAACTCCTTTCAAAACAGGCAATGAACTTGAAATTTTATTGTTTGCAAATACAGATTGGCGACGGGATGATAAATATGATAACATTAAACGTGTATGTAGAGGAGAAAAATTGAACAATTTAAGCAACTTCAGGCAGAGAACTTCATGATTCACAGTATCAAATGCTTTGGAGTGGTCAAGAAGAACAAGGAACGAGATATTTCCATCGTCAATTTTGGTACGTATTTCTTCAGATACATCAATAAGGGCTGTTATGCAGCTGTGTTGTGGTCGAAATCCTGATTGCCTATTTGTCAACAAATCATTATTATTGACGTAATTACTTATTTGACCATGGAGTAAATGTTCAAAAACTTTTGAGAAACACGGTAGTATTGCAATTGGTCGGTATTCGTTGTTTGGTTTTGGGGTGGGTATGATTTTCGCATATTTGCAATTTTGGGGATAAACGCTCTTAGTGATAATATTATTGAAGATGTACGTGATATACGGTAACATTAGCGGAATAATAGCTTTCAGAAATTTGTGATGAATGTTGTCAACCCCAACTGCATTTGATTTAATCGCGAGGCAACTACATAGAACATCCGATTGATTTACACAGTTAAAGTTAAAACAATTACCAGAAATAGTTGGACAGTGGTCAAAAAAGCTTTTATTCGGACAAACATTGGGAAGATTTGTAAAGGACTCGTTTACTTTCTCTACATCTATGTCACTGGTAGCCACACACGATGATTTGCCAACACCAATTTCACGTATAGCTTTCCAAGTCTGTTTGGATCCAACAGCTGATAAAAAACGACTACAATAATACTCTGATTTCGCAGTTTTTATCATTCTATTCACATCTCTTCGTGCATTACAATATTCAGTATGTAAATTCGGAATTTTGAAAGTTTTATAACGTTTGTAAGCAAAATGAAGACATGTAATACACAGAGTCCCAATCAATATTTGGTAGCTCAGATGACATAATGTTAAAATTAATATTCTTGAAATCATGGAAGGTAACCTCATTACAAACATACTGCAATTGAAAATCAAATGCTAAAAATATTAAATCATGTTTGGAGAAGCAAGGTGCTGATAGCTGATCATATAACAGAACTTTATCAATGTTGCTGACAAAAAATATATCCAATAGCGTATTGGTTGTAGAGGTAAAATGTGTTGGGATTGAAGTATTTGTCGGCGACAAACCAATCGACTTCATGTCATTAGTAATTTTAATAAATTAAACGTTTATCAAATTCGTTTATGATGCGTACTTCACTTTCTTGTATTAATGTTTTCATTATATCATTTATTTTTTCAAATTTTTTATCCACGAGATTAAGTAGTTTGAAGGGTGAATTGTTAGTTGACAATCGCGGTGTTTTTGATTCATTTGTATAGAGTTTTGCAATAGAGAATTTCGCAATGACCCTCTGCCTCTCTTTGGAGCTGCAGTTATATTTTCAATAATGTCATTATTGTTAAAACTCGTATCGAAAGATTGTATTTAGATTTGCTTGTGTTTCACCAAATGACTCATTTGCACTCATGTTTACTTGTGTTTTATTGTTATTACTTTTATTTTTTAATTATCTCCCGCTCCTTGTTATACCCGCCACTCCAGTGTGCAGAGGGTATATATAAGTTTGTCATTACGTTTGTAATAATTAGAAAAAAAAAATCTGGACCGCATAAAATATATATATTTGTGATCCCTATAACAAGCGGAGTTGATATAGCGATGTCCTTCTGTCCGCCTGTGGAAATCACGATGACGGCTTCAATCGGATAGCTAGGGTGCTCGTTGGTATAAAAAATGATTCACTGACATCCTGAGCAGTTTGCTGTATAAAATCGTCCAAATCGGTTAATCCGGTCCCGAGAATTGAGCAAAGATGTAAAAAAAGTCCTGAGAAAATATGATTTGAATATGTGTTCTTGTCCCGATAACGCCCTCAATAGGACAGCTAGGGCGCTTGTTTTTAGTGAGAATGTATCACAACATCATGAGAAGGTTTCTGTTTTTGAAATCATGACAATAGGTTTCATAGGTGCCGAGAAATCACTGAAAAGTTAAAAAAAAAATATGACGTTTTCCTATATTGTTTTCCTAAATTTTGAATTTTTTCATAGCTGTGCATGTTGTTTTTGTGGTCGTTGTGTTAATAATATAAAAATTCATCAATATCAATATGTTTTGGTGTAATATTTAAGTTAATTAATTAATATAAGAAACTATGTAAAATCAATATCAATATTCTGCGAATTTTATTACATCACAAAATGTTATAAATTGATACATACTACTGTTGCCAATATCAAAATACTATAAATAATATTCATATATTCTGTATATGTATATCCATAATAAGCGCATATTAAAAAAATCAGTACTTTATTTTATTTATACAAAATTCTGAAATTTTTAGAGTTGCAAAAATAGTATGGTTTTAAGGGTTGTATTTTTAGTACATGTATAAACTCTGCATACTTGCATTCAAAAGTAGTAGGTAAACCATAATTATTTACCCTGTAAAGAAATTGGTGTTTAAAAAAATACTATTTTTTGTAATATGTTAAAAAAAGATGTTAATTACAATAAATTTTTAAAATTTGTTATTTAATGTCGGGACGGAAGCAAACGCCATTCCCAAAAATTCTTCGCATGAGTTATCCACATTAAGAATAACCGCGGAACTCAGCTCAATCAATGTGAAATGATCGAGCCTTGCCCTGGGGAACATGCATTCATGCTTTTCTTAACACAAACGCCATTCCCAACTACAAAAAATTTTAGGCACGAGCTATTCACATTATGAATAGTCGCGGAGCTCAACTCAATCAAAATGCAATGATCAAGCTTCGCCCTGGGAAACATATAATCATGCTTTTTTTAGCACAAACCGAACTTCTTATGGCACATTAAAAATAAACTAATTGAGAAGTACAATTCATCATTACGCTGTATTATAATACTATATTCTTATTTTACTGGTAGCTAGTAAACAAAGTGATCGTATCATTGTGAACGAAATAGAATTGAAATTGTGTGCAGATTTGTTTTACTTAAAAAAACCTGTTTCTACAGATAGTGAATAAAATCCCAGTAAGCATTTTATGCAATAAATGATCTTGTAGAGTCTTTTTTGGCTCATATGTGCTATTAAAACAGTCATAAATGCGCTCTTTTGCTGATCACAAAATATTCTTTTGTTGGGAGGAAATATTTCCTTACCCGCGAATCTTATTGATAGTCCTTTTTATCCGCTTTTCTGATCAGTTTCGACTCATTTTTGAGTCGTATTTAATGTCATTTTTCTATAAATCACTTTTTAAGAGTAAGCAAAAATCATTTTCTAGTCTTTTTCTAATAGCGCATGTGATTCCTCAGTTTTTAATCATCAAAAGTGCTCGAAGAAGACACAGTAAGGTAATTTTTAATAAAAACAATCTTCGAAATGATGACTGGGATATCGTATATTTTTGTTAACAAACACACGCATGCATAGCAGCACCAATAAACCGAAATCTAATCGGCTTCTTATGTGTATGCAGCCGAACAGAAACGAAAATATTCACCAAAGAGTAAAGTAAACAACAATTTCATTCAGTCTTATGGAAGCTTTTGAACAAAGCAAGTCTATATCGCGTTGTCTTGTGAAATTTTTAAATTGTTTTTTAATAGGTATTAGTGATGCCAGGAGATTTTTTCAGAAATCTCTACGCTTATGACAAAAAATCCCTTTTTCCCTACACCCACTTTTTCCCCTACACTACTTTTTTCAAAATTTATTTTTAATTTGTACATTTTCAATTTCAATTATGTAAAAATAACATAAAAACGAAGAAAAAATAAGATAAAATTATCATGAGAATTACATAAGAATAATATAAAAAACTAACAGATATAAAAAATTTATTTTTACAATTCTGTATAATTCATCTTTTTGATATGGCTAGATGTGCATTTAAAATTTACACAATTAATTAAAATGGCTTGCAAATGACATGTTATAACTCAAACAGAATATTTGTTCTTGGTTTTAAAAGATTTTTTATAACAGTGGTTATTAGCATGTATACTTAGATCTGATTTATCGCATTTTAATATTTTTTCACAAGCCTTGCATCTGATGACCTTTGACCTGTTCCAGCCATCCATCAACTAACTGAAGCAAAATCTTTATTTTCTGTATTTCTTTGATGTGTTTTCAGCATCATCGAAAAACGAATCGGTCATTTTTCTAAAATTAATTATGTTCAAATTTATAATATTTTAATGTAATGCACAAAAAAGTGTTTTATACTTGTCATTGTTATTAAAGAAGCCACATATTTACTTCCTTCATATTATAGAGTTATTATCAGACTTAAAAGAGACTTTAAAGTTTAAAATTGAAAAAAATTATGCGATATTTAACAAATACATTCAAAATAATTTTGACTGAAATTTTGTGGCAGTTTTAGTTTTGCCTTGTATCAGTAAAATGTTCAGAAATTAACTTAAAAAAAAAAACATTTTGTTAAATATTTTCATCTTAATTATCTTAATTAATTTAAAGACAAAGATAAATTTAATACAATAAAAACAAGTAAGAGTTGAAAGTTGATGTATGCGGACTCACAAATGTGCCCTATACTAATAGTTCTGGAAAGTTGAAAATTGTAAAAAATAAAATGCACCTTTATATTAAAAAATTTAAATTAAAAAGAAAATTACAAAATAAACCATTTACCTGGTTAAACTTAATATTGTTTATAATTGTCTGGATAAGGTTAGTATTTAAAATGGGATAAATCGGGTGTCATTGTGCCAATTTATGGCCTAAAATATATAGACACCTCTATAAAATGCTGAAAATTCAGAGCATTTGTTGTAATAATTCAATAATAGGTTTATCAAAGTGCTTACATATTCAAATATTTTATATACATTTGTTACAAATAGTGAAAGAAGTCCAGATATTAATGTAAACTAAAACCCAGGTGGAGGGTATCAAAGATTCGGCATAGCCGAATTTAACACTCTTACTTGTTTTTTTATGCATTGATATTTGGCTTATTAATTTATGAGTTTTTACACTATTTATTGTTGATTTTCAGATTTTCTTATTTGTTTTGTGCTTTGATCCTACTGTTACAAGTCGTGTTGACTTCAATGTTTTGTTATAAGTATTGTTATGGTCTTTTTTTGTGAGATGTTCTTGTTTTGTTTTATATTTTTGATTTTTTTTATACTCTTGTTCTGTTTTATGTATTGTTCAAACACCTACATATACATATGTAAGTCGTTTGTTATTATTTGGTTTTTTTATGAAGATTATTGTTTTGCTATGTTGTTTATTTAAAAGTTATATTTAGCATTTGTGTTATAGTTTTATTGTTTTTAGAACACAGAAATGTTTCAGAAATTTGTTGGTTAAAAGTCAATGTAGTTTTAGTTTTATTTTTCAATTATATTTATTTATTTAAACAATTTTATCAGAGCGATCAAAAAACACGTCTGATTCTGGCGAGAGTGATATTAATTTGAGAGTGAGAGTTTTGTGTGACTAAGATTGGGTTATTTGATGTTTCATAGGATGTTCCTTCACCAGGGTCGTATTCTGAGAAAAAATCCATGGATGTAGCAGCAGCGGTATTAGTACTGATATCTGTTTGAAGATCAATACTTCGGTATGTTGGTACTGGAACGAATTCTGAGTGCGGTAATGGTAATTGGACACTTGGCACTGCTACATAAATTTTATTCTTTGTTTCCTTCTATTCAAAGTTTTATGATAATTGATACATCCATAGCAATTTTCTTCTTGATGCGGGCTGTTGTCTAACCACATCATTGGTATACCAAAAGGCATAGCCTTCTTTTCACTTTTCCATTGCAGTGATAAACTCTTGCGAGAAATATTGTTTATAGGCTTCCAAAAAAAAAAAAAAAATCACTCGCATTGCCACATTTTTGATCGCTTGCTATGAAACGTCCACAAACGTTACAAAAATGGTCCATTTTACATTGTGGTTCCGACATTTTTAACACAATATATATTATACAATGTTTTTTTGTTATTTTTATGAAACAGATGCACTTAACTTAAATCACTCACAAAAAGAAATAAGTTCCAAAAAAATTAATAGCGAATTTTATCACGACCGAGCGAAAATTAAAAGACATCAGCTTCGGCTGAGTTTCGAGTCTTAACTGAATCTTCATTTTTGAAATTAGTTCGCTTGTACGAAATGAAATAAAAAAAAAATTGCTACCTGTGCGGTGGTTGCAAACAAAAAAGTTGTTTTACTAATACCTAATTCTTGGAACTTTTTAATTACTTCTACCTAAATCACTATTTATTTAATGGTTTTGGGATTTTTAACGCAAATTATCGACTAAGACCATTTTCTTTTCAAATGAAATTTGTTGAAGAAACTGAGAAGCATATTATAGATCAAACAGAAAGCAAAAAAGACTTAGTTTTGTGGAAAATATTTTCAAAAAGCATGAAAAAAAAATTGTTTTTTCCAACATTTTGCTTCATAAGCACCACAATAATTTTCTAAGTCAATTTTTTAAAAAATTTTAATTGTTGCACAGGTCTCTATCAATAATTTGGCTACAGATTGAAAAAATATCAATTAGTCGACGAGTTATAGCCAAAAACCATATAAACAATATGCTGAAAATCGGCATTTGACTGCAAAGTTCGAGGGTCGATTAAAAAAAAAATTCGAACTAACATAAACAAATGCCGCGATACGGGTCTTCTAATTTAGCCTCTATTTTCACCCCTCACTCTCAGAATCGACCTAACTTTTGCTAACCTGAATTTGTTCCACAGTGTTATTCTGGCATTCTTTCACAAACATTTCCCTTTGAAACGCCTTCATATATCTTTCCATTCATACGATTTTTTTTATTTTCTTCTCCATTATTAATTTTTTTGAGACTATTTACATTTTCGTTATAACTATTTTCTATATTAGAACACATTTTAATTATTTTTACCACACATTTTTTATTTAATTATTCACTCTAAATATTGCAATTTGTAATTTTACATCAAAACAAAATTGACACTAAAATGAGTTTGTTAACGGTAAACGAAATAAACATAAATAATGAGAAAAAAATCAGTGCTTACTTAATACTATTGAGTTTTCATTTCTTAAACAAGCGTGATGATACGTTATTTTGCTTTATGAAAAACATGCGCTTGATGATACGTTTATTTGAATTTTGGTTATAAAATCGTTGTTTTCGGGCGCAGAAGTGTAAAATTTGGCACGGACATATTTTTCATCCCATAAATAATAATCAATCAAAAACTCGATTTTGATTTTTTTGATGATACGTTATTTTGCATTTTAGGTGACAATATGTAGTTAATAAATTGAAAATACATGGTTTATAACGTTAATTTGAAGAACATAAGCATGCTTATTTCTGAAGATATCCTCAAAAAAAAAAATATAAATTTTGTTGACCCATAATCCATAAACCCGTCCCTTTCTAACCCGTTTAAACAAGTGTATGGACCGAGGAGGAGGGGAAGGAAGAGGGGAAATGACATTTAGATCACTCCGTGACTGTGTGTGACTATGCGTGTCTGTGCGTGACTAGAACAAAATTAATCTGTATTCACAACAAGACTATGGGCCAAGTTTCAAATCAATTGGATAGGGGGGGATGGGGTTGACCTACGACAGACAGACATACAGACAGACAGAAAGTACGAGTTAAAAGAAAGAGTTTAAAAAAGAAGTTACAACAAAAAGCTTAAATATTTTAAGACTGTTTTTATATTTATATAAAATACAAAAGAACAGCTTCTGTGTTGTATGAATAATACATAAAAAATGGGTTTTCTAATATAATACATATTATTAATTACTTTTCATGGTCAATTTGTGTATTCCTGCCAGTAGTTTCTCAAAAATCAAAATTCTAAAAATAACGAGTAAGAAATTATAGTCGGTCTAGACAGACTATACGATACCATGGTTTAGAGACCCTATCTCTTCGGTCCCACTAATTCGATATAGAAAATGAGCATAAATCAAATTTGAGTTGTATTGTTTATAATTTTTTTTGGCTGCAGATATGAAAAAGTTCATATCGGATGATATATTTATATGGGGACATATTTGGTAAAGTCACCTTTATTTTGAAAAAATCTATACGAACCAAATTTGAGAAAAATCTGTGCAATATTATTGTTTTTTGATAGATTTAAGTGAAGATCGGGAAGCAACTCTATATGACTAAGAATTGTCCCATAGGGATTATTTTTGGACTACTGATTAATTTATATAATAAACACATACAAACCCAATTTGACTGAGATCTATATGATAATTGGATCTTATGGCAATTTATGTCGATTTCATAGGGGTCATTTGTATGGGGACTAGGTCTCAACATGGACCGAATTTCTCTAATTTCAATACCGTTCATCCTGTACCCGATAAAAGCTTATATACTAAATTTCATCAAAATATATTTATGTTTGCGACCTGTAGTTTGATAACAAGGTTTACATGGACACACACAGACGGACGGACATCGCTAAATCGACTCAGAAAGTGATTCTGAGTCGATCGGTACAATAAAAGATGGGTCTAGGTCAAATATATTTGGTAGTTACAAACAGCAGCACAAAGTTATTATACCCAAAGGGTATAAAAATTCATCACACTTGTTGCCACTTTTCTTTATGTCCAGCTTAAAAATATAGATATGTTAACAAAAGCAAAAATTTCACCAAAGAAAAGGCTAGGTCTTCTCCTGAATTAATAATTAATAGAATTCATTAAACATGAGATACAGGGTATAGATTTTCAAAATGTTTGTTTGCAGTCAATAAAAATTATATTGGATTATTAAAATTTGATTTCTAATAGATAGATTTTAGTATATTAAAATATTCAAAAATAACTGCACATAGAATATCAAATTATATAAAACACAAAAAAGTAATATAAAAATCTAATAATTAGATTTCCATACCAGAAAAATTAAATAAATGAATAATAATAATATATTTTACTTGTTTTTTTAGCCAATTTCATAAAATTATTTATTTTTATTTTATTTAAGCTAATTAGGCCTAACGTTTCCAATGTAAATAAAACAACCGCTTATTCCATTTTTCCTGACGTTTCGTCAATTTTATGTTGACTTTATCAAAGGTCGTCTATTTGAAAAATAAAACATAAATTATTACAAAAATACATAATTCACCAACAGCAATTATAACTCACAGTAATATGGATTTGTCTTTACATTAAAATAAAAATATTTGTTACATATAAACAAAAAACATTCAATTTAAAATAACATTTAATTACACACAACATTTAAAACACAACTTAAAAGTAATATCACAGGGTATCAACTAATGGCAATCACAGGGTATCAACTGATGGCAATCATGATCAACTGATGGCAATCATGTAACTCGCATTAATATTGTTTGTATCCTCTTTCAAGTTCATCGTATTCTTTATGATCTGTTGTATATGTAAAATTACCAATGTAAATCTCTTCCTCTCTCTTGTCTCTTTGTCCAAAATTTTCACTTGTTTAAAATCAGCTGTATGGCCTGTCTTTAGTAAATGTTGTGCTAAAGCTGTACTTTCTTTGCCCTTTATTGTCTGCTTGATGTTCGCCTATTCTCTTTTCTAATGTTCTTTTTGTTGTCCCTATATATATTTGGTTACATTTTTGATGGTCGTTACCATTGCAATTAATTTTGTAAACAACGTTGCTCTGTTGTTGTTTTGCAATCGGCGCTTTCGTTTTAGAAAAAATTGTGTTTAATGTTGTGTTAGGCTGATACGCAAATCTCGTTTTCTCCGTTTGAATCGATGTTTTTATATTATTTTTGTCAGTTAAGCCCGGAATGTATTTGACGCTGTAAAATTTTACATCGTCATCAACGGTCGTTTTTTGTTGAGTATAAATATGATTTTTCGGATTTTTTAAAGTGGTGTCTATTAATGTGTTTATAAGTTTGTTTGGAAAACTGTTGGCTTTTAGTATTTTTTCTAGTTTTGGTATGTTTTTTGTATGACATTTGTCGTCACTAATGTTTAGAACTCTAGAGATAAGATTTTTCGCAGTGTTTATTATCTGGCTCTTCGGTTGTGTTGCGTTGTAGTTGATGATTCTACCCGAGGACGTTTCCTTAGTAAACCAGTCAAACGTTATTTTGTTCTTATTTTTCGGTAACTTCATATCTAAGAAAGCAATTTCGCATTTTCCCTCAACTTCAATTGTGAATTGAATCTTTGGATGGTGATTATTTAAGGTAGCAAGTATTTTATCCTTATCGTTTATTTTAATAACAGCCAAAATGTCATCTACATATTTGGCTATGTATTTGATATGTATATTTTCCTCTCTTAACTCTGCTAGTGTATCGTTAAGTAGACCGTCAAGTACTATGTCTGCTATTGTGGGAGATAACGGGTTGCCCATTGGCATTCCAAATATCTGATGAAAAAGTTTATGAAATAATTATTTTCAATAAGGCAAAAATTGAGAATTTTGAGAAATTTTGAACTGGGATCTTCGTAAATTCACTTATTTTTTCCCATTTCTTCATAATGTTGCGAATTGCTAAGTGAACCGGTATGTTTGTGAATAAAGAAATGACATCAAACGAAACCATAATTTCGTCGCCATCGAGTTCTATAGTCTCCAATTGATTCTTCACCTGTAATGAATTTTTGACATTATATTCATTCGAAATTATATTTTTTAACACTTGGCCCACGTATTTCGACAGATCATAACACGGAACTTGTACTGATGATACAATTGGTCGTAATGGGGTGCCCGATTTGTGGATTTTAGGCAACCCATATATTCTTGGGGCTGTGGCAGCTGAGCAATATAGTTTACGTTTTTCCCAATTATCAATGTGATTATATTTTTGTAAATCCATTACAATGTTGTTGTTCTCCCTCTGCAGTTTTGGCGTAGGATCTGTTCTTAGCGTTCGGTAAGTATTTTTGTCGTCAAGTAGTCTTCCCATCTTATCACTGTATTCCTTTTTGTACATCATCACAGTTTTATTGCCTTTATCAGCTTGTAGTATTAGAATATCATCATGTTTTTTAAAATTTTTTTTTGTTTTTTCAAATATTGCTAGAATAAATTTTTCTTTTGGTGTATTTTTGAGCTTTCGTTTATAATTATTGATATTGGTCGCCAATTTTGTCCTTGCTACGTCCTTTTCTTTATCTTCGTTGTTCTCCATTGCTTGAATGCACTGCTCAACATCAGCAATGACATGTAAGGGCGAAAAATTCTGGTTGTTCACAGGTAGAGCAAATTTTTTCCCCAAGGATAGTATCCATTTGAATTCTGTGGGTATAACTACTTCCGTTCTGTTCCCAAACCAATTTTCATTAAATAACAGTCCGTGTAATTCTGCGATCTGCCCTTCCTTTATATTTTTCGTTATGTGTTTTTAAATGTTCTGTGTAATTAAATGTTATTTTAAATTGAATGTTTTTTGTTTATATGTAAAAAATATTTTTATTTTAATGTAAAGACAAATCCATATTACTGTGAGTTATAATTGCTGTTGGTGAATTATGTATTTTTGTAATAATTTAAATTTTATTTTTCAAATAGACGACCTTTGATAAAGTCAACATAAAATTGACGAAACGTCAGGAAAAATGGAATAAGCGGTTGTTTTAGTTACATTGGAAACGTTAGGCCTAATTAGCTTAAATAAAATAAAAATAAATAATTTTATGAACTTGGCCAAAAAAACAAGTAACATACATTAATATCGGGGAGCTTGCCGAAATTATTCTTATTTGAATCAACGAACATCAACAACTACAACAAGAACAACAATTTTAACAACAGCAAGTATTAACATGAAAGATTATTTTAAACACATATCACTTAAATACAACAACGAAGCAAGTAGAACGATGAAGGAGTATTGTAACGAGACAAAAAGGCTAGCACAACAACAACAGAGGCTTAGATTCACACTAGCATGTAGAAGTTACGGCATTATACCCAACCACTGCTACGTGCCCCAAAGGCACTGTAGTGGTGTTGTCAGCTAGCTCAAACAAAGCAATTGGGTCTGGTTCCAACCCACCACTACAGCCCAGGGACAAGCACAAATAAACAAAAAAAATAAATAAAAAAAACTTACAAAAAAAACCAAAACACCTGTCGAACATATTTCTAGAGGGGAGACACGATGGTCTATCTCCCACATCCCCTCCCAACCATGGTCACCTTTTGCCACACAATTTTTGGAGTGACCCCGGTAACCCACACACACACTTTTACCACACTTACCTCATATCGTCGACCTAACCCTTACAAAATTTTTAGCAACACATTTCAACTTCGATACAAGTTCACATAATATTTATTCTATAAAAAAAAACTATAAATAATTTATACTAAGCACAATAATACTAAAATAAATGATATAAAAAAAATTTAATCACAAACAGAAAAAAAAAACTCAATTAAAAATGGCCACACATAAGCCAACACAAACAAAAAAAAGGTGCCGAAATTAATAAAAAAAAACGGGAACTTTACACTGGTTTTAAACTTAAACCAGATAAAACAAAAAAAAAAACATAAAGCCTACAAAATTTTTTAAATCGACTCCATTTTTTGAGTCACGCATACACAAAAAAAAACTAAAATGGCCTACCTAACGAGCTCTCTAGGTATCCCACATAAATCTTGGCTAATGTGCCACACAACAAAAAAAAAAAACGCATAAAAATTACCGTAACTTTGCAAACTTTAGTAGACGCGCAAACACAAACGAAATATAAAAAAAATTAAAAATTAAGGCACTAACAAACGAATTTTTACACTTAACATTATAAATATATGCCAAAAAAAAAACTTTAATTAACTAAAAACTACCCTAACCTTAAACATGCATTTTTCTTTTTTTTCTTTATTCTATCGAAACTAATTTAACTTTAATTTTTCTTAATTTCACTCAAATTTTTTGTTTCTTTTTTAAACCTTTACTCCTTTTTTAAACTTCAATTTACTTAATATGTCAATTCTCAAATTCTCCGTATAATTATTTTTTTGCAAACTTTCAAAATTTTCTTTTAATATTCTTTTTTTTTTTAACACAAAAACTCTTAAAATTTAACACTTATCTGTTGACTCGACGTGGCGCCTCAGCAGTGACCTTTGGTACCCTTCGCATACAATTCCACACCACCAAAACAAACAAATCGCCAATATAGGGATTCCCTTAGTTATTTGCGTGGTATTTACCGCATACACCTTCTGTCCCTTGCTTCACGACCCCGATAGCTTAGGGCACAGATCAACTCGACAAATCGCACTCCTGGGACACTCTTTCCGTCACCACAACCACAATTAATTTCACCAACCTATTCGTAAAAATATCATTTATTTTCATCACACCCCAAAATAAAAAACTTTCACATCATATAGCTCCTAGGGCATTTAATTTTATTTTTTTTCCTTTGCTATCTTACCTATTTGGAACAAGTATGGATTTTGTTCTCTAATCCTCCAACTTAATGTTTCTCCGCCTTCCGAGTTTCAATTAAACTCTCCACCACACAAAAAAAACAATTTTTTTTTTTACACCACTAACTTTTCACTTGTTTGCACAATAAAAACTCTACCAAAAAAAAAACCACCGGCACAAATTCTGGTAGATATCCCAACAGTTTGACTTTGACAATGGCGTCTTCTTTGCCTATCTAGCACTAAATATACCCTCGGTTTACTTCCACATAAACCGACCACTACACTGACATTTTCCCTACAATTCCATCAATTTTCCAAACATTTATAACGGACAAGACATAAAACAAAACACCTAAACATCGTTGTCATTTTTGCCCAGTTGCCGAGTTTTTATGAATGGGTATGATATTATCATCAACAAAAAATATTAAAACAAAACAACAAAAAAAAACAAATCCACGCATCACCAATATAAAAAAAACAACACACAGTACTGCACCACTCATCTACAAACAAAAGAACCAAACCCCCACTGAAAATCGCTCCTCCACAACATCCATCCATATAGCGAAACAACACACAAAAAAAAAACCCTCATAACTCAAACCAGGATACCTAATATGCAATAATACCTATAAATATAAATCATACAATACTAACATTTTCCCCTTTTTTTTCAGGTCACCACCACGCTGAACAAACAAAAACACAAAAAACTTGTCAATAAAGAAACTCGGACAACAAACCACAAAATTAACAACAAAAACAAATTCACTTCAACCGCACAGCAAACAAAAAAAAAAAAAACACATTCGCTGAACCCTGCCACAGCTACAGCCATCACTCTCAACGTACATCTGCCGTTTAACAACCAAAAAAAAAAACATTCATACATCCAATTCCCGACATCGCCACTACCCTCACCTGCACATCACCGAGAAAAAAAAACAAGTAAGTAAATTATAGACGATCTACGTCGGCTATACGATACCCTATCCCCTCCGTTTAATGAGAGGGTATGACTTTACAATCTGAATTCGATTTAATGCCCATAATGCCAACCAAAGCTTCCGGTTCTGTTGAAGCTCCAGCTTCATCAATAAAAATGTGTGAAAAAAATTCATTTTACCTATATCGCCAGTTACCAATTTACCGACGGTACATAGTGTAGCCACAATAATACCATATTGACGGATCTCTTCAACCGATGGATAATGGAAACCATTTTTGTAATTTTTGTAATCAATCAATTGTATACCCTTTTCAATAATACTTTTGGAATAGATTCTTATAATAGATTTTTGATTTTCTGGATTGAGGTGAAGATCGGGGATCAGCTTCATAAGGGGGCTATGACTACGAATTTTCCTATAGGGTTCATTTTTGGACTACTGAGTAATGGGTGTAATAAACATACACAAAACAAATTTGAACGAGATCGATATGATAATTTGGACCTTATGGCAATTTATGTCGATCTCATATGGGAAATAGGTCTGGAACTTCACCGATTTTCTCCACTTTAAATAGCGTTTGTCCTATGGCCGACAAGAGCTTATATACTAAGTTTCATAAAAATATATTCACATATGCGACTTATAGTCTGACTACACGCTTTACATAGACACACAGACGGACGGACGGACGGACATTGCCATATCTACTCGAGCTGCTATATTAATTAATTTTTATTTCCCTCCCTTCCAGGACACTACCTCGGTGGCACATCATCCGCAACACCACTCCAAAAACACAACAACAAAGGTAAAAGAGTTATTTAAATGCAACACAATAAAGGGAAAATTAGGTCGGATCGAATATAATTTTCATAAAAAGATTTTAAACCTAGAGATTTCACAAACAAATACAAACATCAAACTTATTAAACAAAAACTTTTTCAATTAAAATCTGGTATTATGAGTATGATATTTGAAGATGATTATAATATGTTTTTCAATAAACAAATATGCAGAATGAAACACATAACGAAAAATATAAAGGAAGGGCAGATCGCAAAATTAAACACACTAAAAGAAAAAAATTTTAAATTACACGGACTGTTATTTAATGAAAATTGGTTTGAGAACAGAACGGAAGTAGTTATACCCACAGAATACAAATGGATACTTGGGGAAAAAATTTGCTCTACCTGTGAACAACCAGAATTTTTCGCCCTTACATGTCATTGCTGATGTTGAGCAGTGCATTCAAGCAATGGAGAACAACGAAGATAAAGAAAAGGACGTAGCAAGGACAAAATTGGCGACCAATATCAATAATTTTAAACGAAAGCTCAAAAATACACCAAAAGAAAAATTTATTCTAGCAATATTTGAAAAAACAAAAAAAAAAAATTTAAAAAACATGATGATATTCTAATACTACAAGCTGATAAAGGCAATAAAACTGTGATGATGTACAAAAAGGAATACAGTGATAAGATGGGAAGACTACTTGACGACAAAAATACTTACCGAACGCTAAGAACAGATCCTACGCCAAAACTGCAAAGGGAGAACAACAACATTGTAATGGATTTACAAAAAAATAATCACATTGATAATTGGGAAAAACGTAAACTATATTGCTCAGCTGCCACAGCCCCAAGAATATATGGGTTGCCTAAAATCCACAAATCGGGCACCCCATTACGACCAATTGTATCATCAGTACAAGTTCCGTGTTATGATCTGTCGAAATACGTGGGCCAAGTGTTAAAAAATATAATTTCGAATGAATATAATGTCAAAAATTCATTACAGGTGAAGAATCAATTGGAGACTATAGAACTCGATGACGACGAAATTATGGTTTCGTTTGATGTCATTTCTTTATTCACAAACATACCGGTTCACTTAGCAATTCGCAACATTATGAAGAAATGGGAAAAAATAAGAGAATTTACGAAGATCCCAGTTCAAAATTTCTCAAAATTCTCAATTTTTGCCTTATTGAAAATAATTATTTCATATATGATGATAAACTTTTTCATCAGATATTTGGAATGCCAATGGGCAACCCGTTATCTCCCACAATAGCAGACATAGTACTTGACGGTCTACTTAACGATACACTAGCAGAGTTAAGAGAGGAAAATATACATATCAAATACATAACCAAATATGTAGATGACATTTTGGCTGTTATTAAAATAAACGATAAGGATAAAATACTTGCTACCTTAAATAATCACCATCCAAAGATTCAATTCACAATTGAAGTTGAGGGAAAATGCGAAATTGCTTTCTTAGATATGAAGTTACCGAAAAATAAGAACAAAATAACGTTCGACTGGTTTACTAAGGAAACGTCCTCGGGTAGAATCATCAACTACAACGCAACACAACCGAAGAGCCAGATAATAAACACTGCGAAAAATCTTATCTCTAGAGTTCTAAACATTAGTGATGACAAATGTCATACAAAAAACATACCAAAACTAGAAAAAATACTAAAAGCCAACAGTTTTCCAAACAAACTTATAAACACATTAATAGACACCACTTTAAAAAATCCGAAAAATCATATTTATACTCAACAAAAAACGACCGTTGATGACGATGTAAAATTTTACAGCGTCAAATACATTCCGGGCTTAACTGACAAAAATAATATAAAAACATCGATTCAAACGGAGAAAACGAGATTTGCGTATCAGCCTAACACAACATTAAACACAATTTTTTCTAAAACGAAAGCGCCGATTGCAAAACAACAACAGAGCAACGTTGTTTACAAAATTAATTGCAATGGTAACGACCATCAAAAATGTAACCAAATATATATAGGGACAACAAAAAGAACATTAGAAAAGAGAATAGGCGAACATCAAGCAGACAATAAAGGGCAAAGAAAGTACAGCTTTAGCACAACATTTACTAAAGACAGGCCATACAGCTGATTTTAAACAAGTGAAAATTTTGGACAAAGAGACAAGAGAGAGGAAGAGATTTACATTGGTAATTTTACATATACAACAGATCATAAAGAATACGATGAACTTGAAAGAGGATACAAACAATATTAATGCGAGTTACATGATTGCCATCAGTTGATCATGATTGCCATCAGTTGATACCCTGTGATTGCCATCAGTTGATACCCTGTGATATTACTTTTAAGTTGTGTTTTAAATGTTGTGTGTAATTGAATGTTATTTTAAATTGAATGTTTTTTGTTTATATGTAACAAATATTTTTATTTTAATGTAAAGACAAATCCATATTACTGTGAGTTATAATTGCTGTTGGTGAATTATGTATTTTTGTAATAATTTATGTTTTATTTTTCAAATAGACGACCTTTGATAAAGTCAACATAAAATTGACGAAACGTCAGGAAAAATGGAATAAGCGGTTGTTTTATTTACATTGGAAACGTTAGGCCTAATTAGCTTAAATAAAATAAAAATAAATAATAATAATAATAATAATAATAATAATAAAAAGCACTTATTTTGAATAATTATACATAACTTTAATTATATTTGGCCTTTAGAATTAATTCCACAAAAGAAAAGTTTCAGAAGAAAACAGAAAATACAGAACTCAAAATTAACATGTTTGATTTGCCGAGATACAATAACTGTTTTTAAGGAATACAATGTTAAAAGACATCATGAAACGAAACGTGTATGTGAAATTTAATAAAGAATTGAGAAAAATTAAGTTAACCGAGCTTAAATCTGTATTGACGTCTCAGCAGAAACTGTTTAGTTCTTCTACCTTCTAATATTGTTAAAGCAAGCTACTCTGTCGCAATGTTAATCGCTAAGAAAATGAAACCATTTCCGGACGGAGAATTTGTAAAAGAATGTTCGGCAGCTGTTATAGAATATGTTATGCCAGATAAACATAAAATGATTTCAAGCATAAATTTGTGGCGTCAAACTATTTGTCGTCACATTAATTATATTTCAGATAAAATATTGGTGACTTTACGAGAGCGGATTCAATAACTCAGATCATATTCTCTAGCTTTCGACCAAAGTACAGATATTTCAGATATATCTCAACTTGCTGTATTTATTCGTGGTATTAACGGTTTTTTCAGAGTGACACCAGAAATGCTAAATCTTTTAAATTTGAAAGACACCACTGAAGGAGAGGATGTTTTTCACGCTATATAAAAATGTTGGTAAAAATAAAGGAGCTTGTTTATGAATGAACTGTTAAAACCAGTGAAATATTTGTAATACACTGCTTGTGCCCAGGCACACTTTATGTGCTCAGGTATTTTCCATGAACCATATCATGGATGTAGTAATAAAGAAGTTAACTATATACGATCATATGCGCTTCAGCATCGCAAGTACAAAGCATACCTTAACGAATTAAGTTCGAAATACGGCGATATTGTCTATTTTACCAAAGTTAGATGGTTGAGTTCCGGAACATGTTTAAAAAGTTTTTTGAATTACGGGTGGAAATAGAAAATTTTATGACTGAAGAGAGAACTCCAGTTTCAAATTTAAATGACGAAATGTGGCTGTTGGACATGCGTTTCTTAATAGATAAATATAACCGAAAAAATTAACCAGCTAAACAAGGAGTTACAGGAGGAAGATAATTTAATTATTGATGCTTGTAACCATATCAAAGCATTCTAAACCTAGCTAATTAGATATAACAATCTTCACCATTTTCCGCCATTAAAAGAATTTAATAGCAGAAAAGTATTAAGTTTGCTGATGAAATTAGAAAACTTTCGTCGTTTATCAGAACTAACAAAATATGACAAAACGTTTGAGATATTTTCTTCTCCATTAGCCAATAAACTGATGTTGTAAATATAATTTTAAAGATTCCCAACTTGATATCTAGAGTTTTTAGTGCATATAAAGTAAACAAGTGAGAAAATTATAGTCGGTCTAGACCGACTATACGATACCCCATACCATGCTTTTAGAGAAAAGTGCAACTAATTGGATATAGAAAATAAGCATATACCAAATTTGAATGGCATTGTTATTAATTTGCTTATATGGGATGCTATATTTATATGGGCAGTTGGTCGAAAAATGCAACGATCCTTACCATATTTGGTAAAGTTACTTATTTTTTGCAAAAACATATTCAAACCAGATTTAAGGGAAGACAGCAGCTTTATATGGGGGTTATGATTAAGAATTTTCCTGCAGGGTTAATTTTGAGGCAACTGATTAATGGGGGTGGTAAGCACACACAAACCAAATTTGACTAAGATCTACATGATAATTTGGATCTTATGGAAAATTACAGTCGATCACAAAGGGGTCAATTGTTTGGGGACTAGGTCAGAACATGCAACGGTTTTACCAATGTCAAAGCGTTCATCCTGTAATCGATAAAAGCTTATATACTAAATTTCTGAGTTGATCGATCAAATATTTTTGTTAGTTACAAACATAAGCACAAACTCTTTATACCCTGACCATATAGTGGTACAGGGTATAAATACACGGCCCCAGTCACGACTTAGCTTGCACCAGCTATTATTGCTTAGTAGATACGCGTCACCAGTGTTCATCAACCGCTATGTTAGCGGTTGTATGAGTATATCTGAGTAAACGATGCCTATAGTTATGTTAGTAGTACTAAAATAAGATTTATAAGATGGAAATAAAGTATCCAAATATTTACAGAAGATGGTAGCGATGGTAGGTAGAGGTATATAGATATCAGTCTTTATTTAAGTGTCTGAGAATAAACACCACAAAAACAATATTTTTAAGGAATATTTTGGAATCAAGTGGAGATCTTAGAGAACAATTTAAAAGTTATAATGTCGAGTAATACAAAAAATCAATATTTAGCAGGAATGTGTGGTAAGCTCTAATATGTTTTATTGTATTCAATTTGATAACCTACATCCCAAAATCAACTATAAATTTTAAACTGTAAAAAATTTTGAATTTATTTAATTTAACTACCACAAGAAACTGACTGAAAATACTCGTAATTAGAAACCTATTATTTCAACTTTAGTTTCCCACTTAATGCCTTATCAGATTTTCTACAATTCATTGTGATTCTTTTCAAACCTCATTGTTGAATTAGAATTTTTATCATATTTTTTGATACAAATTATGTACCTACTATTTCTTCTTAATATTTCCACCTTTTTCTATTTCAAATTTATTATGTGTTTTAGAATTTTTCTAAATGGGCTATTTATTTCATTTTCAAATTCCGACGTTTCGCTGGGTATTTTCCAGCATCTTCAGGGATGAATTTTATTTAATCGGGCAAATTATAAGATTAAATCTATATATATAAAATTCATTTTCTGTTTGTTTGTTTGACCGCTATACAAACTTTTATTTTTCAACGGATTTCTCTGAAATTTAATACACACGATCTCTGTACCCCAGGGAAGGTCGCCGTATGCTTCTTACCGGCCACGCCTACTTTTCCGCTCACGCCTACTTTTCCGCCAATTTTTTATATAAAATTCATTTTCTGTTTTTTGGCAGGTTTGTTCGCTATACAAATTTGTATTTGTACCCCAGGAAAGGTCACCATATACTTCTTATCGGCCACGCCTACTTTTAAGCCCACTTTTATACACAATTCATTTTCCGGTTTATGGTATATTTGTTCGCTACACAAACTTTAACTTTTCAACGCATTTCACTAAAATTTGGTACAGACGATCTCTGTACCCCAGGAAAGGTCACCATATGCTTCTTATTAGCCACGCCTACTTTTGTGCCCGATTTTTTAATTTTTTACGGGTTTCGTTCGAATTTAGTGCTCCTTATTCTCAAATTCCAAGTAAGGTCGTCATATACTTTTATCGGCCACGCCCACTTTTTAAAATTTTCTATATACGCTTTTAGTGTTTGTTAACATATTTTAATTTTTCAATGGACTTCCCAAAAATTTTGTGTATAAATCTCTTTACTTACTACTCTTGAGTCTACACCATTATGAAATAAATATTTTAAATCAACCTATTACAAATTTTCCCGTCTTGCCTTTTTTACTATATGAGTTGCAACACCCCAAAATTAGTGCAGATTTATTTCATACGTGAACAGATACAGGTTGACTACCGCTGTATGATTACTCCGATTTTTACTCCGCCTTTTTAACTAAAATGGAAAACAAAATATTTCATATTTCGCCTTTATTATAAATATTTCCATTTCATCATTTTCACTATATAAATGAGTTGTATAGGTGGAAAAAGAACTATTTGCAATTGTGCCTTGCACATGAAAGCATATCATATAGGCCGTACTACCGCAAATGCAAAAAGGCTTAGACTAAACAAAACTCTAAAGAACCGATCAGACCCAAATTCGTATCGAGTCTCAGCGAGTTAGACAATCTGAGTCGAGAAATGCTGAAACACCTGAGCAAACCCAATAACGTCTTGAAGCCCAAAGATCAAGACAAGCTTTGTAAGCCTGAATCTACTCAAGTGCGTCTAGAAATCCAGCAGCTAACACAAGCTTAGTCGAGGGAATGTGAAACTCCGGAAACGACTCAACAACGTCTTCTGGCCCAACGGATAAGACAAGCTGACTTCAGGGAATGTGAAACTCCTGAAACTACTGTAATATGCCTACCATTAGACTTTTGTAAGTTGGTTCCTTTATTGCAAGAGATGGTACAAAAAGTTGTTCCTAACATAACGTACATAAGAGGATAATCTCTTACGGTAGCAGGTATCAACTTAGAATCTCCCTGTTTTTCTTTTCGTATATGCACCAGAAGGAAAAACCAGAATTGTTGTATATCCCAAAGCTCTACAATAACTAAAATTCGTAACTTTTAGACATCATACACTCAAAATAATCCATGCATAAATATTTTTTTTTTTTTTAAATTAATCAACACTCAGGGGATGTCCCTACAGATGCAGTGCATTGTGTTGATCTCAGGAAAATAGGTTAAGGAGGAAAGAGGGAGTAGTGTGTTCATTTTTTTTTGGAATTAAGAAAAGTTGACGACAACTGCGTGGCTGCCAAACGCGCGGACGCAGACGCGAGTCGCTCGCGGAACACAGCTCAGTGAAAAGTCTTATGATAAATTTTATCTACATATGCGCAATAATTACTATACATATACTATAAGCAGTTGCTTATAGCAACGTTGTGGCAAATTTTAAACGTCGCATTCATTTTCCATTTTTAATTTGACGTCTCTGCTCAATGATGATCACTTATTGAATGAAGTAATTAAATTTTTAAAAGTTCTGATTCCTTTAATTTGCAAACGATTCCGTTATATTTTATGTTTACAAAATAAATAATGTTGAAAAAAAAAAAAAAAAACTTAAGGCGGTTTCGCAGCTTATTTTTGAAGCATTTTTGCTGCAGCGTCTTATTAAAAACTTCTAAATTAAAAAATCACAAAATTTTAAATTGAAATAAAAAATGAATTTGTCCCCCCAAAAAACGTTAACATGGGGAATTTTTTCACCACGAACAAATTCCCCAATCCCATACAAATTTTTGGGCAAGACCGGGTAAAAACAGCTAGTAGAGTAGCTAATACATTAGCTTTAAAATCAACAACAATGATAAACAACAATAAATAAGTTACAACTCACAAATATTCTTCGTCAATTTTCACATTAGTTTTTTTTCCAAAACAAAAAATTTTACACCATAAAATTATACGATATAAAACACAAATTTAATTTTTTTTTTTAATAATATGATAATTGAAAAAATAAAAATGTCAAAGTTGTTTCTTCTTTAATGTTACGTATCAACGTTGTAGACCAAAACTAATTTATTGCTATGGTGTATATTGCATTAATATTATTCAAATCCTCTCTTTTGTTGATTTTTGTTGAATTTGTAGACCTTCCAATGTGTAGAGCATATTTTCGACTCTTTCCTTATTTAATATTCTCATATCATCAGTATTTATATTATGGTCATTCTCTATACAATGAACTGCAAGTGCAGTTGTTAACCTACTCTTTTTGATATCTGCTACGTGCTCAGCTATCCTCATCCCTAAGCTTCGTTTTGTAGTTCCAATGTAAAGTTTTCCACGCTCTTCGTCTTCCTTTCCTACACATTTAATTTCATACACAATGTTGCTTTGGTGTGTTTTTTCTATTTTGGTTTTTGTTTTTGTAAATAGTGTGTTAATTGTTTTGTTTGGCTTGTGTGCTATTGAAACATTTTCGTTGTTTATTATTTCTCTGTGAGCTTTGGAATAAACGGCAGGGTGTAAAATTGCTTCTTGTTACCAGATGCGTTATTATTGTTAATTTCCCCAGTTTGGTTTCTTGGTTTTTCAATTAGATTATTAATAATGCTTATTGGATAACTATTTTGGATTAATATTTGTTTAACATTTCTAATATTTTTGTTTCTAAATGTGTCATGGCTTAACTGTATGACTTTTGTAATTAAGTTGGAAGCGGTGTTTATTTTTTGGTTTATTGGTTGTGTAGAGTGGTAGTTTATAATTCGTACCGAAGCTATCGGTTTTGTGTACCAGTCAGTTATAAGGTTATTGTTTTCCTTGTAGATTTTCATGTCCAAGTACGGTATGGACTTATTCTCCTCCTTTTCTATTGTTTAATTTTATTATGATAGTTGTTAAAAGTTTTAAGTATTACTTCTTCATCTTCTCTTTTTATGATGGCGAATAAGTCGTCTACATATTTCGTCAGTAGCTTGATTTTTATATTATTATTTTCTAATTCTTTGGTAGTTTCTTCCAAAAGAGCATCAAATACTATGTGGGCAATGGTTGAAGACAGTGGATTTTCCATTGGCTTGCCATATGTCTGACTATGAAATATATTCCCGTATATGAAATAATTATTGTCGTTTAAACAAAATTTTATAATGTTTAAAAATTGCGACCTATTTATTTTAGTATGGAATTTTAAAGTGTGCCAATGCGTCGTAATGTTGTTAATAGCTAAATGAATAGGTATGTTCGTAAATAACGATACCACGTCGAATGATACTAGCATCTTGTCTTCATCCACAGATACATTATCTAATCGTCTTTATAATTCCAGTGAGTTTTTTATGTTGTATTTGTCCATTTTTAAACACTTCCTTTTAACTTATACTCTCTGTCTGTCTGTCTGTCGGTCGTGGGTCAACCCCATTCACCCTTATCCAAATGACCTGAAACTTGGCCAATAGTCTTGTTGTGACTACAGATTAATTTTGGTGTAGTCACGCACAGTCACGTAGTGATGTAAATGTCATTTCCCCTCATCCGATTGATCTGAAACTTGGTTCATACACTTGCTGTGACAAAAAAGATTAACTTTGACTAGTCACGCACAGTCACGCATGGTTACGAACAGTAACGGTGAGATTTAACACGGATTTCTACTCATCCAATCAATCTGAAACTTGGTAAAAAAAAGATTAACTTTGGCATAGTCATGCACAGTCACGCATAGTCACGCCAGGTCACGGAGAGATTCAAACCTCACTTCCCCTCATCTGATCTATCTGAAACTTTGTCCATAGACTTGTTGTGGCCAAGGATTAATTTTAAGATAGTCACACACAGTCAAGCATAGTCACGCACAGTCACGGAGTGATTTATACCTCATTTCCCCTCATCCGATCGTTCTGAAACTTTGTCCATAGGCTTTTTGTGGCCAAAGATTAATTTTAACATAGTCACGCAAAGTCACGCACAGTCACGGAGAGATTCAAAACTCATATGCATAAGGAAAGAAAGAGTTTTAATAAAAACTTTGTTTTTATGGGTTAGATTATTAAAATATTTCCAATGTATTTATAAAGATTATAACATGGCTGTATGGGAAGTCCATACAGCCGTGGTGCTGTTGCTGCATTTGAAGTTAGTTTACATTTTTCATATCTCGTTATGTCCCAGCAAAAATTTCGTAATAGCAGCTCATTGATTTTTGCATTACCAATAACTACCTACCACTGCCCACTGCATTACTTCTAAAGTGAAAATAAGGCGTTACTAATAATGTGTTATACAGCTACTTATATTTCATGCCAGCGCCTTGCATACTGCATTATTTTCAAAGTGAAAATAATGAGTTCTTAGGCAACTAGTTACCTCCAATGACATCCCCGTGTTAAAATAATGAGCTTATCAGGCAAACTTCAACCAGTTACATCTCATTCTAAAACCCATTATTTGGTAATGTTTGTTTTTCCTGGGGTATTCTTGTTTTTATAATTGCATTATTATTTTGTTATTTGATTTTTGTAATTTTTGCGTTGGGTCTACTCTAATAGTTTTATATGTGTTGTCATATTTTGTGATAAAAATTTCTTTTTGCTTTTGTGCTTTCATATATGCTGAGAATAAATTTATCTCTTTTGTTATTTTTTATTGTTCTCTTATAAGTTAAGATACGGTTAGCAATTTTTGTTCTAACCACATCCACATTTGTTTTATTAACAAACCACGACGCGTTAAACCTAAGATTAAATTTATCCAATTTTCTTTTTAAATTTTGAATCCTGGATGAATGTGTCTGTTTGTTCGATGATATAATACTTTTATATCTACTATCTTGCCTTTTCATAAAGTTGTCAAATTCAGGGTTGATAGAAGTATTCGCTTGGTTTTACTTATTTCCTTTTTTATATCCTTAAGGATGCTATTCGTTTCCTTTATTTCTATTTTTAAAATTTTACTGTGAAATTTATGTTCAATCTTGCTTAAATCGTTTGATATTTTCTTTGATATAAATAATTGTCTTGTGTTTCGTGTGCTGTTTTCTATGTGAGTTGGCGTTAGCCATCTTCTCTGCAAGTTAGTAAATATTTAAGTTTTTCTGTTTGTTTCGCTATTCCTATGGTGGTAGCAGACATGAGTTACTACAACAATTACTTTTTTAATCACTTTGATCCCTCAATTAACCAATTTAGTTTTGATTGTGTAAATGAGATTGTTGTTTTGAGAAGTTGTATGTCTATTAAATCAAATGCTGTTGGAGTGGACGAAATTCATCCTAAATTTCTCAAAATTTTTCTCCCTCAAATTTTGCCATCGTAACACATATATTTAATAGCATTGTAACTATTAGCTGCTATCCTACTAAATGGAAAAATTCAAAAATTATCCCAATACCCAAAACGAAATCCGATTATAGACCAATTGCAATATTACCATTTTTATCTACAGCTTTTGAAAGAATCATTCACGAACAAATATCACTTTATCTAAATACACACAAGCTATTAACAGATCGTCAGTCCGGTTTTCGAAGAAAACATAGCTGGTATTACTGCTTTGGTAGATGTAGCGGAGGATATAAGGAAAGAGATTGATGCAGGGAAGACAAATTTTTTAATACTGTTAGATCACTCGAAAGCCTTTGATACACAATATTTTATGCTATAAGCTTAAAAACATGTTCAATTTCTCAATCACTGCCACACGTTTGATAATAGATATCAGTTTGTTCAAAGTATTTCAGCGCGATCTAAATTACTGTCAGTTAGAAGAGGTGTTCCGCAAGGATCAATTGTAGGCCCTCTTCTGTTTTCTTTTTATGCGAATGATCTACCGAACCAACTTCAGTATTGTAAAGTAAGCATGTACGCGGACGATGTACAACTTTACATCAGCTGCAACGTTGCTATGATTCAACATTTTATCACAATTTTGAATGAGGAACTTCAGCGGGTTAATACCTGGGCTACAGCAAATGGACTTAGCATAAATCCAAGGAAGTCTAAATGCCTTGTTATTCAAACACGATTTAATAGAACTGTTCATATACCTGACAATACTCTTATATGGTCCGACCACATTAACTATGCATGTGGTAGAACTTTTTCGATGCTAAGAACATTTTGGTCAACGCAGCATTGCACACCCATCAATATTAGATCACTTATTGTTGGAAAAACCTATTTACTGCCAATTCTGATGTATGGATGTGAATTGTTTGCTGAATGTAATGCTGCTAGCAGAGATAAACTCAACTCAGCATTTAAAAATATAACACGTTACGTGTACGGCAAGAGAAGGTATGATTCCATTTCACCAATTACAACAGCTAAGCTCTATGGTTTTCAGTTTGATGAATTACTCAAAACCAGAGTTTTAATATTTTTACATAAGGTAATCTACACTAAGGAGCCGGAGGAAACGGAATTATACCTCTCAAACGTCGTTATTTAATTTCAAGCTGGCAGTTCTTCATTAATGCTGTCCGTCTTTGGAATTCAGTCTCATACAATATACAAACTATAATTAACGTACAAATTTTCAAAAAAAGCATTGTTAGTCTGTTCTCGATTTAACTTTTTTGGACTTTATTGTTTGATTGGATAAAAATTCTTTTTTCCTTTTGTCATTTGATCATTCCGAAAACTTTGATTTGTAAAACTTTATAACTTTATTATTAATAAGTATTTTAATTTAGTACATTTTTTGTTTTTTTGAGTCAAAATTAAACTTATGTCTAATACATTTAGATTTAAGTTAATATTGTAACTATTTGTAATTTATTTTTCCTTTCTTTTTATAAATTATTCGTAATGTATAAATTTTGTTTTTTTTTCAACAAATTAATAATTCTATACTGTAATAAGAGACATTAGTCTTATGTATAGAATTCCAAATTAATAAATAAATAAATAAACAAACGAACCTAGGAATATGAAATGTGGTATGTGGATTCCACTAGAGATAGAAACACCCGATGAGAGGAAAACTTTTGGAAATTCGGATGTTAAAGGGGGTAAAAATGGTACCTTTGCATCTTCTTAACATAATAGTCTATATTTATGAAGTTTAGTGTACAGACTCCACCAAATACGTGGGCATCAGTTAAGGATAAATATATCGGAAATTCTAACGTGTAGGGGAAGAAAAACGGCCAATGAGGGGAAAATTGTACATCTGGTATATTCGAAACAAACGAATATAAAATATAGTTTGGGGATTCCACTAAACATCAAATGAGACGAAATCTTTTGGAAATTTAGATGTTAAAGTTATGGGGAGGGGGGGGGGGGTCAAAAATGAACCATAAGTGTATAACTGTACCTTCTTTACAAAGTAATTTAGGAAAATGAAATCTGATATGTAGATTCCACCAGGGACATAAACATCGGAGAAGAATAAAATTTGTTTTAATTCGAGCCTTTGGGGGGTAAAAACGGCCAAAAAGTGGGAAAACTGATACTTTTCAATGGGTAAATTTTCCTTTGAAAGTACTTAAGAAACCAAGTAAGAAAATGATAGTCGGCCTAGACCGATATCCTATACCATGCGTTTAGAGAATTGGTCGTAGATCCAACTAATTGGGTTTAAAAAAATCATAAACAAAATCTACGCCGAAAGTTGGACTGAGCCTAACCATATGTGGTAAAGTCATTTATATTTTGTAGCAACATATACAAACCGATTTTGAGGAAAATCTGTGCAATATTTTTGTTTTTGATAGGTTTAAATGAATTGTCATATACGGTTTATTTTTGGTCTGCGGATTAATGGATGTAATAAACACACAAACCTAATTCGACAGACATCTATTTAATAATTTGGATTTTATGGGAAATTAATTCGATATCATAGGGGTTATTTGAATGGGGACTAGGTTTGAACATGCACCCATTTTCACCAATTTCAATAGCGTTTGTCCTATGGCTTGAGTTACTTCCTTTCCAAACTAAGCCATTGATATTACAAATAATATTATTTTTGAGAGGGTATCATTTTACACAAGCCTACTATGTGGTGAGGGTATAATGTGTGTGTGTTAATTTTTTTAGCTACCTTTAATATCTGAGCAAACCCCACCTTATATTATACCGATCGACTCAGAAAATAATTCTAATTATCGATGTTCGTCCGTCCGTACGTGTGTCTGTCCATGTAAGCCTTGCAATCAAACTACATGCCGCATATATGAATATTAAAATTGGTGAAAATCATACCTAGTCCCCATACAAACGATCCCCATGCGTTCAACTTAAATTTCCCTAAAATCTCGGTCAAATTTTGTTTGTATGTGTTTAATACACGAAATAATTTGTACTCCAAAAAACCCGGTTGGAACCATTTTTAGAAATAGTTTCCATATAAAGCTGATCCCCGATCTTCACTTAAATTTACCAAATTTTTCTCAAATGTGGTTTGTATATATTTTCCTAAATATAAGTCACTCAATATCGGTCTATTTTTCGACCTAGTTCCCATCTAAATTTAGCATCCGATTAGAACTTTTTCACATCCGCAGGGAACAAATTTATAACAGTACAAAAATTTATCCATACCCAATTAGTAGAATCTTTCTCTAAACTAATGGTAAACCGCGGCTCAAAATTCAATAATTAATTTAATAATTACCAACACTGATGTTAAACCTTAATTTTTAGCATAATAGTATAATTTATCTTTAATACAATTTAATTATACTAACTAAAGTCGGCAGGATAAAAATAATAGCATATTTGAAATTAACAAATTGATAAATGATGATTCGTGGTAAGATCTAAAGAGATACTAAATGACAGTATTAAAATATTCTCTCTGAGATATCCCGTAAAATACCAACAATTAACTTTCACTGGTCAACAAATTAAAAAAAAATGAATGCAGAAGCGAAGATTATTTTTTAACTAATCTGAATTCGAATCTGGCATAAAAATTGGGCTATCATGTCTTGTTCATTTTTTATCGCATTATGGCAATACTGTAAAACAGTCAATACTGACACTACAATTTACCAATTATTAATTTGACAGAAGCCCACATTCATTCTAAATCTTCATAATAGTAAGCATGTTAAGGAGATCGTGTGCTATTGATTCAAGCCATTTTTGGCTTTGTGTGTGGTAAATGTGTTGTCTTTATCGTCTTTATTAGCAATGATTCTAAAAAACTTAAAACTAATTACAATACTAAAAACTGCTTACTAACTACTATAAGGAAGTGTTCCGACAATGAAGATATGTTTAGTTATTATACTAGCCAGAGTAATTAAACATTAAGCTCATTATCATAACATCTCCCTTTCTTTTAATTATAAATTTATTTATATCTTGCTGGCAGTTTGATAACTCTACCACTTTTAGTTACATATTTGTTTACAATATTTTCATTGACATTTTCATTTAAGTTTTCATTAATATTTCCATTTGGATTCTCGTTACAATTTTCATTTGTATTTTCATTACAATTTTCTTTTAAACTTTGATTAACATCTTCATTTAACTTTTCATTAACATTAACATTTTCATTCAAATTCTTATTTAAATTATCATTAACATTTTCATTTAAATTTGGTTTGACATCTTCATTAATATTTTCAAAACTTTTTCTAATATGTTGCCTATTTCTTCTATATGTTACACCTTCATCGTCCTGTATGATATAAGATCTAGGTTCTTTACAACCGTCTAATACAGTACCAGGATACCATACAGATGTTGGCGTTCGTTTAAACCTTATTTTTTCACCTATTTCTACCGGTTTTAATTTTCTGGTTGATTTGTTATAATATTTTACCATCTTCTTTTTGCGTTTATCTATTTGTTTAGTAATTTCCTTTGTTCTAATTAGTTCTATATTGCAATAGCGCTGTATAGGGATCAGAAGAATCATCTCGGCATTTGTATAACATTTTTTTGACTGTTTGAATTGTCCGCTCTGCTAGGCCATTAGACCTAGGTAAATAAGGACTTGGGGTTATGTGTTCAATTCCCCAATTTTTGCAGAAATTTGAAAATTCTTTTGAATTAAATGGAGGTCTATTATCGGATATGAAAATAGCTGGAATGCCATGTCTGGCATAAATTGATTTTAGCTTAGTTATAACTTGATTACTGTTATAACCATAATTTAATATGTCGATTTCTACAAATTTAGAGTAGTAATCTACTATTTACTAACAAATACATTGCTTTGTTCAATTCAAAAAGATCGCAACCTATTTTGTACCATGGAATTGTTACAATCTCATGTGGTAATAATTCTTCTTTTGCATTTGATTTTTGATATTTTTTATCATGATTGATATTTGGCCAGAAAATGGATTCTTTTGCTAAATTTTGACAACGTTGTACACCCATGTGACCTTCATGCAAGTATGACAACAAATCTTTTCTAAGACTTTTGGGTATTAAAATTCGATTGTTCATTAGTAGAATACCATTAAATTTTGTTATTTCATTTTTTAAAGGAAAGTATGGAAAGAGAATAGGATTTTAATGCATTCAAATAAAATTTGAAATACTTCATCTTTTTATGTTGCTTCTTTAATTTTCTCAATCGCTACGTCATTTAGACTATTTTGAGACATAATAAAATTGCAGTGTAGATCTACTTCTTGATTCATGTTCAATAAAGTATTTTCTGTAAGTGGAGCTCTTGAAAGCGTATCAGCAATGTAAAGATATTTTACCAGGTTTGTAAATCACTTTTATGTTGTATGTTAATAATCGCAACATAAATCTTTGTAGCCGTGCAGGAATTTTATAAAGAGGCTTTTCAAATAATGACACTAGTGGTTTATGATCAGTTTCTACAGTAACATGTAAACCATATATATATTGGTGAAAACGAGTACACCCGAACAAAATAGCAAAAAGCTCTTTCCCAATTTGAGCATAATTGGACCGGCAATCAGTTAATGACGCTGATGCATAGGCAATTGGATTATTGTCATGCATTATTGTGGCTCCCACAGCAAATTTTTATGCGTCCACCGACAACTTTATTTGTTTTTTTGGATCAAAATAAACTAGAACTGGAGAATCAGTTATTTCCTTTTTTAAATTCACAAATTCCTTCTCCTGCTCATTATTCCACTGCCATAGAACATCTTTTTTAAGAAGTTCTCTTAAATTTTTAGTTTTAGCTGATAAATTTTTTATAAAAGAACCTAAATAGTTCAACATTCCTAAAAATTTTTGAAGATCTGTGACATTGGTTGTTCTTGGCAAATTTACAATTGCCTTAATCTTTTCATTATCAGGTTTTACACCTTCACTATTAAAAACATGTCCAATAAATTTTATTTCTGTTTTTAACAGTTTCGACTTCAGTTTATTAAATTTCAAACCAACGGTTTTGGCTCTATTCAAAACTTTTTCTAAAATTTCATTATGTTTCTCCAGATTCTTGGCATGAATGAGAAAATCGTCCATATAGATGATAAGTCCATCTATGTATCCGAATAATCTCACCATTTCCGAATGAAATATTTCTGGGGCCGCGTTAATACCAAATGGTAAACGCAAAAATCGATACCGACCCATAGGGGTATTAAAAGTGCATAGCTTGGATGGATTCATCCAAAAACCCGAATTAGCATCAAGACTAATGAAAAATTTTGAATTTGTTAATTGAGCTCTACATTCGTCAATATTGGGAAAACTAAACCTTGGTTGTTAAGGTTCCTTGGATCAAGGCATAACCGTAGACTACCATTAGACTTGGTTACCAAAACTATCGAGCTCACCCACTCGGTAGGTTATTTTTCTAGCTATTACCTTCAATTCTTCCATTCTATTTAATTCCTTTTTTAAAGGTTCAAAAAGACCTATTGGGACCCTACGAGGTGCTTCTACTATAGGCTCACAATTTTCAATTACTTTCAAATTACATTTTTTTTTTAAACAACCGAGACCATTAAAAACTACGTCATACTTTTCAAAAACCGAATCTATATTTATAGAATTAATTGTTTTAATCAAATTTAATTGCATTGCTAAGTCTAAACCAATTACATTTTTGCAATTCATTTTTAATATATAAAATGTCGATAGACAAAATGTTTTGTCATACTTGATATTCAAAATAATTTTTCCCATAACTGGGAGTTTTTCTCCACTAAATGTTAGTATATTACTACAATTGTTAGTATCTATTTGTTTAATTTTCAAAATACTTAATGTTTTTTCCGCTAGTATATTGGCTTGTTTGTTGTTGACTTCTGCTTCAATGTTCCATTCACGAGCTAGACTTGTGTCCTCATTTATAGTACCAACGAATAAATTTACTTCATTGTCATCATTTTTAACCACTTTTACAAACTTGTTGTTGTAGTTGTTACTGTTGTTGTTGTTAAAGGTGCTGTTTTTGTTGTTGTTCTTCTTGTTGTTATTGTTGTTGTTGTTAAGAGTGCTGTTTTTTGTAAAACACATTTTGGCGAAGTGATTAAACTTACCGCAAACATGAAATTTTACTCCCTCTGCTGGGCATTTATTTCTATGGTTTTGTTGACCACATTTTTTGCATGCTTGTTATTGAAGATTTTGTTTTAATTTCTGATTGTTCGGATTGTCGTTCTATTTCAAAAATCATTAAAATCGGCGGAACAGGTCCAGGGAAATCTCTGAAAAATTAAAAAAAAAATGAAAAATATGATGTTTCTGTAGTGTTCTTGTTGTTATTCTAAATGTTATATTGTTGTCATAGCTGGACTTATTGTTTTTGTGGTCGTTGTGGTAATAATATAATAAAAACTAACCCTTTGTACATTTTTTTTATCAACTCTGGTAGAAAAATTTAAAAGTTTCCATTGTTTTGGCATAACTAAAAAAATTTACTAGATCATTTCGGTCATTGGCACGAGCCTGCCTGCAAAGTTTCAGATCGATTGGGTCACGGGAAAGGGGTTAAAATCGATCCAAAATTTTTTCGACAAGCAGACACTACGAGTTAATATAAAGGGAGTAAAAATTCACCAGCATCTAAAGCAAATAATTGTAAAATACCTAGTTGTTAATAAAAAGAAAACAATGTAAATTTAGGAAAAAAAATTTTTATGTATTAAGTTATTTAAAGAGAAAAACACAAAAATAACGTTTGATGTTGTATTTTTTGTGTGTAATATTTACATATACATACATACACATATTAAATAATACAAATAATAAACATATATTCTATATATGTATATCCATAATAACTGCATGTTAGAAATAAATCGGTATAATATTTTATTTACATAAAATTCTGCAATATTTTGTTGTGGGGAAAATACATTTCTTTTGCATTAACAGAGTGTCACTTCATTTTGCTCAGCGTGACTATGCCACAGTAGATGACGCCACAGTTTCTGTTCTAATTAGCTGTGCAATAGTTATTTCTATTTTAACATGAATGTCAATATTTTCAAATAGATATTATACATAACAATGTTAAGAGTATACACGGGCTGGTCTTTTATTTCATACGTTTTTCATTATTCTTTTACAAATATGAACATAAGTTTGGCATAGTTATATAGAATTATTATTCTGCTTTACCTACAAAATATCTGATTGCAATTATATCTAATTTTTAATAATTGTTTATAAATAATTACTAAAGCATTATTATTCACATAAATACAAAATTGCACTTTTTAAATTTTCCATTCAAATTTAAGAAAATATCAATTCTAAAAAAACTGGAATTAAAATTTGCAATTATATATTAGAAAATATTAAATGAATTTCAGAAAATCATATCAAAACGTCGGAAATAATAATTTAAAATTTAGAAGACATCAATTGCATCTTTAATATACATATAAATTTTATTCGTTAAACTCAAATTGAAATTCCAAAAAAAAAAAACACCAAATATGTTTACATTTAAAAGATGTTTACATTAAAAAAATATTGGCATTCAGGAGAAATTAATAGCTTTTCAGTAACTTCTTTTAATGATTGTCGAATCGTTAAAAAAGAAAACCAAAATTATCAGTAAAAGTTTTTAAACGATATTCGCTATTGTTAAAGTCAGGTGTTGTTGTTATCTAAACGACAACCATTTTTGTGTTGTTTATTCAATCGATAAAAACTTAAATTTTTAGGTTGAAATGTCGTCATACATAAATAAAAATCATAAAATAGTGAAAATATTTTGCTTCTATTAAAAAAACTTTTTTATATAAATAAAAAAATTAAATAGCATATTCAATTCATTATTTCATTTTCAAATAAATAAACAGAAATATTAGTAAAAAAAAATAGAGAAATTAAACATAAACATAAAATCATCCTGTCAAACACGAAGTAATTTGTTTTTTCTATTCTTCTTTGTATTTTTCGCTTATTTTAACAGATATGCCACTCGTTTACAATTTAAATAAATAGAAAAATAGGTTTGTCGACTATCGTTAAGATGTGTGTATTTAGTGAATCACTTAATCCTCAGTGCAAATAACAATAGCTGTCGATATATTTTGCGATTGTCGGATCGTTGAAATTCTGTCGGATCGTTGAATTCGCACTACAGAAACCATTAATTTAAATTCAATGAATTTTAGAAAACCTCAAATGATATTTAAGAATTGCGAACATAAAAATTGTTACATAAATAAACGCAATTTGATGAGAATGTTATTTATACATATATTATTTTTCACAATTTTTTTTTTGGATGAATATTTGAAGTTTTTCAGAAAATAAAGATAACAAATTATTTTATTTAAAATGTTTGGGACATTTGGTTTTTTGCGTTTGGCATCCCTAATTTGATTATTTATTATTATAAATTTATTCTCTATGTTTTCCAAATATGACAATATTTTAATAAAAAAGTTGAGAATGCTTTTTTTTGGTTATTATTTTGCTACTTCATCCGACCTATATGGCCGCAATGAAAAAATATTTCGCCAGCTAAAAGAAACTATACAGCCATCTCCAATTAGCACGATTTAATGCATATACCCACCCTACACAAGCATTACCTTTGCAATGGAGGTTAAGGCGAGCTATTTAATTAGCAAAAACTAAATTAAACGAGAAGTTATGTCATATAACCGGAAACGCATGCATATTGGAAACGCATGCATATTTTTCCAATATTTTGCTTACATTTATTATCAATACTCAATCCGAGGTGGAGGGTATCAAAGATTCGGCACAGCCGAATTTAACACTCTTACTTGTTTTTTTAGCTTGACTTTGACAAATTTTTTTAGCTTGACTTTGACAATTTTTTTTTAGCTTGACTTTCACTTCACTTTGTCTTGACTTTGAATTGACTTTGTCTTGACTTTGACTTTCTAACCTTTTTATTTTGTCTTTATGTTTGGTCCGGTTTACCTGACACCATGTGTTGTCTTTATCGTCTTTATTAGCTATGATTCTAAAAAACTTAAAACTAATTACAATACTTTTTATGTATACTAGTTTACTAAAAACTGCTTACTAACTACTATAAGGAAGTGTTCCGACAATGAAGATATGTTTAGTTATTATACTAGCCAGAGTAATTCAACATTAAACTCATTATCATAAAAGTAAATATTTGGTTGAAAAAAAGGATATGCAATATCAGAATCATTAAAATATGCATATTTACATTATTTTGGTTTTGCTGTCAGAAACTTGGACAAACTGTGGACACTGACAATGTTTTCCAATATTTGCAGAACTGTTTTATACAAGTGGTCAAATGGCAAGAAGATCTATTTCGATTTTTCAATTCCTTCAATTTCAATTTCAATTACTTTGGAGAGAGTCAAGTAACCACCTAATCGATTGTTATTTCTGTTTAACAAAAGTTACTCGATTCAATATGAAAAATCGAAAAAATATTACTTACGCGAATGTCCAATCGGTTACCAAACCAGTTCAACGTCAAACAAATGATCCATTACCAGTCATTCCCAGTGCTACGAGCAGTGAGTCCGAAACATCTTTCACCAGCAGTGGTATGAGGCTGATGATTAACGCCATTTAGTGACTTAAGCTGAGCTGAATGGTCTAATTAGAGATTTAAATTAAACGAAGCAAGACGCAGAATTACTAGCTTCGCGAATGCAGCAGTGGAAACATCTCTATTCTATACTGTACTGAAGTTGATGGTTTATTTCAAAAAATGAACCAGCCATATGACAAAACTGAATGGAGATTATTTATTGATGGCTCTAAGTACAGTTTAAAGGCTCTTCTTTTGCATAATGGGAATGAAAAACCATCCTACCAATTGCCCATGCCATCAATACAAAGGAAAATTACGAATCAATGACTGAAATTTTGACATCACTCAAATACAACGATCATAAATGGAATATCTGTGGTGACCTAAAGGTGTGTGATTTAAATTTCTTTGTATATATATTATAGACCATCGTAAATAACTGTAAATTAACCTGTTTCAGGTCATTGGTTTGTTGACTGGTATTCAGGGAGGTTTCACAAAATATTGTGGTGTCCTTTGTCTATGGGATAGTCACGCTACATATCATCATTACGACAGAACAGAGTGGCCAAAAAGAACTGAGTATTCACCAGGAAAACAAAACATTTCAAATAAAACATTAATTGATCCAAATGACGTTCTTCTTCCGCCGCTGCACATAAAATTGGTGCAGCATTTAAATATTTGTTAGCGGATTTCCTCAAATTTCATGTGCTACAATCAAAGAAGGCATATTTTTTGGCACTCAGATCAGGAAGCTATTGAATGATGATAATATTTCACAATGTTTATTGGAGAAAGAATATGCAGCCTGGAAATCTTTCAAGAGCATCGTGGACAGTTTTCTTGGAAACAATAAGACTGAAAACTACAGACAAATTGTTGCTCAATTATTGCAAAATTATCACGAATTAGGTGCACGAATGTCACTCAAAATAAATTTTCCTAATTCGCATTTAGATTTTTTTCCACAAAACCTAGGTGCGGTGAGCAACGAACAAGGGGAGCGTGCTCACCAAGTTTTAATGCAAATTTAAAGAAATTATCAAGCATTTTGGGACAAAAGCATGCTGGGAGACTGTTGCTGGACTCTAGTATGTGAAACCGAAACAACAAAATACAAACGTCGTTCAAATAACGCCATTCACTTTTGAAAATTCATTGATTTTTAAATAAAGTAATTATTTTTTATGTAAGAAACGAATAAAAACATTTTTTTGTTTCTCGAAAACCTGCCGTCATAGAGATAAACCAATTACAGATTTGGCTGGCAACCGTAGCTTTTTCTATCTGGTTGCAATTTTGTTTATGTATTAACATTTGTACACAGTAAAAAGTTGTGGTGTAATTTTAAAACTCAATGGTGTTCATTGTAGACTATTTTGGAATTAAATTTAAAATTAATGCCGAAATAGTTTATATGTTAAAACCAAAAAAAAATTTTTTTAAATGTGGTTTAAAAATATTAAAATAGCTTATTCATACAAAGAAGGAGCACAGTGTAATGGTGCGGCGTTGGTGGAAGATCCGCTTCCGTTTCCCTGAGCCTTTGCTGGTCGCACGTGCTGGCGTAGGGGCCTAGCTCGCCGGATGGGTGGGGTCTTGCTCAGGCCCAGGGAAACCGCACTACAGATTTTCACGTGCGATTTAAAAAAAAACTGTCAAAAATCGGATGCTAAAAGGATGGATGGCCATACTTACCTTGGGATTGGGGACTAGGTGTTCTGCCCCTTTTGCCCTCCCAACCGTGTTACCTCGACTCCATCTTACTTGGAGGTAACCCACTGCAATGAAAAGATTTTGGTTTGGTTTGGTTTTCTACATTGAGTTATATATAAAATTTTTATTTGCCCTTCATTTTAAGGGTTTTAATTTTAAATTAAATTTATCAACATTTTTATGGTAACTTTAAATACTTTATGTTTAGGAAAAATTTTTAATTTTAGGATATTTTTAAATTTTCGCAAAATTTTATTTTTTTGAGAAATTTTAATGTTTAGGAAAAACTTTAAATTCTAGCAAAATTTTATACATATTTAGGAAGATAATTTTAATATAGGAAAATTTTAATTTTAACAAAATTTTAACTTTATCAATTTGAATTTAGCACTATCTAATTTTAGCACAATTTATATTTATGAAAATTTATAATTTTAACAATATTTAATTATTAGAAAAAAAAATTTTTTTTTTTTTTTTACTTTTAGAAAAAGGTTACATCTAAAAATTTTTTTTTTTTTATAATTAGAAATATTTGTTTAGGTAGGAAAATTTATTTTTAGCAAAATTTACTTCTATTTAACGTAGTAAAATGTTTAGTTTAATTAGAGAAATTTATTAATTTGACAACATTTTAATAAAAATATTAAATTTAGAAAAATATATATATTGTACCACAATTTTGAATAAGGACAATTAAGGGTATAAAGAAATAAAATTACCGCCTTATCGCTGGTGTTGAAGAGGTACCGATGAAGTTACTGCCGCCAGACGCCGTGGTTGTGTGTAGTTGAATAAGCTTGATTGGTTCATGAGGTAAACTTTAATTTAATTCCTTAATTTCGTTTTAACTTGTGTTGTCTTATATGTTTATTGTATTTTTCAATTATTTATTTTTAAACATTATTTTCTCTCTTAACATTATTTTCTCTCTTAACATTAGTGTCTCTTTTTTTTTATTTAAATTAACTTAAAATTTTTTTGCTCAGAACGCTTTCTTTAGCACAAACAGAAATTTTATTAATTAACACAAAAATTTTTTATTTATTCACGTCATTAAAATCTAGTTTATTTAATTTTTATTTGTTTTTATTTCTTAAAGTTTACACTACTTTTAATTTCACTTAATTATTTCTTAAATTTAATTTGACATTTCTTTAGTCTTTTCTTATTTCTTTAATTCTTAAACACTACATTTTTTAATTTTAAGTTTTCGGAGGTTTTTCCTCAACCTTTTATTTCAATATCTACATTTCGACTCCTCTAAACTTATTTTAACACTTAATTTTAATTTAATTTAACTTTACTTTAAGTTTTTACATTTTTAATTTTTAAGAGGTTTTTCCTCAACCTTTTTGCTTTGACGGTCACATTTCAACTCCCTGATTTAAATTTTACTTTATTACATCAAACCTTCTCATCTTCATTCATTAATCTGCAGATAAAAACCTGTTTATTAATAAAAACAAAGTCACCACCAATTCAATGAGAACATTCATATGCATTCATAATATTCTCTAGTATTTATAACACTCACACTCATATATGACTATGAGAGCAAGTGAGATCAATACAAGAAAATAAGTGGTTTGACCAGCATTATTGCATATGAATGTGTTCATGATTTACTTCAACACAATGAAGAGAAAAAATACGCCATAAAAAAAAATGCCATCAACCTATTACCATATAAGTTGTTGTTTATATGTACATACTTGAACTTGAAAATAATTTCAAGATCAAGGTTATTATTTTTTCTTCTTTCTTATTCTGCTTGTAACAGAAATTCTTTTGTTACAGTGCAGAGCAAAAAAAGATCACCGTCACAACAGGAACAGTTTAAAAATGTATGTGCAAGTGAAATGTGGTGGACAATTTTTTATTGTCAAAATTTGTGAACCAGAAGGTGAGGAGTTTACTCCAAGTGGAATAATAATTTCAAGTAAGTACCAGCTTTCTTTCACTCATATGGGCTAAGGGCAACAAAAATCTATCTTGTGTCTGGCAATATATTAGGGTTAATTTTTATGGTAACGCCATGGAACGAATTGCCCATGTGAGACTTTTTAAGTCCATTTAAGCCTATATTAAATATTTTTCTATTAAACTTTAGTTATAAACAAAGTGAATTTAAATATAGAAGGAAAAGACCGGAAATTTAAAGATCGGGACGGTGCCGAAATTAAATTTGAGCTGTCAGGAATTATTTTACAATATAGATGCTGCAACAGTTTTTTTTATAGAAGTTTGTTTAAACAGAACAATATCAACCAGTAGCATAAACATTGATAAAGTAAGTAAAAAGCTTTGCATTCGAGTCTCGTTTTTTTTACATAATAAATATTGTAGGCATTGGAATCTTATCTTAAAAATTGTGATTTTCTTGCAATATTTAATGAATACCCAGTAAAACAAATCTCGAGCGATTCTTCTCGACGTTGTTGCGTACGCTAAGCAATTAACTTTTTGCGCCAACGTAGCCAAAGCAGCAATTAGCCGAAACGCGAGGAAAAGATTGCATTAGTGGAAGCCATACTACCATCTGTTCCCGGCATATAAAAGAGGAAACGGCAATTGTGGTAGTATTGTAAGAATTATATTGTGTTCAAAGTGTGATTGCAGTTTTTGGTTTTTATAACCTTTAATTTATTTGTTTTAGGATTTGTTTTTTTAACCCTGAAGCCAATACTGGATATATAGTTGCAAAACTACAAAGAATACTTATTAACGCACGGTGTTTAATTTAAAAATATAATTAAAAATAAATTAAAAATTAAGATATGCAATGAAATTTGTTTTATTTATTTTCAGAACTGAAAATTTACAAAATGGGTGGTAATATTAGCCCTGAATAGGTTAAAAGCAACACTCGTATAGCATACGATTAATTTTTGTGGGATATTGAAAATTACAGTTATTCAAGAATACAATCCATTCCGGATGGCATTAATCCAATTATTTTTTATATTTAAAATAATACTTTGTTCGGTGTAGAAAGTATTCAATACGGTATTTCATTAATAATTCTTACGTATTATTTATATAATATTGTAGTTTAACTCTAACACCAAACAAGAATACAATGTAGTAAATATTAGTATTATTTTAATGCTCTAAAAAATGGAGTAAAAAACAAATCTCTCTCACTGTCTCTCTTTATAATAATACTAGTTATACTGGAGTAAATTTAATTTTTATACCCTCCACTCCAGTGTGCAGAGGGTATATATAAGTTTGTCATTCCGTTTGTAATAATTAGAAACAAAATTTTGGACCCCATAAAATATATATATTTGTGATCCTTATAACAACCGGAGTTGATTTAGCGATGTCCGTCTGTCCGTCTGTGGAAATCACGATGGCGGCATCAATCGGGCAGCTAGGGTGCTCGCTGACATAAAAAATGATTCATTAACATCCTGAAAAGTACGCTGTTTAAAATTGTCCAAATCGGTAGATTAGGGCCCGAGATTTGAATGAAGAACTAAAAAAGTCTTGAAAAAATATAATTTTCTATGTTGTTCTTGTCACGATCACGCCGTCAATAGGATAGATAAGGTGATCATTTTTAGTGACAATGATTTTCCAAATTCATGGGAAGATTTCTATTTCAAAAATCATTAAAATCGGTGGAACAGGTCTACGAAAATCTCTGAAAAATTAAAAAAAAAAATGAAAAATATGATGTTTCTATAGTGTTCTTGTTGTTATTCTAAATGTTATATTGTTGTCATAGCTGGACTTGTTGTTTTTGTGGTCGTTGTGGTAATAATATAATAAAAACTAACCCTTCGTACATTTTTTTTATCAACTCTGGTAGAAAAATTTAAAAGTTTCCATTGTTTTGGCATCACTAAAAAAATTTACTAGATCATTTCTGTCATTGCCACGAGCCTGCCTGCAAAGTTTCAGATCGATTGGGTCACGGGAAAGGGGTTAAAATCGATCCAAACTTTTTGCGACAAGCAGACACTACGAGTTAATATAAAGGGAGTAAAAATTCACCAGCGTCTAAAGCAAATAATGCTAAAATACCTAGTTGTTAAAAAAAGAAAACAATGTAAATTTAGCAAAAAAATTTTATGTATTAATTTATTTAAAGAGAAAAACACAAAAATAACGTTTGATGTTGTATTTTTTGTGTGAAATATTTACATATACATACATACACATATTAAATAATACAAATAATATACATATACTATATATATGTATATCCATAATAACTGCATGTTAGAAATAAATCGGTATATTATTTTATTTACATAAAATTCTGCAATATTTTGTTGTGGGGAAAATACATTTCTTTTGCATTAACAGAGTGTCACTTCATTTTGCTCAGCGTGACTATGCCGCAGTAGATGGCGCCACAATTTTTGTTCTAATTAGCTTTGCAATAGTTATTTCTATTTTAAAATGAATGTCAATATTTTTAACTAGATATTATACAGAACAATGTTAAGAGTATACACGGGCTGGTCTTTTATTTCATACGTTTTTTCATTATTCTTTTACAAATATGAACATAAGTTTGGCATGTTAACTTTTTGTTGTCTTTATAAAATAGAGTTACCGAGTTCATCAATGAGTTTTTTGCTTTCAAAACAGTTCTACATAGTTATATAGAACTATTATTCTGCTTTACTTACAAAATATCTGATTGCGATTACATCTAATTTTTAAAAATTGTTTATAATTACTAAAGCATTATTATTCACATAAATACAAAATTGCACTTTTTAAATTTTCCATTCAAATTTAAGAAAATATCATTTCTAAAAACTGGAATTAAAATTTCCAATTATAAATTAGAAAATATTAATTGAATTTCAGAAAATCATATCAAAACGTCGAAAATAATAATTTTAAATTTAGAAGACATCAATTGCATCTTTAATATACATATAAATTTTATTCGTTAAACACAAATTGAAATTCCAAAAAAAAAAAAAAAAACACCAAATATGTTTACATTTAAAAATGTTTACATTTAAAAAAAATATTGCCATTCAGGAGAAATTAATAACTTTTCAGTACCGCGATTCAGTAACTTCTTTTGACGATAGTCGAATCGTTAAAAAAAGAAAATTTCAAAATTATCAGTAAAATTTTTAAACGATATTCGCTATTGTTAAAGTCAGCTGTTGTTGTTATCTAAACGACAACCATGTTTGTGTTGTTTATTCAATCGATAAAAACTTAAATTTTTTTTATTATGTAATACATAAATAAAAATCATAAAATTGTGAAAATATTTTGCTTTTATTAAAAAACTTTTTTATATAAATAAAAAAATTAAATAGCATATTCTATTCATTATTTCATTTTCAAATAAATAAACAGAAATATTATTAAACAAAATAAAGATATTAAACATAAACATAAAATCATCCTGTCAAACACGAAGTAAGTTGTTTTTTCTATTCTTTGTGTTTTTCGCTTATTTTGACAGAGATGCCACTCGTTTACAATTTAAATAAATAGAAAAATAGATTTGTCGACTGTCGTTAAGATGTATGTACTTAGTGAATCACTTAATCCTTAGTGGAAACAACAATAGCTGTCGATATATTTTGCGATTGTCGGATCGTTGAAATTTACAGAATCGCACTACAGAAAACATTAATTTAAATTCAATGAATTTTAGAAAACCTCAAATGATATTTAATTCTGCGTACACACGATGGAACATTAAGAGAAACATGCGAAAAAACATGTTTCCATTTTTTAATACAGATGATGGAACCAACAAAACGCAGTTCTAACAAATACTACTAAACAAATATACGCGGAAGAAAATAAATTTTACATTCGTCATTAAAATTTTTAAAAAATTATAAAACATATGTACTAATTTATAACTTTTTATATTAATCTATAAAATTCCTCATATTTTCATTACCACTATTCATTATTATTTATAAAATTCCTGAAATTTGCATTATGTTAAATTTTCGTAATTTTCGTCTCTCTTTTATTTTCTTTACTCCGATATAAAAACAACATTACAGAACGACTGCTCTCAATAAAATAAGAGAGCAAACACAGTAAACATCGATACAGACGATGGAACATTGATTTTGGAAACATAAAATATCAAAATAATTTAATATTTGAGGAACCAAAATTGAAGCATTGATTTTGACAGGAAACATTGCTACACACGATGGACCATTAAGTGGAACATGACGATGTTCCTGTTGATGTTCCATCGTGTGTAGACAAGAACAAGAATTGCTAACATAAAAATTGTTACATAAATAAACGCAATTTGATGAGAATGTTATTTATATATAAATTTTCACAATTTCTTTTAGATGAAAATTTGAAGTTTTCAGAAAATAAAGATAACAAATTATTTTATTTAAAATGTTTGGGACTTTTGGTTTTTTGCGTTTGGCAACCCTAATTTCATTATTTATTATTATAAATTTATTCTCTATGTTTTCAAAATATGGCAATATTTTAATAAAAAAGTTGAGAGCTTTTTTTTTTTTTTGGTTATTATTTTGTTACTCCATCCGACCTATATGGCCACAATGAAGAAATATTTGGCCAATTAAAAGAAACTGTACAGCCATCTCCAATTATCACGATTTAATGGATATAGCCACCCTACACAACCATTACCTTTGCAATGGAGGTTTGGGCGAGCTATTGAATTAGCAAAAACTAAATTAAACGAGAAGTTATGTCATATAACCGGAAACGCATGCATATAAAAAACGCATGCACATTTTTTCAATATTTTGTTTACATTTATTATCAATAATCAAACCGAGGTGGAGGGTATCAAAGATTCGGCACAGCCGAATTTAACACTCTTACTTGTTTTTTGATAAATTTAAGTTAATATTGGGAATCAGCATTATATGGGGGCTATGACTAAGAATTGTCCAATACGGTTTATGCCTGGACTACTGATAAACGGATATAATAAATATACACAACCCCAATTTGACTGAGATCTATATAAAAATTTGGATATTATGGCAATTTAAATCCATCTCATTGGGGGTCATAAAATAGAACAGAATAATGATGTTCATTCACTTTATTTTTAATTTTATTTTTATTTTTAAAATATAACTGAAATAAATTAAATTAAATTAAATTAAATTAAATTAAATTAAATTAAATTAAATTAAATTAATTAAATTAACATGGTATCCTTGCACCCAGGAGCTTGCATGCTAATTCCATCTTGCAAATAAATATTTTCAATTAATTGTTCCAGCCTCTGGCTTGGTGGTGACTTTGTGGTGTTCTCATCAATCGTTTCTGATAGGGTAATGTATTTTTTGCATAAAGATTTGAGAATAGCTATTTTTTTATTCATGTCTTTTGGTAGCGGTGCTTCAAATCTTTTCATTGCTTTTCGCATCGTTTGGTTACAGTTGTTATATGGAATATTCAGTGCTTACGGTTACGGACGCGACAAATATTAAACACTAAGAAATTTTTTAAACCGAGTTTGCGGGAGCCAATTATTAAATTTTCTTAAGTAAAGTGTTGAACTTCCTTAAAATCTGAAAGCTAATTAAATTTCAAAAACTTGTCCACCAATGATATCAATGAATAATGTTTTTGGTATATGGACGCGACAATTAGATTTAGGAAAAAACATATTCAAAAAACTTCCGTTATTCGAACTAAACTATATGGGTGATTCTACGCAAATAGGCCATTATCATATGAGTGGCACAAGAAAACAAAATTATGTCAGAAGTTTCTAATTTTTGTTAACAAGATACTAGAGGAAAAAAATAGCTGTCACACTTAATATTAAAAAATAATATTAACAATAAATTTTTTATTATTTATTGAAATGAGGGAAAGATCACAAAGTGAGAGAATGACATTTTTTCGGAAAAACCATGTTTAAAATGATAATTTTAATAAAATATTTGTTGTTCTTTGAATTGTATTTCTTTTTTTACAGGATCACTCTATAGTTTTTCCTCTTGGTTCACTGTAATTTTCATTCATTCAAAAGTTAGTTTTTTTCTACTGTTTGATCCAAATATACAAGTTCTGTTTGAGAAATTAGTTTAAATATTTTAATATAAGTTAATTGCTTAAAAAAATAACAAAATGCAACAAAAATATCTTTATGAGGAAATAACCCGTGAAGGACTGACAAAATCTAAAAATATTAGCTTCATAAATTTGTACTGTTACGTAAAATTAAAAAATCTATACGCATTTTCAAATTATCCATTTAGGGGAAATAAAATTATTAATACATTTTTAGGATACAAATTAACTCCATAAACTCAAATGAGGGACTGATAATACCATCTTAGCACTTATCAAATAAGTTTATGCAATTCCTCCTTGCACACTGAAGAAGATGGCTGAAATTTGTTTTACAGGCAGGTAAGAACATGTGCTCAGCACGTGTGTACTCTTTCTAGCTTTATAACAGCGCCATCTAGCTGAAAATCCTAAATTATGAATGAGTGAGGGAATGGTTTGAAACATGAGTTGCAAACCTTGTTGTCAATTAAAAATTGCATGGGAAGACAAAAAAATAATTAATTACATATATTACATATATTTATTTTAAAAACCAAAAGTCAGAAAAGAGAAGTAGTAACTGTTTATGTAAGAAATATTTATTTTTGTATTTTTAGATAGTAGTGGTTGCATGTGAGGGAATGATATTTCATAGGTTTAAAAATAATTAACAAATAATCGGAGGGCCCGCCGAATCTTAAAGTTATTGAGTCACACACAACACCATGAAGAACTTTTTTATGCAAATGAAACTAAAATATGACGCCGACACCTGCTTGTTGTTGAAAAGGTATTGCAGGGAGACGAAAAGACTAGCCAAGCAGATGGAAAGACTAAAGTATTTATTAACATGCAGAAAAAATGGACTCACACCAACGCACCTGGTAAATAGAATATCACAGGAAATAGGTAAAACTGAACACAATTTCCATTTAAAAATGTTGAACCTTGAGATTAAAGACACAAACTGGAGTTTAAAAGATATACACAGGGAGATAAATGTGATTAGGAAATCCCTTACGGAAATACTTAATGAAGAAGAATACGACAATTTCATAAAAAGAGAGAATACTAGATACAAAGGTATTATATCATCCGATAAGAAGACACACTCGTCTAAAATACAAAACCTTAAACGAAGAAAATTAGAGAAATACAAACTCACATATAATCCGTCGTGGTTTGTGAACAACACGGAGATCTCATTTACGGAAGAGAGCAAATGGCTCCTCACATTGCGATCAAAGTTTACAATTCCAGTTAATGACAAAAATTTTTCAACAATCAATCTGATAGCTGACTTAGAGCAATGGGTGCAGACGGTATCTGATAAGGGGGAAAAGGATGTTACTAGGTCCAAGATTGCCAATAGGATTATCACCCATACGAGAAAGGTTAAAAATAACCAAAAAGAAAAATTTATTCTCAGCATTTATGAGGACACGAAGCGGTATCTCAAAAGATACAAGAGTGAAATAGTTATCACAAAATCTGATAAAGGCAACAAGACAGTTATTATGTACAGAAAGGACTACGAAAGGGAAATGAATAATTTGCTCGACGACAAAAATACATACAAATCAATGAGAGCTGACCCAACACAGAAACTTCAAAAAACAAACAATAAATTAGTAATGGACCTATATAAACAAAACTACATTACGAAATATGAAAAAATCAAACTAACATCGAATTCTGCCACAGCACCCAGACTGTATGGATTACCAAAAATCCATAAACCAAATGTACCACTGAGACCTATATCATCGTCCGTAGTAGTCCCGTGTTGCAATCTCTCAAAATATATGGGAAGTATTTTGAAAAACATTATATTGGAAGAATATAATATAAACAAGAAAGAGTGTTAAATTCGGCTGTGCCGAATCTTTGATACCCTCCACCTCGGTTTGAGTATTGATAATAAATGTAAACAAAATATTGGAAAAATATGCATGCGTTTCCTATATGCATGCGTTTCCGGTTATATGACATAACTTCTCGTTTAATTTAGTTTTTGCTAATTAAAGGTGCTATTACATGATGTGTTTTTTACATATGTACTGTCAAATTTTCCCACAACGAAAGTTGTACACATCGTGTGATACATATGAAACATTGTTTATGTAACATTCATGAGGAAAGTCACATGTACATTTCTCGTTTATTTTAGTTTTTGCTAATTAAATAGCTCGCCTTAACCTCCATTGCAAAGGTAATGGTTGTGTAGGGTGGCTATATGCATTAAATCATGCTAATTGGAGATGGCTGTGTAGTTTCTTTTAACTGGAGTAACAAAATAATAACAAAAAAAGCTCTCTCAACTTTTTTATTAAAATATTGCCATATTTGGAAAACATAGAGAATAAATTTATAATAATAAATAACCAAATTAGGGATGCCAAACGCAAAAAACCAAACGTCCCAAATATTTTAAATAAAATAATTTGTTATTTATTTTCTGAAAAACTTCAAATATTCATCCAAAAAAAAATTGCGAAAAATAATGTATGTATAAATAACATTCTCATCAAATTGCGTTTATTTATGTAACAATTTTTATGTTCGCAATTCTTAAATATCATTTGAGGTTTTCTAAAATTCATTGAATTTAAATTAATGTTTTCTGTAGTGCGAATTCAACGATCCGACAGAATTTCAACGATCCGACAATCGCAAAATATAGCGACAGCTATTGTTGTTTGCACTGAGTAACAATCTTGTCGCGATGCGGTGGCTTAAGTGCACTGCGGTTCCTTATATGGGGCAGGTAAAGGAATGGGTTTTACTGTCTCAGTACCTCTTCCTGAACCTGGGCCATATCTAGAACCTTGAAGGTGCACGACCAAAGGTTACTCACCCATAATCCGGAGTGTTACGCGACCCGTGCTCATCGGACGGTTTGCAGTCAGGGGTTACCGACTGTATTTTAACGGAGCCTCGCTGATACCTGGGCACCTCAGCGAGTAGGTAGAGGCAGTGGGCCGCCCTTACTGCGTTACTGGGGGCTATGACGAGGCTGACATTCTTTCCCCTACACTCGTGGGACCAAAAATGGACGAAAAATGCAACAAAAAAAATAAACAAAACAAAATTCGAGGCTCTGCCTCACATTCTGCCGCTAGCTCAGCTAGCAGCTGCTCAAAGGCTAAGACCCAGGAGTCTGGCCAAGTAAAAACCGCTGCGACCTCTGGTCAAAGCTCAAGTGGGTTGGGGTCCGTTGTCGGTCCGAATTCAATCCTCAGCACCGGCAGCAAACCCATGGTGGCTACGATCAAATCCGGTCACCTTGGAACAGCTGCTAAGGAGGAGTCTATGTCTGCCAAGACAGGGGGTAACAAAGTCCGTCCGTCTAAGTTAAGGTACAACCAGAGAAGGTTGTCCAGGTCCAGCGACGCTGTCTGAAAAACAGAGAGAATCGCTCACATGGGCTAAGAAGGTCACTGAAGAACAGGACAAGACAAGTGTTCCTGGCAGTAATAGCAATCAGGACACTTCGAAGACGGCTAAAAGGTTGCGCTCGCAGGATGAGAAACCATTATCTAAACGTACTAAGGTGGCCGGCAATGCTGTGCCGAAGTCGTTTAGCCAGGTTGTCAAAGACAACCTTGTAATGGCAATCATTAACAGGGGAGATGGAGATGGCACTATCCCCAAGGACAAGTGGAGTTATGTGGAGGCTAAATTAGCCGAAGTGTTCTTCACCATCCTTGAGGACATGCCAGGTCCACCTCCAACCTGTCGCGACGCAGGCTGGTATCAAGGCCGCGCAAAGTTGATAGCTTTTGCTGATCAACGATCAATAGACCTACATAAGGCTGCCGTCAGCAAACTTGGAGAGCTATGGCCGGGAGCAAAACTGGATGTCGTGCAAAAGCATGACATCCCGTCCCGACCTAGAGCGCATGCTTGGATTCCGGCAACTCCCGGGGACGCTGAATCCGTGTTAAGGATGCTGAAGGTCTGCAATCCCAACCTTCCAACACACAATTGGAAGATTGGTAGATTTGGTGATGCGGAGGGGAATCGAAGACAGGTAGTACTACTACTCAATGTCGAATCCCTCCCGCATTTAACCGGGACAAACGGCATAGTTTCCTACGGCTTTGGGCAAATCCAAGTAAAAGTCTACAAGGGCGACCAAGGACCAATCACAGAGATTGCCAAACAAGTAGAAAAATCTGCTGGGGAGGGGACCACAGGTGAGGTCCAGGCTGAGGAGAGCTCCCAAACAGCCATGGAGGAAGGATACTTAACATCCGACTCCGAACTGCTGGGGGACGCTTCTGGCCTATTTGGTGGCGAAGATGCCTCCTTGATAGCACGGAGGACGAGGCCGAAATCACGGTGATGGAGATGGATGTGCAGGCAGCTTCAGATGATGCGGCTCCTACAGATAAATCTCCATCACTGTAAAGCCGCCACGGCTGCACTTCTACTTCGCTTGACGACAGGTGAAGTAGACATAGTCTTCATCCAAGAGCCCTGGGTTTGTGGAGGCAGAGTTTGCGGACTGAAGACGCCTGATTACAAGCTGTTCGTCGCTAAAGATAAAGTTACACCAAGGACCTGCATTTTGGCGAGGAACAGCCTCAATATTTTCTTGTTATCTAATTTCAGTGACAGGGATGTAATAGCGGCCAGCCTGGAGCTAGATGGGATATCAATCTGGCTCTCCTCCGCCTATTTTTGTGATCCTGGGCCTATCCCGCCAGTCAATGTGGCAAAGCTAATCCGGGAAGCCGAAAGGACTACACATCAACTAGTGCTGTGCTGTGACGTCAATGCACATCATCCGATCTGGGGAAGTACCAATGTGAACGAAAGAGGTGAGTTACTTTTGGAGTTTTTATTTAGTACTAACCTATATATATGTAACAAGGGAAATGAACCGACTTTTGTAACTAGCAATCGTAGGGAGGTTCTTGACGTTACCTTTGTATCGGACACATTATTTGATAAAATTGATAGTTGGAGGGTGTTGGACGACCACTCCTTTTCTGACCATCGATACATTGAATTTTTGCTTAGAGAAAATGACCCGGTGGAAAGTGTCCCCAGAAATCTGAAGAGGACAAATTGGGTTAAGTATAGGAAAACCTTTGCCGGGTTATTGGCGACAATACCCTTATCTGAACCGCGTAATTCCGAGGACATAGATGGTCTAGTGGATCACATTACGACGGTTTTTAACAAATCTTTGGATGTTTCTTGCCCCGCGGCAAGGTCAAAGGGCAAGAAGAAACCACCATGGTGGTCTAGCGAGCTGCAACAGGGCAGAGACTCCTGCAGGAAACTCTTTAACAGGGCAAAGTCTTCAAGAGCGGACGAGGATTGGTTGGCCTACAAGCTGCAGCTTAAGACATACAAGAAGAAGATTAGAATGGCAAAATGTGATTCTTGGAAAAAATTCTGTGATAATATAGAAGAAGTTTCCGAAGCATCCAGGTTGCGAAAGGTTCTAGCTTCTACCCCTCACACATTAGGTTATCTGAAAGATCCATTGGGGGTGTGGACTACCTCTAGTCGGGAATCACTTAGCCTGCTACTGGATACCCATTTTCCGGGCAACTCCCCTACGTCGCTTCAGGCGTCAGGATACTCAGAGGCTAGTACGACGGATATGGCTTCGGAGATAGTCAACATACCAACACTGAACTGGGCGATTGGAAGCTTCAAACCTTACAAATCTCCAGGACCTGACGGTATCATTCCAGCTGAATTGCAGCACGTGTCGGACTACATTTCCCCTTGGCTATGTAGGCTTTTCACTCGCTGTATCAACTTAGCTTATATACCCCTGAAGTGGAGGGAGACGAGAGTGGTGTTCATTCCAAACGCTGGAAAAAGTTCACACACCGTCCCAAAAGACTTCAGACCAATAAGTCTATCATCGTTCTTATTGAAGACAATGGAGCGCTTGATAGATTCTTACTTACGAAGAGTTATTGATCCTAAACTGCTGTCGACGCGACAACACGCTTACAGCAAGGGAAGGTCAACCGAAACAGCTCTTCACGAGCTTGTGAGTACCATCGAGAAATCGCTCTCGGTAGGAGAATACACCATGACAGCCTTTTTGGATATAGAAGGGGCTTTTAACAATGTCACACCGGACTCGATATTAGCGGTACTATCTGGTCTAGGAGCGAATTCCGTGATCATCTCACTGATTGGAAATCTGCTTGCCAACAGGCGGATAACAGCTAAATTGGGAACGACTCTAATATCCCGATTCGTGAACAGGGGAACGCCACAAAGAGGCGTTCTGTCACCACTTCTATGGAACTTAGCGCTGAACTCAATGCTACTTTCATTGGAGAGACAAGGCTGCAACGTGGTCGCCTATGCTGATGACGTGGCCATAGCCGTAAATGGGAAGTTTCTATCCACACTTAGAGACATTCTACAGAGGGCTCTCACTATGCTATCTAGCTGGGCAAGTAGTTGCGGTCTGGGGGTAAATCCGACCAAAACGGAACTTGTTCTTTTCACGAGGAAGTATAAGATACCTACCTTCGACCCTATTTCTCTTTACGGTGCTGATATCGCCTTCTCTGATGGAGCCATGTATCTTGGAGTATTCCTGGACAGGAAGCTGAACTTCAGATGGAACTTGGAGGAAAGGGCGAAGAAGGCGGCTATAGCGTTATACTCCTGCAAAAAGGCCATTGGTAAGCGGTGGGGCTTCAGCCCGAAAATTGCTTACTGGATCTACACAGCGGTGGTTCGCCCAATACTGCTTTACGGGGTCATCGTCTGGTGGCCTGCACTGGAGAAGGCCTCTAATACCAACCTTCTTGCAAGGGTACAGAGAATGGCTTCCATGTGTATTACTGGTGCCCTTCGTACCACACCTACGGATGCCTTGAACATCCTCTTACACCTAATACCGTAGGACATATTAGGAAAGTAGTCGGCGGCCTCATCGGCCATTCGACTAAGAAGCACAATACAATGGCGTGGTCATAACTGTGGCCATGGAGTGATCCTGAATAACAGGAACTTACCATTGAACGTGGATTACACCACTCCGAGGAGTGTATTCGAACGACACTACCAAACTCTGATACCGACCAGGGAATCCTGGTCAGGGGGGATTCCAGGTAGCAGGCGTTCGATAAATTTCTATACTGACGGATCGAAACTGCGTGGTCAAGTTGGTTTCGGAGTCTATTCAAAGGAGCTTGAACTAAATCTGGCTCGCAGGTTGCCAGACCACTGCAGTGTTTATCAGGCAGAGGTACTGGCAATAAAGGAAGTTGCTGACTGGTTGGGTCGGAATATTCTGTCTACAACCGCAGTCAACATCTACTCTGATAGTCAGGCCGTGGTAAAATCCTTGGAATCAATGTTCCTGAAAACAAGAACCACCCTTAACTGCCGCACGTCTTTAAATGAGATGGCCAAGCAGTTCGACATCAGACTCATTTGGGTCCCAGGGCACAGGAATATACCGGGAAACTGTAAAGCTGACGAGTTGGCAAGACAGGGCACTACCTTACGGGTTCCAGCGGACTTGGAATGTGTTGGTATACCCCTGGAATCTTGTAGGCTGGAACTTCGGCTTCACACCTCCGGCATAACCGACAACAGATGGGCTAATGGAACAACGTGCAGGATCACGAGACAGATCTGGCCGGCTCTAAATCATAAGCGCACTAGCGCGCTACTATCACTCCCCCGTAGGGAGATTTCAACAGTAGTTGCTGTTACCACTGGGCACTGCCTCATAGGAAGACACGCTGAACGCCTCAGGGTCTTGTCAAATGACTTCTGTCGTAGCTGCATGGATGTGGAGGAGGTGGAGAGCATAGAACACTTCCTTTGCTATTGCCCGGCGCTCTCCAGAACGAGACTTCGAACATTGGGATCGCCGTTTCTTCACGATCTCTCTGATCTCTCAAATGTGGACATTTCACATATCAGGGGCTTCATCAGGCGCTCAAACTGGTTCTACGGTGGGGACTGAGGGGAAAACCTATTCGCCCCGTGGTATCACAATGGACCACAGAGTCTAAGTGTGCTTTTCCTTTGGTTTAGCAGCCACTTTCAACCTAACCTAACCTAACCTAAGTACACACATCTTAACGACAGTCGACAAATCTATGTTTCTATTTATTTAAATTGTTAAAATAAGCGAAAAACACAAAGAAGAATAGAAAAAAAAACAAATTACTTCGTGTTTGACAGGATGATTTTATGTTTATGTTTAATATCTCTATTTTTTTACTAATATTTCTGTTTATTTATTTGAAAATGAAATAATGAATTGAATATGCTATTTAATTTTTTTATTTATATAAAAAAGTTTTTTAATAGAAGCAAAATATTTTCACTATTTTATGATTTTTATTTATGTATGACGACATTTCAACATAAAAATTTAAGTTTTTATCGATTGAATAAACAACACAAAAATGGTTGTCGTTTAGATAACAACAACAGCTGACTTTAACAATAGCGAATTTCGTTTAAAAATTTTACTGATAATTTTGCTTTTCTTTTTTAACGATTCGACAATCGTTAAAAGAAGTTACTGAAAAGCTATTAATTTCTCCTGAATGCCAATATTTTTTTTAATGTAAACATCTTTTAAATGTAAACATATTTGGTGTTTTTTTTTGGAACCTCAATTTGTGTTTAACGAATAAAATTTATATGTATATTAAAGATGCAATTGATGTCTTCTAAATTTAAAATTATTATTTCCGACGTTTTGATATGATTTTCTGAAATTCAGTTAATATTTTCTAATTTATAATTGGATATTTTAATTCCAGTTTTTAGAATTGATATTTTCTTAAATTTGAATGGAAAATTTAAAAAATGCAATTTTGTATTTATGTGAATAATAATGCTTTAGTAATTATAAACAATTATTAAAAATTAGATGCTTTGTAGGTAAAACAGAATAATAATTCTATATAACTATGTAGAACTTTTTTGAAAGCAAAAAACTCATTGATAACTCGGTAACTCTATTTTGTAAAGACAACAAAAAGTTAATATGCCAAACTTGTGTTCATATTTGTAAAAGAATAATGAAAAAACGTATGAAATAAAAGATCAGCCCGTCTATACTCTTAACATTGTTATGTATAATATCTATTTGAAAATATTGACATTCATGTTAAAATAGAAATAACTATTGCAAAGCTAATTAGAACAAAAATTGTGGCGCCATCTACTGTGGCATATTCACGCTGAGCAAAATGAAGTGACACTCTGTTAATGCAAAAGAAATGAATTTTCCCCACAACAAAATATGCATATGTAAATATTACACACAAAAAATACAACTTCGAACGTTATTTTTGTGTTTTTCTCTTTAAATAAATTAATACATAAAATTTTTTTTTGCTAAATGTACATTGTTTTCTTTTTATTAACAACTAGGTATTTTAGCATTATTTACTTTAGATGCTGGTGAATTTTTACTCCCTTTATATTAACTCGTAGTGTCTGCTTGTCGAAAAAATTTTGGATCGATTTTAACCCTTTCCCGTGACCCAAACTATCTGAAACTTTGCAGGCAGGTCCGTGGTAATGACAGAAATGATCTAGTAGATTTTTTTAGTGATGCCAAAACAATGGAAACTTTTAAAGAGAAAGAGTTGATAAAAAAAAATGTACAAAGGGTTAGTTTTTATTATATTATTACCACAACGACCACAAAAACAATAGGTCCAGCTATGACAACAATATAACATTTATAATAACAACAAGAACACTATAGAAACATCATATTTTTCATTTTTTTTTTACTTTTTCAGAGATTTCCCTGGACCTGTTCCACCGATTTTAATGATTTTTGAAACAGAAATCTTTCCATGAATTTGGTGAATCATTCTCACTAAAAATGATCTCAGTAGATGTACTATTGAGGGCGTGATCGTGACAAGAACAACATAGAAAATTATATTTTTTCAAGACTTTTTTTAGTTCTTCATTCAAATCTCGGGCCCTAATCGACCAATTTGGACGATTTTAAACAGAAAACTTTTCAGGATGTTAATGAATCATTTTTATGTCAGCGAGCACCCTAGCTGTCCAAAATTTTTTTTCTAATTATTACAAACGGAATAACAAACTTATATATACCCTCTGCACACTGGAGTGGAGGGTATAAAAATTCTTTTGAGCTCAAAGAGAAACTGGAGAAAGTGTATCTAGACGAAGACGATATTTTAATATCCCTAGACGTGGTATCGTTATTTACGAACATACCTATACATTTAGCTATAAGCAATATTATGAATCAGTGGAGTACCCTACAGAACTGTACAAAAATACCCAGGACACAGTTCCTCAAACTATTACAATTCTGTCTAACTGACAATAATTATTTCATATATGGCGATAAAATATACAACCAAGCCTAAGGAATGCCAATGGGGAACCCACTGTTACCAACAATAGCCGACATCGTGCTTGACACACTACTAAAGAAGACCATAGAGGAACTAAAAACAGAAAATATACAAGTTAAACTAATTACGAAATATGTAGATGACTTATTCGCGATTATAAAGAAAAAAGACGAAGAACTTATCTTAAAAACATTCAACAACTATCATAATAAATTAAAATATATAATTGAAATGGAAACAAATAATGCTTTGCCGTAATTAGATATGAGAATCCTAAAAGAAAACAGTAAAATTATCACAGATTGGTATACAAAATCCATAGCCTCAGACCGTCTAATAAATTATCACTCTACACAACCAGCAAAACAAAAAACAAACACGGCAATAAATCTTATTAAAAAAGTAATCAAATTAAGTGATAATAAATTTAAAGACCAAAATATTGAAAAAGTTAGAACTATATTGATAAAGAATAATTATCCAAACTACATTATAAACAATCTGATAAAAAACGCCACAAATGAGGGAGCACGGGAAAACACAATAGAAACATCTCGCAGCACCAAAAAATTTTACAGCTTCTCTTACATACCAAAACTCACTGAGAGAAGCCAAATGAAAGAAATAATAAAAGATGACACAGTTCGTTAGCATATAAACCAAACAAAACAATTTGTAGCCTGTTTACACAAACAAAAACTAGGTTAGGTTAGGTTAGGTTGAAAAAGAGGAGCCATGTATACACATAGCTCATATCCGTTTTACCCGGATATACACTTAAGCCAGAAAGTCGGCTTGTTGTGCGCTCTACATCCTCGTGCTCATCCGTTAATCTACTCCTTATTTAACTTAGGAGTTCGGTCTCGATAGCAAACCTCCTGAGTGCTTTCCAGCGTATCCCCCTAAGAGCCGCTAGGCCTGGTATGATGTCGTTGGATAAATATCTGAGCCTTGTTCCGGCAAATGCAGAACAGTAACAAAGGTAGTGTTCTAGGTTCTCGTCATCCTCTCCACAAGCTCTGCATGTGGCCGATTCTGCCCGTCTTATACGGTATAGATGAGCCCTCAGTTCAGAGTGTCCAGTGAGGATGCCAATAATCCTACTCAGTTCCCTTCTATTTAGACTAAGGATTTCCTTAATCTTTGAAGTGTTTGGAGAGTAGCCTTACCCACGTAAGTTTCCTCCCAAATGGAAGTATGTGAATTGGTTGCCCACTCCGATAGTTTCAATTTGAGAGCCTGGAAAGGTATTGGGTTTTCCAAAATGACACCCTCCAGGAAAGAACCCTTCCTGGACATTTCATCTGCAATCTCGTTTCCCATTATACCACTGTGTCCTGGGATCTTTATGATTTCAAGTCTACCTCTTGTAGTGAAGTTTGCAATTTCTTCCTTACATCTGAGGACAGTCCTTGATCTAGTTTTGTCCGAGGATATCGCCCTGATAGCTGCTAGACTGTCCGAAAATATTTTCACGTCTCCGGGGATTGGGATTGCCCTTGCGTCAATAGATCTTATGCATTCCGTTATCGCGACCACTTCGGCCTGAAGGACAGAGTTGTGGTCCGGAATGCGTAGGTATATGCCATTGGAACGGTTCTCATCATAGAAACCTATACCAGTCCTACCATGCAGACTAGATCCGTCTATGTAGTAGTGTGACCCTGGAAGGTTTCGTAGAAAATTTCCGTTCAACCAGCTTTCCCTGTCAGGTATCCTTATACTGCAGGGTATGTTTGTCAACACTTCCGCGATTCTATCACAGCTAAAATCCACTGTGTTGAATTCCGGTATCTGGTCCAATATTGTTTGGTGTCTGGTCATGTGGTCGGTGATGCATTCCCCTGTTACTCATATTTAATTCTAATCTCGATCGGGTGTATAGATAGAATCGTCTCTAAAGCCATCTTAGATGTAGTCCGTATTGCGCCGCTGATTCCTATGCAGCGGAGGCGTTGTATCTTTTGGAATGGTTTAATATAGCATTTCCTGTTCATTGATGTCCATGTGACTATGGATGTGTAAGTTAGAATTGGTCTAACGACGCTTGTGTAAAGCCAATGCGTCATCCTCGGGTTTAAACCGCATTTTGAACTTATAGCTCTTCTGCAAACGGCCCATATCCGGTGAGCCTTCGCGACTTTGCTCTCAATATGGTCCTTCCAAGTGAGCTTTTTATCGAGAATCACCCCAAGGTATTTCATCGTTTGTGTGATTCTAATCGTTTTGCCCTGGAAGCGGGGTTCATCGAATTTGACTATTCTCGTCTTCCTAGTAAAGAGGCATATATCAGTCTTTTCCGGGTTCACATTAAATCCCCTTGGTTGTGCCCAATCTTATGCTATTTCGAGTGCATCCGGAGACCTCCTACATAAATTTATAGGATCTTTCCCCCTTAACAGTATCGCTACATCGTCTGCGTAGCAGACAGGTTGGAAACCCTTATTGGTTAGAATCCTTAGAAGACTGTTTATAGTGGTCACCCAGAGAAGGGGGATATAATTCCCTCTTGAAGTGTCCCAGAACAAACCTTGTCTCTGGTTTTAATGCCACCAACCTCGCAACTTATCCATCTATTCCCTAGCATGTGACTAATCCAAGCTTTGATATCCCGGTCGATGTCGACTCATTCTAGGGATTGGAGTAGCGTATTTGTTGATACATTGTTAAAAGCTTCTTCTATATCAATGAATATGGCTAGAGTGAAGATTTTTAGATCAAAAGATCTTTCGATGTGGTGAACTACTTTATGAAGCGCAGTTTCTACTGAGCGTCCCTTTAAATAAGCGTCTTGTTTGAACTTCAACAGCTCATTTGGGATTTGAGATTTAAACATGTTATCGACTATTCGCTCCATGGTTTTCAGTAGGAAGGATGTAAGACTTATTGGTCGATAGGCCCTTGGGTTCACGTAGCTTTCCTTTCCCGGCTTTGGTATGAAGATCACTTTGGCCTCCTACCATGCTCTGGGGGTGTACGCAAGTTTTAGGCAAGCAGAGAATATGCCAGCCAGACTACTGCCAATCAAGTCCCCGCTCTTTTTAATAGAGCAGGAAAGATTTCATCTGGGCCTGCTGCCTTAAAGGGGCAAAGCTTTGTATTGCCTTAATTACCATATTTTCGGTTATTCTATCATATCTTTCCTCTCGATATTGTTCCTCATTAAGCCCTTCATATTGCTGCCCTTCGGGTCCCGTCTGCTGTTTCACGTTGGTTTGTCGGGACACATTGGTACCAATTTCTGGGTCCCTATTCGGCCCATATTCTTCGGTAAGAAAGTGTGTTTCCATCAATATTCTTAGGGACTGTTCCATCGATTCCGCCCGAATCCCGTCCCTATCGACTGGAGTTTCAGGCTGCGAATGGGTTTTCGATAAGAATTTCTTGATTTTTGAGGCGTCATTAACGCTATCAACCTGTTCACAGAAGTGTCTCCAGGAGTTGCGTTTGGCTATTCGAATCTTTTTGTTGTAATCCCTGAGCTTAACATGGTAGTCATCCCAGTATATTGCGTGTTTTTTACGACGAGCCCTATTGAAAAGTCTTCGGACGTCCTTCCCAAGATTTATCAGTTCCCCTGTTAGCCAGGGTTTATCTCGGGGATATCTCCTTTCCCGGAGTGGACAACATTCCTTGAAGGACTCAATTATGTTCCTCGTTAATTTGTCCACTTCCTCGTCAACCTCTTCGACATACCTTACGTCTGTGCGAGGAGTAGTTAGACGGGCTTGTAGATTTCTTCTAAATTTAGGCCAATCAGTCTTAGCCTTATTCCTGAACTTAATGGGTTCAGGTGGTGGGTGTGGCAGTTTAAATAAAATGTATTGATGATCCGAGAAGGAATGTTCGCTAGAGACATGCCAATCTTGGATATCATCCACTAAATTTTTTGAACAAATTGAAATATCTAGATTTGTTAACAAAGGTTGCCGTGTTCCCAACATTAAGGGTAAAAAGGTCATTTTCGTTAAGGAATTCAAATAAAGCATCCCCCTTTGGTTACAGTTCGAACTTCCCCAAGCTATATGATGAGAATTCGCATCGCACCCTAAGAGAATTTCCTTACATGTTATCCTGACCGTTTTTAACATCTCTTCAAGTTCCGACATCGGAGGAGGTGTCGGCGAGTCCGAAGGGAGATAAACCAATGCCAAGAGCATTGGTTGGCTTCCGTGTTGCAGGCCGGTGGCATCTGCGGTGAAAAAGTCAGGGGAAAAGAGATAGTTTAGGTTTTTGTGACAAATAATACAAGTTCTCGGTCGAGTTCCTGTATGAGCATAGAAAATTTGGTAATTAGGATCATTTAGTCCAGTAACCTTGTCATTTACCATCCAAGGTTCCTGCACTAGAATGACATGTAACTTACCTTTTTGTAGTTTTTCCATTAGAGTTTGAGTAGCCGTTTTGCTCCAATGGAGGTTAATCTGCATGAGCATGATCATTGTTCGGCTAAAACTTCATCTTCTTGGGAGTTAGTTATTTCTAACTCTCCCTTTGTAGCTGAGGTGGGTTGGTGTCAGTGGAAGTCCCCTAACTATTGCCCGCCTTGGTTTCATCATTTGCCTTCTCCCAGCCAAAGGTCATCTTGCCTACTTTAGAGTAGACTGCGGCTGAGACGAAGAAGGCTTTACCTTTTGTGGTCTTTAGGCTGGCCACTGACTCCTGATCAATCCCCACCACGATAAGAGTGCCGTCTGGGCCCTCCTCTCTATGGATGATCTCCCATTTGTCAGTGACTAGACCTTTATTTTGCTTTCCCAAGACCTTCACAACGTCTTCGCTAGCAAGTTTGCTACCACAACCTTTTATGAAGAAGGAGGCTTTGGCCAGGGATGGAATGTCTGCCATTGTGACTAGGGATAGTTTGGCATCATCCCAAGGAGCTGGTATACATTCCACCATTTTCTCCAGGATTTGTACACATGCGTTGGATGCAAGTTGTAGCATTAGTACATCCATGGAGAACCTGCGGCTGTTAATTTGGATCTTCTGGTCATAGTTCTCGGCCTCTAGGGTGTATTCCAGGATCCTTTTATTGAACGCCTCTTCGAGAACTTGTCTCTGGGCTACAGGGATTTTGCGTGTGGGCTACTCGAATCGACAATGGCATAGCAGAGTTCGTCCATTGCTGGTCTTTTCGCCATACTAGCATATGAAGTCGATTGTTCCTTGCCTGATGGTGCAATCTTTTTTCTCTTCGTTGCTTGTCTTTCACCTTTGGAAGAGTTCCGCACTTGCAATGAGGGATTACATTTTGCATCACTTTTCCTAGTTGACGTTGGCCCAATAACCTCTCCTTTGGATTGAGTTCCCGTGATGGTACCTCTGTTCTTTTTAGCTACTTCAATGTTCTGCTCCTCAGGAGAACGTATCCGCTTTCCCACTTCCGAGGATGCGGGTGTAGCAAGTCCATTATCCTTTGGAGCATCTTGCTTCGCTTCAGCTTTTTGCGTTTTCTGGTTCATTTTGGCTATTTTTCGTCGTTGGGCCCCAGATAAACTTTTCTTATTGGTAGAGAGTTTAGCTATGCTGGCGCTTACTTCCTCTACCATTTTGTTAACTTCCGAGTTTGCCTTTTCAGGCTGTGTGGCAATGATTGTATCATTGCCTTCATTTGAGAAATTCGACTCGTCGGAATCCGAACCTGTCATGTGAGGTTGAGGTCGCACAAGGCTCCCTCTCGGATCCGACTCCTCAGTCTCCTTATTTTGGGCTTTTCTTGTAACATACCCATCTATGGAGACCAAGTTACCAACCTCCATAGTGGACTTGCAGTCAAGTGATCTCGACGACTGTGGGCTCGCTTGCTCACCACGCCGGTACTGGGTTATTTAGGCCCTGCAAAGTAACTTTATTTTTATGAGTAGATATATCATGGGTTTGGTTTATTTTCGGGAACCACCCCTATCCAGTTTTTGGTCCGCGGGGAGTGCATGACCCCCAAATTTCATCGTCCTCTTATAGAAACAACTTTTGTTATAAAGTAAGTTTTTACCTGGTTACGATGATCTTTAAGCTAAGATGTTCTCTAATAGTAATCTTCTGCGAGTGCCGGTGAGCATTTGTATCAGACCTATTAGGGTACATCCCAGCCCCCCTATCCGCCACCTGGGGACGCGCCCGATGGGAGACTGGCATCTTCCGCACGGGAAACAAAAAAAACTAAAAACTAAAATAGAAAAAACAGATCAGAGCAATGTTGTATACGAAATCCAATGTATAGGCAATGCAAACGAAACTTGCGGTAAAGTTTACGTCGGAACAACAAAAGGAAATTTAGCAACAAGAATAAGCGAACACGAAGCAGATGTTAAGATTGAAACAAAACATGTAGCGGATCTAAGTAATGTAAAGATATTAGACAAGGAGAGAAAGGAAAATAAGAGATACACTTTAGACAGTTTGAGAATTCAACAAAGACAACTTCGTGCAATAAATACAAAAAGTGACAAAGATCAAGCCAACGCAAATTACACTATAGCAATAGTTTAATTTAGTTTAAGTTCAACCGTGATACTAACATTAAGAAAAAGTTTAATCTGTGATATTTTATTTTATATTTATTTATTTTTAATAATTGTGTGTTTAATGTCGTGCTGTTTACTCGTATTTTACCATATACTTAAAAGTTTTTAAATGTAAAACTGACAAAAAAAAAAGATTATATGTAAGTTGAATTTTTCACTTAATGTTATGTTTTCCCTTGTTGTTATTAAATGGTATTATTCTTATTGCTTATGAAAATATTGCCAGATTCAATAAATCAAAATCCCTGAAGATGTTGGAATAATCCCAACGAAACGTCGGATTGAAAAAATGGAATAATCTTTTATTTGCATTTGGAACCTATGACCTTGAAAGCCTGATTAGAGTAATTTCTACTTTAATAAAAACTCAAAATGATCGATTAGAATTTTATAATTAAAAAAAAAAAAATTTTTTTTTTAAATTTATACAACAAATTTATGAGCTAGTGTAATAAAACCATGCCCAAACTATATGGTGGATAAATAATTTATTAATTTTTATGTTGAGAAAATTAAAATATCCCCCAGTTTCATCATTTTGGCCTATTTACATAGAATTACCCATACACATATATGTTTATTCAAATATATAAGATTATTGTCAGTAGAACATTTCTGTATTACAACTGTATTACTCTGAATAAGCCAAAGACATAAAGAAAAAAGTTCTATAATTGCAGTTGTATATCTTGGCTCAAAATTGAAAAAAATTAAAAATGGCGTTATATTAATAAAATATATATAATTAAGCTTGATTATTAGATAATAAAAATTTATTCTGAGCAGTCTGAATTTTTCACTCGTGGTTGGCCTTTTTCGGAACATACCCATATGTATGTAACGACATTTTCTGTAAAATTAAAAAAAAATTCCCAAATCTTTTGTCGTTACTAATAGCACAAAAAAAAAAAAAGGAATTTTTGTGTTTTTACATTAACCTAATTTTTTTTTGCAACATAGAGCATAATCGAGTACTAAAGCACCCAAAAATTAAAAAAAAATATTGTTAAGTAATTTTGACAGTTGTTTATTTATTGTTTCAAATTAAATTGAATTCAGATCGATCGGATGCGCTATTAATGGATGTTAATTCGTTCTGATTTTTTTTTATTTTTTATAACAAAATAAAAACAATTTTTATAGAATTAAAACTTAAATTGCTTGTATTCATTTCCCACGGTTTTGTCAGACAAAAGGTGAGAACTGCTGCGTCTGCAAATTCATGGCTCAAACGAAATAAATAAACGTTTCACGTGCCTATATGAATTGGCAGCCGCAGAAATTCTTATACTTATTTCTCACAAGCAAATGTGAGAACTACTGCGTCTGCAAATTCATGGCTCAAATGAAATAAATAAACGTTACACGTGCCTATGTGTATTAGCAGTCGCAGAAATTCTTATATATACTTCAAACAAACAAAAACGTGAGAATTACTGCGTCTGCAAATTCATGGCTCCAATAAACGTTCCACGTGCCGATATGAATTAGCAGTCGCGGTCATGAAATTAATATTTTGGCTACCGGTGGGAAAATAATGAACGGTGTTTGGCATGCATATTTTTAGCTTTTCTTTGTTTTGTTTGTTATTTTATTTTATTTACTTTTAAATTTATATACATACTTCTCACTGTAATAATATTTAAATAGCATGAGTTCTTTAATAAAGCACACATTAATATTTTGACAACCAAAGAGGTCACATCTACCCTTTTGTTTCTCCACGTTATCCTTGTGCACCACTTGTGTAACTTCAATAAAAATTTCTAATTACATTATCCTTGTATACCACTTGGATAATTAAACCATAAATAACAATTAACTTGGTGAAACACCAAGTTATCCTTTCTTTAAATAAAGTTTAGCGAGACAAACGAGTTTTTGCCTGAACAATGGATGTTGTGTTAAAATATATGTTTATATTTCTTTGCGTTATCCGGAAGAGAATCCCAGGTAAAACTCGTAGATTTTAACGTAACTTGGATATGTTATAGAAGAAGATTTTTTAGTTGTTATTTTGTATCTTCTCCAAACTACGTTTTTTTAACCATTTTGTATAGGAGCAATCTCAAGTTTATCTCAGGTGTATGATCTTTTATGTTGTAGTCATAGAGTTGCCATTCAACTGATCAAATTCAATATTAGCAAAATAATCGGAAGTAAGAAAGTTAGTCCGTTGAATATACAATACTCTATACCATGAGCCTGGGAAAAGGGTATTAGACGAAACCAGGTTTGGTGAGGTCATAACTAAACATATGTATTACAACAACAAAAAGTAAATTTAAGGATATTGCTAAAAAGGGATTTGAGTCGGTTATTATTTTTTGCTGATCTAACTTTGTTTTCTGTTCTTTTTTAGTGAATATCATCTCAATATCGAATGGTGCATTTTGCGGCTGGCCTTCAGCAAGTTTTGTGGAATTAAAATCCTCATCCAGCCCCCTGGAATCTGGACCTCTTACAAATTATGAAGCTGGTTGGATTGGATCCATGCTTTGCGTGGGTGGATTTTTTGGTACCATAATCTTTTCTTGGTGTGCGGAAAACATTGGCCGAAAACGTTGCCTATTACTAATAGCACTCCCAGCATTGGTTTGTATCGATTCATTCATTCTATATCATTCGAACTTCCGCCATCTGCCGGGTCCTAATATTTATGAGAAATATACATACATTCTGAGTTTGAGTAAAATCGCACTGAATATTCGAAATAATTCCATCTCAGCACCACCTTTCGGGTTCATTCATTATTCCAAATTTTTTTCATGAGGACACAGACACAATCTGTATTATAATTAAGGATATCAATACTAAGAGACAAAAAAGTCTTGATTTCAAATTATAATGGCTAAATTTTTTACAATGATGTATAAAATTAATAAGATAACTAAAAAACTAAATAGGTATTTTTGTGTTTTTTAATTAAAAGAAAGTATTAAATGCAATGTGCATAAATGCAAACACATACAATCACATTGTCCTTTTTTTGGTTATTAGCGATGCATACACATTTTTCCGCTTGTTGTTTGTTTTCTTCTTTTGGTGTTATGAACTTTCACAAAAACACTAGCAAACAAAAATATGTATTCATCGCTCATACTTTCTGTTTGTCTGTCTGCTTGTCGTGGGGCAACCCTGGAAGAACCAGAAGCTAGTCCTAATTCCGAAGCCGGACAAACGCCTTGGAGAACCTTCCTCTTACCGGCCGATCTGCCTGTTGGATACCATCGGGAAGGTACTGGAGAGAGTCATATACAATAGACTCCTACCAATTGTGGAAATTGCTCGGGGATTATCCGAAAGGCAATATGGATTTCGGAAAGCCCGATCAACAATAGATACTATAGACAGGATGAGGCGGATAGCGAAAATGGCCGGGAAATATTGTGCGGTGATTACACTGGGCATAAAGAACGCCTTTAATAGCGCGGGGTGGAACCGTATAATGCTTTCACTATGGAAGCTTAACGTACCGAAATACTTTATGAGAATTATAGGTGATTACTTCTCACACAGGACCCTTTGGTATGGGAATGAAGTGGGAATGGTCTCATAGGAGACCTGGGCAGGGGTCCCACAGAGCTCAGTACTGAGGCCGTTACTGTGGAATGACATGCACAACCAGGTTCTTGAACTTGAGATTCCAGAGGAGGTAGACATCATAGGATTCGCAGACGATATAGCCGTAGTAGTCAGCGCACGCTTCCTGGATGAAGTGCAAATGTATGCGAATGAGACGATCCGTTTAGTAAGGACTGGCTCGGAACGGTTGGAATAGAACTTGTCGCTCACAAAACGGAGGCAGTTTTGATTAGCGTACGCAAGAGAGAAATCTTGAGTAATGTCGAAATTGCATCCTCACAGGCGATAACATACCTGGGTATTAACATTAAGGCACATATGGAATATGCATGCCAGAAGGGTGCAGCAATTGGCAACGCACTTGCGAGGATAATGCCAAATACTGGTGGGCCCCGTCAGAACCCAAGGATCCTAATAGCAAGGGTAGTGAACTCCGTATTGCTGTATTGGAATATTAGAAGCTCGTCAAGGTGAAACTTATTCTAGTTGTATAGACGAAATTATCTGAGAGTCTGCAGTGGGTACAGGACCATATCATTGGAGGCAATAGGTCCGCGAGCTGGAATGTACCAATCGACCTAGCAGCAGAGGAAATACAGAGAGTCTATGTCGCAAAGGGGGAAACCCAGGGGAAAATATACAAGAGAGGCGGCGCGTGGAAACGAACGAGACAATAAACCAGTGGCAAAGAAGTTGGGACAGCACGCCTAATTGGAGATGCACCCACAGACTAATACCAAGTGTTAAGAAATGGATACATCGGAAACATGGCGAAGTTAACTTTAACTTGACACAGTTCTTAACCGGCCACGGAGGTTTCAGGAGCTACCTCTTTAAATGCTTCACCACTGTGCCCAAGATACCCGGAAATATGTGAAGATGCGGAACATGTTTTCTTTTAATGTGCCAGATTCGAGAAATGCAGGCGCATAGTGATCAGGGAAATTGGTCAGGATATAGACCCGGAGCATATAATAGATGCAATGCTAAGATCGGATGAAAACTGGAATTCGGTCTGCAACTTTGTAACTACTATCAATCAGAAACTACGCATGGACGAGGACATGCGTAAAAGGACAAGAGCATCCATAGCTCGGAATTCAGGAGTAGCCTATACCGCTAACCAGCCCCGCGAAGTAATACCTAACGGCAGTCCGGCGGGGAGAGAAGACTGGGGAGTCGTTTTTTTTTAGCGAGTAGGCGGTCTACACGGGTTGAATCTCACATATGAAGGACACCATTCATATCTTTAGACGATTTTTCCTCCCCCAGCAATTAAAAAAAAACCCATTCCCCATAACCAATTGATCTGAAACTTGGCCCATAGTCTTGTTGTGACTATATATTAATTTTGAGGTAGTCACACACAGTCACGTATAGTCATGCACAGTCACGGAGTGATCTAAATGTCATTTATTCTCATCCGATCGATCTGAAACTTGGTCCATATACTTGCTGTGAAAAAAGATTAATATTGACATACTCACACACAGTCGCGCATAGTCACGCATAGTCGCAGAGTGATTTAAAACCCATTTCCCCTTATCCGATCGATCTGAAACTTGGCCGATAGACTTGCTGTGAAAAAGATTACTTTGACATATTCATGCGCAGTCACGTATAGTCGTTCACAGTCACGAAGTGATTTAAGCCCCATTTCCCCTCATCCAATCAATCTGAAACTTGGTTCATAGACTTGTTGTGACCAAAACCTAATTTTAAAATAGTCACGCAAAGTTGCGCACACTCACGGAGAGATTCAATACTTGTATGCATAAGGAAAGAAAGCGTTTTAATAAAAACTTTGTTTTTATGGGTTAGATTATTATATGCATTTTTAGTGGAGTATCTTTACATTTTCATATCTTCTTGCTCACCTATTTGGTCTAGAGGCTTCAAATTTAATATCAAACTGCTGCAAATTATGACTGATATATTAAGAGTAAGTAGTGAGACCCACTCGACCTATTGCAGACGAGAGAATATTTTCAACAGACAGATAGAATGAAATACAGACAGACGGACATCGACGGGTCGACTTTTCCTTTTATAATGATCAATAATATGTAGTTTATGGGCTTTCCAGAATTTATTTCCAAGAGTTACAAACGGATTAACAAACTGATATATCCCACTGTACAGTTGTGTGGAGGGTATAATATTAGAAGGGTTCAACCGAACCTATTATGTAAATCTTAGCGCGCTAGCTCGAATGACATCGAGGATATAAATCCATCTAGCTAATCCAATATGTATTCTGAATAGAGTATTCAAAAAACCGACATATTTTGAAAACAGTTTTTCGGGTTATTCGAAAAATTACATTCCTGAAAAAACCGGTTTCGAATACGGTTTTAGGTTAACCGGTTTTTTTTTTTTTTATTAAATAAAAAATATTTATAATTTTCATTGTTTTATTAAAAAAATAGATGCTTTATTACAAAGAAATAAAAAAAAAATTATATTTTAAAAAAATATTTAATTAAAATTGATTTCAATTTATAAAAAAAAGCTTTATAATAACGTTCCTACTTGTTTATATTTTATTTTTTATTGTAGTATATATAATATAAACAAGGTACTGTAGTATTTCATTTTAAATGAAAATAAAAATCAAATTATATAAACCCATTGGGCAATAAAACTTAAGTACAACCAAATTAAGGAGATCATCATCATGAATATAATACATAAAAATTAATATTTTCTAAAATAATATTTTAGAAATAATATGCAGTTAAGATGATTTGTTTTTAGACGATTTTTTGTTTATTTTTAATGAAACTGGAAGAGGAAAATACTCGTTCGCTAAAAGTAATTGTTGGACAAATTGTCAAAAGGCAGTTATATAAGTTTACCATCTCATCGGTTCTTTTTTTGCATTTGTCAGGATATATGAAATCTTCATATAGTGACGAATGTTTTTGTGTGGCACCTTTCGGATTTTGAATGCTATTTATTGTGTTATTCAAATCACAAATTAAACTACTGGGATTTGCAATATCTAAACTTAAATCCTTATCAGAATCTATTATAATCTCATCTATCTCCTTATGAGGATATAAACGGTTATATAAATTAGCAGCACACTCTTTAGACTCCGCTTTGGTGGAGTACTTCACTATATTATCATTAGAAGGGTGTTTACCGGAACTAAGTTATATAATGACAATATTAATAACTTTCACTCTACGTTCATTAAGTTTCATCATTAGAAGTTCACACAATTTTTGTGCGTATTGTGTGTCAAGTTTGTTTAAATGATTGAAAAGAAATTTAAGAACTGCTTCTCCCTCAATTAGAGTAACAGAATCCTTTGATAACTCTTTAATTGATATTCCTGACGGTTGAAGAGTCTTCCAAAGATTATTTAGTGCCTCAATTTCAAGAGTTGTAAAAGGTTATACCTAAGTCCAACAAAGCATGATTGACACATTTACATATTCTTAAAAATTGCTCAATCATTTTCGACAAATAGTTCCATCATTGTTTAACATCGCAAACTAATCGCAGCTCTTTACCTTCTTGTTTTTTTTTTTTTTACAAAATGTTGAAGTTTCTTTTGTTTTTCATTAGACTTGTTGAATAGTTTTAAATATTTACGTAATTTTTTAACACCTCTCCAACTTCGTAGCTGATACTTCTTCGACTTCTTCGTTATCAGTCTCATCATCTGAAATTTCATCGGTCTCATTTTTTTCTTCAGCAGAACATTTTTTTTTAAATATATTGTATCTACCATACATAAATGGATGGCATGATTCATACAAAGCTGAGATTCTGGTAAAATACTTATACCATATCTCTTCATAACCACTGCTCCATCATGTATTGAAGCAACAACATCATTACCAAGTCGTATGTTTAAATCTTCTAGTTTCTTTTTCACAAGATATTCAACATTAACAGCTGTACCACGAGTTGTCATCTCTTCCAAACCAAGGTTGAAAACCTCATGTAAGCGGTTAGCGGGATCATAAGCTCTTAAAAAACGTGATAGAGGTGTCGCTCCATTCGTCAACAATTATAGAGAATCACACATTTTTTTTTTAATTGATTTTAGGTTTTCCATAGTTTCAGATTTTTTTATTATTATAAAACTTTTCAATTAAACTCCAAATTGTATTTTCGCTTTCAGGCATTTTGAAGCCTTTCATACTCAAATAATCTGAAATAATTCTTGAATTTTTTAAGGCTCTCAGCCATACCATCCTCTGCCATGCATCTAGCCATAATTTCACCAATATCAGTATTGGTTTTGGAGTTCAACTTAGGGAATGTTTTTTTTTTCACATATATTTGATGTGGATGGCATATTTTCTGCAGTTTGGTCAGTAGATTTTGTTGCTATTTCTACCTTATGGACGTTGCGAAGGCGGTTTATCAATGCGGATGTATCCTCGACAACTCAAGATCTTTGAACATTTCGAGCATCTTGCCGTGTGCGACTATTTTTCATCTTTTGCGAAATACTTCCATACTGTACTCATTTCTAATAGAAACAAAATAACTACGTTAAATTTTGTTGTATTTATTTTTGATGTGTAAACATCTATACGCGCAGGGGGGTAAATTTCTATTTCACAATACAATCACAAAAACAGCGTAACTTATATCGGTGTGAGCTGAAGGAGATAACGCTGTGTGACTTATGATTGTATTGGTGAAAAAATATTTTCAGGAGAAACTGTTCATGGGCAATTACCCAATGCATTCGAAATTGGAATTGTGGTAGGAGAGACAAACCTAAGTAACTCGTGTTTTTAACACTTTTTTTTATTGTTTGTAACATTCTATTTTAATAAATTTCACTTTTATTATTTTTATATTTAATTAATAAACACAATAACTATCGCTTGCTACCACTCAAAAAATCTCACAAATCTCACAAAATCATACAAATTTATACAAACATCTGATTTCGAGTTGCCAACTTCAAAAAATAAAACAGATGTTAACTTTGTAGCCAGATTGTTAAACCAGGGATACCAGAGCTTTCAAATGAAGTGAACTGCTGAAAATAGTATAGAACAATTCGTAAATTTAAATTAAATTTTTTTTATAATATTTTAGATTCTGGTTAATGTTTGCAAAAATTAATTATGCCTGTATGATTATATTGTGTTTTATTTAAAAACTATTTTTTCTTCATATAGAAAATTGAATAGTTTAGATTTCTTCTAATAATTTAAACAAGCAGATTCCAGCCCTCGAAATTCGAATGCAAATTCTAGGAAATTTTATTTTTTCATTAAATGAAGACCCTAAAGGTATGCTAATCAATTAAAGCCAATTCACAAATCAACACAAAAAAAAAAACAAACTCATTTTTATTACAAACACATTAACAAATTTAATAAACACACACACAGCATTGTATAATTTTATGTATGTGTTAGTAGCAAATATAAATGCAATTTACTCAAAATAAAGGAAAAAATTTAAAAATCTGTAAATCTGCAAAACGGCTAAAAAGAAATACCTTTCAAATAATATAGTTTGATCAAAATCGGGCTAAAACGGTGGAAGAAAACATCGGTCACAAGAAATCGCCTAGCCTATTAATATTATAGATGAGTTCATCATTTAATAAGAATTCTAGCCTTTGAATATTTTTGATGTGTAAACATCTATACGCGCAGGAGGGTAAATTTGTATTTCACAATACAATCGCAAAAACAGCGTAACACATCGGTGTGAGCTGAAGTGTAAATCGGTGTGACATTATCTGATTATATTTGTGAAAAAATTATGATATGTTCTTTTCTAAACATTTTCCAATTGTCTTTCAAAAAACATCAATTGTATTTCAGAAAACATCAATTGTATTTCAGAAACCATCAATATAATTTCAGAAAACATCAATTGAATTTCAGAAAACATCAATAGAATTTCAGAAAACATCACTTGAATTTCAGAAAACATAAACAGAATTTCAGAAAACATCAATATAATTTCAGAAAACATCATTTGAGTTTCAGAAAACATCAATTGAATTTCAGAAAACATCAATAGAATTTCAGAAAACATCAATATAATTTCAGAAAACATCATTTGAATTTCAAAAAACATAAATAGAATTTCAGAAAACATCAATATAATTTCAGAAAACATCATTCGAGTTTCAGAAAACATCAATTGAATTTCAGAAAGCATCAATAGAATTTCAGAAAACATCAATTGTATTTCAGAAACCGTCAATATAATTTCAGAAAACATCATTTGAATTTCAGAAAACATAAATTGAATTTCAGAAAACATCAATATAATTTCAGAAAACATCATTCGATCAATTGTATTTCAGAAACCATCAATATAATTTCAGAAAACATCATTTGAATGCAGAAAACATAAATAGAATTTCAGAAAACATCTATAAAATTTCAGAAAACATCAATTGAATTTCAGAAAACATAAATAAAATTTCAGAAAACATCATTTCAGAAAACATAAATAGAATTTCAGAAAACATCAATATAATTTCAGAAAACATCATTCGAGTTTCAGAAAACATCAATTGAATTTCAGAAAACATCATTTCAGAAAACATAAATAGAATTTCAGAAAACATCAATATAATTTCAGAAAACATCATTCGAGTTTCAGAAAACGTCAATTGAATTTCAGAAAACATCATTTCAGAAAACATAAATAGAATTTCAGAAAACATCAATATAATTTCAGAAAACATCATTCGAGTTTCAGAAAACATCATTTGAATTTCAGAAAACATAAATAGAATTTCAGAAAACATCAATATAATTTCAGAAAACATCATTCGAGTTTCAGAAAACGTCAATTGAATTTCAGAAAACATCAATAGAATTTCAGAAAACATCAATTGTATTTCAGAAAACATCAATTGTATTTCAGAAAACATCATTTGAATTTCAGAAAACATAAATAGAATTTCAGAAAACATCAATAGAATTTCAGAAAAAATCAATTGTATTTCAGAAAACATCAATTGTATTTCAGAAAACATCAATTGAATTTCAGAAAACATAAATAGAATTTCAGAAAACATCATTCGAGTTTCAGAAAACATAATTTGAATTTCAGAAAACATAAATAGAATTTCAGAAAACATCAATATAATTTCAAAAAACATCATTCGAGTTTCAGAAAACATCAATTAAATTTCAGAAAACATCAATAGAATTTCAGAAAACATCAATTGTATTTCAGAAAACAGCAATTGTATTTCAGAAAACATCATTTGAATTTCAGAAAACATAAATAGAATTTCAGAAAACATCAATTGAATTTCAAAAAGCATTATTTGAATTGCTGAGGACATTAATTGTATTTCAGAAAACGTCAATAGAATTTCAAAAAGCATCATTTGAATTGCTGAAAACATTAATTGTGTATCAGAAAACATCAATTGAATTTCAGAAAACATCGATTGCATTTCAGAAAACATCAATTGAATTTCAGAAAACAGCATAATCGACTTATTTTTTATGCACTGGAAAATATGATGTTGATGTTTTCTTTAATTATTAGATGTTTACACATCTCCCTTGTGATCGGACTCACATGATTTTTTTTATTTAACTTACTCAAATTTATTTATTTACTTTAATTTGTTACACATTAACACTTCCACGTGAAGAAAATAGTTCATATGTTTTATTCTCTTGCTATAAAACAGAAAATCGTTTTATTCAAATATGGTGTACTTCACAAACCTATTTTTTCACTGCTAATGTAACATACAGACTTATTTTGGAAATAAGTAAAATATACATGACAAGTGGAAATGTTCAGAAAAAAAGGAAGTGTTCATAATAAAACAATATGAGTCGCCCAGTATCAATACAAGGAGTTAAGGCCTAGTTAGCCACACGTAACCGTAACCGTACCGTACCGTAAATGTAACGTTGGCATTTAGTGCGATTATAGAACGTAAAAAACGAACCAGTATGTTGCTGTGTAAAATTAACCAAACTTTATCAGCTGTTCACAAATGTCACGTACAGACGTAGCAAAAATCCAAAATCAACAAGTTGGCACGTTCCGGTTAAGTGACAGTTCAGTTCGGCAACTGCTCTAAATGCTTTTCATGTAACATAAAAATTAAATTATCTGGTTACGGTTACGTGTGGCTAACTAGGCCTTTATTTGCTCAAAAATGTTAAAAAATCTTTTCATTAAAAAACCGGTTAACCGACACCAAAAAACCGGCCAGTCGAATTATTCAGATTTATAAAATACTCGAAACCAGTCGGTTTTTTTAAAATAAAAAACCGGTTAACCGGTTTCCATTTTCGGGTTTTGAATACTTTAATTCTGAATTTGATCAAAATCTGACATTACTCGTAAATAAAATATTGTAAAAGATTTCAACCAAAAGAGATAAACTATCCAACCGAACTGACTGTATATATAGTTAAAATTGCTCTTATTGTTTAGGCCCACATCGATCAATCGATTTTATCTCGAATTTTATTGCTTAAATTTATAATTGGACAACTTTTCTTCCAACTTTTTTAACAGCATTAGTTAAAGTTATGTACATTTACATTTTAAATACCATTAGGAGCTTTCTTAGGATTTATTTATCTATAGATCGAATTCATCTATCAACCACAACTCTGGACAGTACAAAGGCCTAGTTACCCACGCGTAACGGTATCGGCGTGTTGTGCTGGCACGACCAAACGCCACGACAGAGCCAAAACGCTGCTTATTACATTTCTTTTGTTAGTGTGTCTGAGAAAATTTCTGATCGTTATCTTCCAATTCGTGCAAGCAAAAGACGTTTGCGTGTTGCCGAAGTTGTGCTACTTGTGTTCTGCCGCTGCTTAAATTCCCTGCCACCTGGCCAAGTAGAATATAAAACATTTTCAGATGGCCTCCGTATGTTCTTTTTTCTGTGGTAGAACCAAGAAGAAACTAGGTATACTAAGAATTCTCCTGTAAACATCTATACGCGCAGGAGGGTAAATTTGTATTTCACAATACAATCGCAAAAACAGCGTAACACATCGGTGTGAGCTGAAGTGTAAATCGGTGTGACATTATCTGATTATATTTGTGAAAAAATTATGATATGTTCTTTTCTAAACATTTTCCAATTGTCTTTCAAAAAACATCAATTGTATTTCAGAAAACATCAATTGTATTTCAGAAACCATCAATATAATTTCAGAAAACATCAATTGAATTTCAGAAAACATCAATAGAATTTCAGAAAACATCACTTGAATTTCAGAAAACATAAACAGAATTTCAGAAAACATCAATATAATTTCAGAAAACATCATTTGAGTTTCAGAAAACATCAATTGAATTTCAGAAAACATCAATAGAATTTCAGAAAACATCAATATAATTTCAGAAAACATCATTTGAATTTCAAAAAACATAAATAGAATTTCAGAAAACATCAATATAATTTCAGAAAACATCATTCGAGTTTCAGAAAACATCAATTGAATTTCAGAAAGCATCAATAGAATTTCAGAAAACATCAATTGTATTTCAGAAACCGTCAATATAATTTCAGAAAACATCATTTGAATTTCAGAAAACATAAATTGAATTTCAGAAAACATCAATATAATTTCAGAAAACATCATTCGATCAATTGTATTTCAGAAACCATCAATATAATTTCAGAAAACATCATTTGAATGCAGAAAACATAAATAGAATTTCAGAAAACATCTATAAAATTTCAGAAAACATCAATTGAATTTCAGAAAACATAAATAAAATTTCAGAAAACATCATTTCAGAAAACATAAATAGAATTTCAGAAAACATCAATATAATTTCAGAAAACATCATTCGAGTTTCAGAAAACATCAATTGAATTTCAGAAAACATCATTTCAGAAAACATAAATAGAATTTCAGAAAACATCAATATAATTTCAGAAAACATCATTCGAGTTTCAGAAAACGTCAATTGAATTTCAGAAAACATCATTTCAGAAAACATAAATAGAATTTCAGAAAACATCAATATAATTTCAGAAAACATCATTCGAGTTTCAGAAAACATCATTTGAATTTCAGAAAACATAAATAGAATTTCAGAAAACATCAATATAATTTCAGAAAACATCATTCGAGTTTCAGAAAACGTCAATTGAATTTCAGAAAACATCAATAGAATTTCAGAAAACATCAATTGTATTTCAGAAAACATCAATTGTATTTCAGAAAACATCATTTGAATTTCAGAAAACATAAATAGAATTTCAGAAAACATCAATAGAATTTCAGAAAAAATCAATTGTATTTCAGAAAACATCAATTGTATTTCAGAAAACATCAATTGAATTTCAGAAAACATAAATAGAATTTCAGAAAACATCATTCGAGTTTCAGAAAACATAATTTGAATTTCAGAAAACATAAATAGAATTTCAGAAAACATCAATATAATTTCAAAAAACATCATTCGAGTTTCAGAAAACATCAATTAAATTTCAGAAAACATCAATAGAATTTCAGAAAACATCAATTGTATTTCAGAAAACAGCAATTGTATTTCAGAAAACATCATTTGAATTTCAGAAAACATAAATAGAATTTCAGAAAACATCAATTGAATTTCAAAAAGCATTATTTGAATTGCTGAGGACATTAATTGTATTTCAGAAAACGTCAATAGAATTTCAAAAAGCATCATTTGAATTGCTGAAAACATTAATTGTGTATCAGAAAACATCAATTGAATTTCAGAAAACATCGATTGCATTTCAGAAAACATCAATTGAATTTCAGAAAACAGCATAATCGACTTATTTTTTATGCACTGGAAAATATGATGTTGATGTTTTCTTTAATTATTAGATGTTTACACATCTCCCTTGTGATCGGACTCACATGATTTTTTTTATTTAACTTACTCAAATTTATTTATTTACTTTAATTTGTTACACATTAACACTTCCACGTGAAGAAAATAGTTCATATGTTTTATTCTCTTGCTATAAAACAGAAAATCGTTTTATTCAAATATGGTGTACTTCACAAACCTATTTTTTCACTGCTAATGTAACATACAGACTTATTTTGGAAATAAGTAAAATATACATGACAAGTGGAAATGTTCAGAAAAAAAGGAAGTGTTCATAATAAAACAATATGAGTCGCCCAGTATCAATACAAGGAGTTAAGGCCTAGTTAGCCACACGTAACCGTAACCGTACCGTACCGTAAATGTAACGTTGGCATTTAGTGCGATTATAGAACGTAAAAAACGAACCAGTATGTTGCTGTGTAAAATTAACCAAACTTTATCAGCTGTTCACAAATGTCACGTACAGACGTAGCAAAAATCCAAAATCAACAAGTTGGCACGTTCCGGTTAAGTGACAGTTCAGTTCGGCAACTGCTCTAAATGCTTTTCATGTAACATAAAAATTAAATTATCTGGTTACGGTTACGTGTGGCTAACTAGGCCTTTATTTGCTCAAAAATGTTAAAAAATCTTTTCATTAAAAAACCGGTTAACCGACACCAAAAAACCGGCCAGTCGAATTATTCAGATTTATAAAATACTCGAAACCAGTCGGTTTTTTTAAAATAAAAAACCGGTTAACCGGTTTCCATTTTCGGGTTTTGAATACTTTAATTCTGAATTTGATCAAAATCTGACATTACTCGTAAATAAAATATTGTAAAAGATTTCAACCAAAAGAGATAAACTATCCAACCGAACTGACTGTATATATAGTTAAAATTGCTCTTATTGTTTAGGCCCACATCGATCAATCGATTTTATCTCGAATTTTATTGCTTAAATTTATAATTGGACAACTTTTCTTCCAACTTTTTTAACAGCATTAGTTAAAGTTATGTACATTTACATTTTAAATACCATTAGGAGCTTTCTTAGGATTTATTTATCTATAGATCGAATTCATCTATCAACCACAACTCTGGACAGTACAAAGGCCTAGTTACCCACGCGTAACGGTATCGGCGTGTTGTGCTGGCACGACCAAACGCCACGACAGAGCCAAAACGCTGCTTATTACATTTCTTTTGTTAGTGTGTCTGAGAAAATTTCTGATCGTTATCTTCCAATTCGTGCAAGCAAAAGACGTTTGCGTGTTGCCGAAGTTGTGCTACTTGTGTTCTGCCGCTGCTTAAATTCCCTGCCACCTGGCCAAGTAGAATATAAAACATTTTCAGATGGCCTCCGTATGTTCTTTTTTCTGTGGTAGAACCAAGAAGAAACTAGGTATACTAAGAATTCTCCTGCCCACACCAAATACAGTAATTTCCGAATACAATTCAAAGAGAAAAATTTTATTCTATTTTGCGAAGAATCTGCGCAAAGCAATTACAACTACTTATGTGCGTATGAATTAGAAAGATGGCACGCTGATATTTCTTTATTAGTATTTTTTTTTATGCTAAAACTCTTCTTACCAAAATACGATCTTATATCCATTGTAATATATTCAGTGATTGTGTTTTAAATATTATTTATTATTTAAACACTATTACTTTGACTCTATGACTTTTCAACACCAAATAACAATTGAAAGTGAATTTTTGCACACAATAAACAACAACCGTCGTTGCATTTTGTTGTATAACGGTAAATATCCGAGTCGCTGTCTCTGTCGTGCAGATAAACGTCAAAAGCAAATAAGCATACCTACTAAGTAATCAAATATTTTGCGAATGAATGTGGAAAGAAAACACAAAAAAAAAAAAATAAAAAACACAAGTAATTTTAAGCAGAAACAAGACTTAGACTAATTTTTAACAAATCCTTGACGAAATTTTTTAATAAGCCAAGTTTAATTTGTAACGGGATGATGGCATATACCGCCTGCGGTATAGTAAATTAGCTTAAGATTCTGAATGCATATTTTTAAACACAAAATTAGGGAATGCATACTTTCATTGGGCCCGACATAGTTAAACAAGTTTTGCATGAAATGCATAAAGTACTTGTGGTCCAAGATTTCAAAATGACTTTAAACTACAGCTAAAATGCATTTTGTAATTGCGCAAAACTATAAACTCCACAAGCATAGCAAAACTTTTTTTTGGATTGTTCTGGATGATAAATGCACGTTTTGCATTATTCTGCGTTTCAACAGAATCAAAATGTTTATCAAACAAATTGAAATTGTGAACTATCAGTAAAAAAACCTGTCAGCACAAAATCAATGTTGTCAAAAATTTTTAATGAATAGAGCGCTTAATATTTTCCATTCTTAAAAATATTTTCTCCCGCGTTATTTTTATTAACATAAGCTTTTTTAGAGATCTTTTTTTTTACAAAATTCAATGTTTCTAATATTTACAGCGTTCGTTTTTCAAATTCTAAATACGCAGATAGGTTTTTGATTTGATAAGAAGCGAAAAGTGGGTTAATTCACTAAATCTTCCTCAGCTTTGTCATTTGTGCACCAATCTGGGTGTTGTTTGGCGTCAAATATTCCTATTGGAACGAACTAATGTCCTGTGTAATTTTTTAAAATTTTTAATTGTTTCGTTAAAAAAAAAAAAATAATTTGAAAAGAGAAAAATTGCAAAAAAAAAAAAAAAAAAATCATCAAATTTTTCATGAACTTTTGTCGACTGTAACTCTGTCATTTCTTGAACATTCTTCACGACCGACCCACGGTTATTTTAGTAATTTTATTATCTTTCTTTAAAAAAAAAAGAAATACATAATCCGTCTAACATTTTCGAAGAAATTGGCATTTAAGTGACATCATTTTTTTAAAAACACAAATAACGGTTATTTTAGAATATCTCGAAAACTGTTCTACTTTTGACCATTTTGACTTCATATTCGGATTCAAGCAAACATTTAATCTCATCCGTCACAAGTGCTATGTTGTACAAAATTGCAACATTGCTGAATTAGAAAGATGGCACGCTGATATTTCTTTATTAGTATTTTTTTTTATGCTAAAACTCTTCTTACCAAAATACGATCTTATATCCATTGTAATATATTCAGTGATTGTGTTTTAAATATTATTTATTATTTAAACACTATTACTTTGACTCTATGACTTTTCAACACCAAATAACAATTGAAAGTGAATTTTTGCACACAATAAACAACAACCGTCGTTGCATTTTGTTGTATAACGGTAAATATCCGAGTCGCTGTCTCTGTCGTGCAGATAAACGTCAAAAGCAAATAAGCATACCTACTAAGTAATCAAATATTTTGCGAATGAATGTGGAAAGAAAACACAAAAAAAAAAAAATAAAAAAAAAAAGTAATTTTAAGCAGAAACAAGACTTAGACTAATTTTTAACAAATCCTTGACGAAATTTTTTAATAAGCCAAGTTTAATTTGTAACGGGATGATGGCATATACCGCCTGCGGTATAGTAAATTAGCTTAAGATTCTGAATGCATATTTTTAAACACAAAATTAGGGAATGCATACTTTCATTGGGCCCGACATAGTTAAACAAGTTTTGCATGAAATGCATAAAGTACTTGTGGTCCAAGATTTCAAAATGACTTTAAACTACAGCTAAAATGCATTTTGTAATTGCGCAAAACTATAAACTCCACAAGCATAGCAAAACTTTTTTTTGGATTGTTCTGGATGATAAATGCACGTTTTGCATTATTCTGCGTTTCAACAGAATCAAAATGTTTATCAAACAAATTGAAATTGTGAACTATCAGTAAAAAAACCTGTCAGCACAAAATCAATGTTGTCAAAAATTTTTAATGAATAGAGCGCTTAATATTTTCCATTCTTAAAAATATTTTCTCCCGCGTTATTTTTATTAACATAAGCTTTTTTAGAGATCTTTTTTTTTACAAAATTCAATGTTTCTAATATTTACAGCGTTCGTTTTTCAAATTCTAAATACGCAGATAGGTTTTTGATTTGATAAGAAGCGAAAAGTGGGTTAATTCACTAAATCTTCCTCAGCTTTGTCATTTGTGCACCAATCTGGGTGTTGTTTGGCGTCAAATATTCCTATTGGAACGAACTAATGTCCTGTGTAATTTTTTAAAATTTTTAATTGTTTCGTTAAAAAAAAAAAAATAATTTGAAAAGAGAAAAATTGCAAAAAAAAAAAAAAAATCATCAAATTTTTCATGAACTTTTGTCGACTGTAACTCTGTCATTTCTTGAACATTCTTCACGACCGACCCACGGTTATTTTAGTAATTTTATTATCTTTCTTTAAAAAAAAAAAGAAATACATAATCCGTCTAACATTTTCGAAGAAATTGGCATTTAAGTGACATCATTTTTTTAAAAACACAAATAACGGTTATTTTAGAATATCTCGAAAACTGTTCTACTTTTGACCATTTTGACTTCATATTCGGATTCAAGCAAACATTTAATCTCATCCGTCACAAGTGCTATGTTGTACAAAATTGCAACATTGCTTTAAAAAAAGCATATAAAGAATTTTTTTGTTGTCGTGTTCGCAATGGGTTGTAGAGGACTGTTGGCCATTTTCCATTGTAGACGGTGAAGGTTTTAAAAAGGTCGTGGATTCACTCCTAAATATTGGAGTAAAGTATAGAAATCATTTAGGCATATCAGACATGGTGCCCGATTCCAGAATCATATCATGACGAATAAGCAACATAGCAGAAACCAAAAGAATAGAAAGAAAGGACTAACTGTGAAATCAGATCTCTGGACTGAGAATTTAGTGAAAGGAAATTTCTTATGTGCCACTTTTCATTTTATGAAAGATGCAAAGTTTAAAGAAATTGGTTTAGGCGTCAAATCAATGGATTTTAAGTGACGCACAGCAAATAATATTTTAACGAAATTGAACTCCATTTTGGAAGACTACGAAGTAAACAGCATGGAGAAAATAATGTTTGTTACTGACAGAGGATCAAACAACGTGAAGGCTCTTAAAGATCAAAATCGGATTAACTGCGCAAATCACCTATTAAATAATGTTTTGGATTCTTTTTTTTCACAAAGCAATCGAATTAATTCCCTTTTCGGATGCTACCATAAAGTTGGTCAAGTATTTTAAAAAGACTTCCTTGCAACACATGCTATCAACTTCTCTTAAAAATTATTGTATTGCTCGCTGGAACTCGCATCTTAATTTATTTCAATCAATTTCGAATAATTATTTCTAGATTCAGGAACTTCTTTCCTCAGTGAATAAAACATCTGAGATATAAATTTATCCCTTCTTAATCCACTAGTTGAGGTTTTGAAAAGCTTGATATAAGCAGAAAATTAAGTTACGTCACATTCAATTATGTTTACTTAACAATTAATATCCTCAAAACTATTTGCGAACAAAGAGATGCTGATCATCAAGCCATAACGGAAACAATAAACGAAAATATGTAAAATCATTTTTATCGTCGGCACGAATCTGCCTGCAAAGCTTCAGCATTGGATCACGGGAAATAAAAATTTAGATAGAAATTTTGCTTGCTCAAATTTTGTAAACTTCGCGTTTAAATTCGTCTAACTATCGCCGGGATGAGTAAATGGCGATTTTCCAAAAAATTAAAATACAGAAAAATATAATTCTACTCCAACGATCGCCTGGACGATTAAAAAAATCGCGAAATGATCACGCTCTTCTAACAATCTTTCAAATGTTAGCTGGGATTCACTCTCTGAGTCCGGCTGTGTGTGTGTCTATGTAAACTTTGTAATCAAATTACTGTCGCAAATCTTTATATAAGCTTTTGTCGTTATTGAAATTTAGTGAAAATCGGTGCATGTTCAGACCTAGCCCACAAACAAATAAGATATATCGAATAAAATTGCCGTCAGATTTAGATTATAGCATGATATCGCTACTCCCATTGAGCAGTAATCTGAAAATAACCATGTAGGATCATTTTTCCGATATAGCCTCCATATACAAATAGCAACTCTCTCCCACAAGCATTTCAATTTCAATTGCGCTCATTCACGGCTTAAATTACCATGGACAAGAAATTTTCCAAAAAATAGAATTCAAATAAATAATAAACATTTGTTTTTCAAAAAAATACATATTACTCACACGTTGAATGAAACAAATTGTGGGAGCGTGAGTCAAAATTTACTCAAACTTCCACCTCTAATAAATTAAACACTTTAACAACAACTAGAACAAGAGTATGGAAAAAAATGGAGAAACAAATTGATGTTATTGTTCGGCAGAATTTTCACTCTAGCTTTTTTTCACAAAAAAATTTTTTTTGCTCATCTCGATAAAACTGGAAAATTTTTTCTTGGAACTCATAGTCTTAAATCCCATATCTTAATACTATGTAAACATTCCTAGCTAAATACGGGTAGATTTGTTCTCAAGTATATACCTGATTTTAGAGCAATTTTTAAAAAAATTAATAAATTTTTATCTAAATTAAAAAAAAATACAGAAATACATTTGAAAACACCTGAGGTGGACGATCTATTAAACGTTTTATAGACAAATTTGTAAAATTTTATATGTAGGTTGGATTTTTGATGTGTAAACATCTCAGGGGGGGTCAAATCCAATTTTACAACACAATCACATAAACAGCGTAAGGGAAAATCGGTGTGTGGTATATGTAAGTGTATTGGTGTATTTAGTAAACAGAACCGAGTTCGCTGTCTGTTTAGCAAAATCACAAATATTTTTCGTTAATTTTAAATATTCAAGCTATTGACCGCTAGGTGTGCTATGAGTTTAACATGCTCACAAACTTACAGAGTTGTTTTTTTTTTATTCAAGTATATATTTGTTATTGATAGAACTTTTTAGTAAGTTGTAATGGTGCGGCGGTGGTGGAATTTCCACTTCCTGTTTCCCTGAGCCTTTGCTGATCGCACGTGCTTGCGAAGGGGCCTAGCTCGCCGGATGGGTAGGGTCTTGCTCAGGCCCAGGGAAACCGCACTACAGATGTTCACGTGCGATTTACAAAAAAACACTGTCAAAAACGGAATCTAAAGGGTGGATGGATGGCATACTTACCTTCCGGTGGGGACTAGCTGTTATGCCCCTTTTTGCCATCCCTACCATGTTACCTGATATTCCATCTTAATTGGAGGTAACCCACTGCAATAATAAGAGTTTGGTTTGGTTTGGTTTTCTACATTGGGTTATTAAATGTTTACGTTTTATTAAAAGTCATTTTGACATGACTGTACTTTCAGACTTTATGAACTATGGTTACAACAGTCTAGTTGAAAACAATTATATATAGGTTTAATTTTTTCATATATATATAACGGTAAGTTATAACCGGGTAATTATTAGTGTATATGTATGTAGTTGTTGTTTTTATTGTGTTTGTTTCTAGTTGGCGCTTATGTTTAGAAAATATTTTTTTTTTTTTATAGAAAACATTTTAAATGTAGAAAGAAAAATTTTTAATTGTAGAATATTTTGTACTTTTGAAAAATGTAAATTTTAGTACATCTTTTAATTGTTTTCAGAAACAAAAGTTATGTCAAAAAAATGTTGTTTTTTTTGTTTTTTTTTTTTTTATGTAGGAAACCTTTGGTTTCATTTTATGCTAAACAAAAAGGTAGAAAATTCTAGCTTAAATTCGTATTTTGAAAATTTTATAATTAAGAAATATATTTATGTTTAGAAAAGTCTTAACTTTTAGGAAATTATTTGTTTCATTTAGCAAAACTTAATCTAAGGAAATTATGTCTTTTTCCAATTTAGCAAACCTTAAGTTAATGTAACGTTTCATTTAGAAAAATTTTAATTTCGAAAATCTTCAATTAATTTAACGTAAAAATTTTAGTTTAGTTTAGAATATTCAATTAATTTACATTTATATAATGGTTAATCAATTTAAATTTAGGAAAATGCTAGTTCAAGTTGAATTTAGCAAATTTTGAATGCTAGTTAAATTTAGAAAATTTTTAATTTAATTTAAATTCTAGATAATAATAAGGTTCCTTTATTATAGTATTAATGGAAAAGGTAGAAAACTTAATAAAAAGAAATTGTTCGTTACCGCCTTATGCTGGTCGTTGTCGCTTGACGTCGGGGATGTGTTTTAAAGAGACTGCAGCTTTTTTTTAGATTTTTATTTTTGTTGATTTAATGTTTTATTAATCAATTACATTAATGTTAACAATATCCTTTATATAGTTTTCATTTAAGAGTTCTTGATTTTCTTTAATATTTACTTATGATTTATATAGAAAAATGAAAATTTAATTGTTGGTAATTTCATTATGTTCACTGAATGAATGCTTTGTTTTATTTTTAATTCCTTTTTTTAAGAATTAAATTCGGTTTGTCTATTTTTTTTTTACAATTTAACTTTTCTTAAACTTAAATTTTCACCACTATGCTTATTTATGTCTTTTAACTTTTTTTTCTTTCTAAAATTTTTTTCAACTTATTTTTTTGTCACCTCTTCTACATTTCTTTAACTTCCAAACTTGAATCCGTTCATAAATTTTAGTTTTCTTAATTTTTAATTTTCTTAAATATTAATTTTTTTTTTAAACTTAAATTTTTTCTAAACTTAATTTTTTTTAGAGGTTTTTCCTCAACCTTTACTTTCAATGACTACATTTCGACTCCTTTAATCAAAATTCTTTTCTTAACATTATACCTCTCTTCATTCATTCCATCTCAAGCTAAAACATGTTTTGTATTAACTACGCTCAACGACTCATTGAATAGCCTATGTATATCATTATGAAACATTTTATCTCGTTATCCATAATACGCATAGATATACAGACATTCGTTCATAATCTCACTCTTTTCGTAAAAAAAATACCAACTCATATTAAAAGGAGAGAGAGTAAGTGGGATTACTGAGTGAACGAAGGGGTAAGCTAATACCAATAGCTGAAAACCAAGTGGGAGAACGAGAAGGATTGCAAGTTGTAGTTGACCCATACATACATGAATAATCATGATTTAATACAAAACAATGAAGAGACTGTAAAAAAAAACTCGTGCTATAAATCAGTTTGCCAAAAATAGAACCAAAAAAAAATTTCAATCAACATATTACCATATAAGGTGTTGTTTACATGTACACACATGAACTTGAAAATAATTTCAAGATCAAGGTTATTTTTTTTCTTTCTTATTTCTGCTTGTACCAGAAATTCTTTGGCTACAGTGAAGAGCAAATCTGATCACCGTCACAAAGTAGAACCGTCGAGTTCGCTGTCTATCAATTGTATTTCAGAAAGTATCAATTGTATTTCAGAAAACATCAATCGATTTTCAGAAAGTATCAATTGAATTTTAGAAAACATCAATTGAATTTCAAGAAAGTATCAATTGTGTTGCAGAAAGTATCAATTGTATTTCAGAAAACATCAATTGACTTTCAGAAAGTATCAATTGAATTTTATAAAACATCATTTGTTTTTCAGTTATAATCAATTGTATTTCAGAAAGCATCAATTGATTTTCAGAAAATATCATTTGTATTTCAGAAAATATGAATTGAATTTCAAAAATTATCTAATGTATTTCATAAAACATCAAATGTATTTCAGAAAACATAAAATGTATTTCTGAAATTATCAAATGTATTTCAGAATATATCAAATATATTTCAGAAAACATCAAATGTATTTCAGAAATTATTAAATTTACTTCAGAAAATATGAATTGAATTTCAGAAAATATCAATTGAGTCTCAGCAAAATAGTCAGAACGCTATATAAAAATATATTTATTTTAGTATTACACTGGGATGAGGACTTCATTCGTTAATCAGCTACAGCATAAACACCAGGATAGAATTTTGACCGATTTTGAAGTCATCATTTTGAAAAAAACACGTTTATATCGTCACCTAAAATGCAAAAGGCAGTAACTAATATTTTTATTTTATTACAGGAGAAGCAAAAAACATCGTAAAACAAAAACAAGTAAGAAAATTATAGTCGGTCTAGACCGACTATACGATACCCTATACCAAGCGTTTAGAAACCCTATCTCTTAGGCCCAACTAACTGGACTTTGAAAATAAGCAAAAACCAAATTTGAGTGATTAATTTTTTTGGCTGCAGATATGAAAAAGTTCATATCGGATGCTATATCTATAAAGGGACTAGGTCCAAAAATGGACCGATCCTGATCATGTTTGGTAAAGTCTCTTGTATTTTGCAAAAATATGTACAAACAAAATTTGAGAAGAATCAGTGCAATATTTTTGTTTTTTAATAGATTTAACTGAAGATCGGGAAGCAGCTCTATATGGGGTCAAAGGGATCATTTTTGGACTACTCATTAGTGGATGTAATGAACGCATACAAACCCAATTTGAGTAAGATCTATATGACAATTTGGATCTTATGGCAATTTATGTCGATTTCATATGGGTAATTTGTATGGGGGCTAGGTCTGAACATGGACCGATTCTCACCAATTTCAACAGCGTTCATCCCATGGCCGACAAAAGCTTATATACCAAATTTCATCAAAATATATTCATATTTGCGACCTGCAGTTTGATTACAAGCTTTACATGGACACACAAACGGACGGACGGACGGACGGACGGACATTGTTAAATCAACTCAGAAAGTGATTCTGATTCGATCGGTATAATTAAAGATGGGTCTAGGTCAAATATTTTTGGTTGTTACAAACAGCAGCACAAAGTGGTATAGGGTATAACTACTTTAAACTTAATACCCAAATTTTAGAATCAAGCTGTAAAGTAAAGATGGATTTTTATACCCTATACCACTATGTGGTTTGGGTATAATGTCTTTGTGCTGCTGTTTGTAACAACCAAAAATATTTGACCTACACCCATCTTTAATTATACCGATCGAATCAGAATCACTATCTGATTCGATTTAACGATGTCCGTCCGTCCGTCCGTCCCTCCGTTTGTCTGTGTGTCCATGTAAAGCTTGTAATCAAACTGCAGGTCGCAAATATGAATATATTTTGATGAAATTTGGTATTTTATCTTTTATCAGCCATGGGATGAACGCTATTGAAATTGGTGAGAATCGGTCGATGCTCAGACCTAGCCCCAATACAAATGACCCCTATGAAATCAACATATATTGCCATAAGATCCAAATTATCATACAAATCTTAGTCAAATTGGGTTTGTATATATATATTACATCCATTAATCAGTAGTCCAAAAATGATCCCTATTGGACAACTCTTAGTCATAGGTCCCATATAGAGATGCTTCTCGATCTTCACTTAAATCTATCAAAAACCAAAATGTTGCACTGATTCTTCTCAAATTTTGTTTGTATATATTTTTGCAAAATACAAGAGATTTTACAAAACATGGTCAGGATCGGTCCATTTTTGGGCATCCGATATGAACTTTCTCATATCTGCAGCCGAAAAAATTAATAAAAATCCCACTCAAATTTGGTTTATGATTATTTTCTATATCCAGTTAGTTGGGCCTGAGAGATAGGGTCTCTAAACGCATGGTATAGGGTATCGTATAGTCGGTCTAGACCGACTATAATTTTCTTACTTGTTATTTATGAAAACAAATTTATGGTAAAATAATAGTTTTTAAGTAAAAGGCCGTAACTACAATACAAAAAGTCAATTTTGAATTTTTGTTAGTTATGGCCTTTTGCGTTTTAGGTGACGATATAAACGTGTTTTTCTCCAAATGATGACTTCAAAATCGGTCAAAATTCTATCCTGGTGTTTATGTTGTAGCTGATTAACAAATGAAGTCCTCATCTTCTTTCGATTAAAAGGCCGCCCTTGATAATTTATTTTCCACTGCATAACAAATAAGTCCAAATATTGCTAAACATTTTCTGCGACTCCAAATCACTAATAGAAACAATAATAACTTTTCGGTATTGTAGGGAAAACTACTTTTTAATTCTGAATTTCAATAGTTATTTTCTGAAATATATTTGATATTTTCTGAAAAACATTGATAATTTCTGAAATACATTTGATGTTTTCTGAAATATATTTGATACTTTCTGAAATACGTTGGATGTTTTCTGAAATATGTTTACACATCTCCCCTGTGATCGGACTCAAATTGATTTTTTTTTTTAATTTATTGAACAGATATTGTTTTATAAACCTTTAATAAGGATTTGTATTCATTAAAATTCAATAACAGTGTAATAACAATTTAACGTCTTTTGGTTTTTAGCTGGCAACATTTCTCATTTTCTCTAATTTTATTGCTAGTAAGTAAAGCAGCGTTCAGACTTTTTGTTTTACTTGTGTTTTTTATGTTTTTAGTACATGCGATTTGTAGACATCGTGTGACCCCTTTCAAACATTTTTTAAGTACACCACATGTGGAAAGTCATATGTAAACTTTTCAATTAGAACAGGTTCTATTTTGACATGGCAAAATATATGAAAATACAACACTGCTTGTTTCGAAAGAATAAGAAAGTAAATAAAATTTAAATCAAACTTTTTCATTTGTAAATTAAAAAAATTAATATTAAGAGCAAAATATCGCACACCTAGTTCAAAAGAGTCTCAACTCAAAATTTACATTTTTCGGGTTTATATGCTTAAACTATGCACAATACACTTGTTTATCTATAACAAAAAAATATCAGTGTTTTTGTTGTTGTTAACTGTTGCTAAAAAACAGTTATTTTATGTTATGTCTTTCTTTATGTTTTAAATGTTTCAATTGTCGATTTCTGAAAAATTAAAATTTTGAGTTGAGTCACTTTTGAACTATGTGTGCGAAATTGTTTAATAGTATTAAATTAACAATTTAAAAATATATGAAATAAAACAAAGTTTAAAATGTAACATTAGCAACCAGAGGTTACTTAGACGCAATTACTACATATCGAGGGCTTATATTCAAAAAGTGCTATCTACATTTGACAGCAATATTAATTTTTGATTTCAAACTGTTGTCTGATATAACTGTCAAATATAATATTAATTTTGATATCATACATGATTAGCACGACTATTTCTTGATAGATATTGTAGCAAATCGATCGACAAATACTTTCAGATCTTATTAATAAATTGGTTTTACACGCTCTCTTTAAAATAATTAATGATGCAGATAGCACTTTTTGACTATAAGCCCTCGATATGTACTTTGAACTCAAAAATTATGGATCGTATGCAAAACGTCAATTTTAACATACACACGGAATTACATATGGACTGTGACTTTGCATATGGAAAATACATTTCATGTAAACATACCTTAAAATGACAAAATTTGTCGGTTACAAAGTACATTTCGACTGATTTTTATGAATTTTTTTTAACGAACGTCGAAATGCTACTAACTTTCCAAAATGGACAAAACCCCTTATCGTGAAGTAAACGTACACATCATGGTCCGGACCCTGGCTGATTCTAAACAAGAGTTGGCATGAAAATAATATGGTCGTAAATCAGCTACAAAACTATGGTAATAAGAGACATAATTATATACAAGCAACAGAAACCTTAAATCAAACCACGTGCATAGAATAGCAAAAATCGTTACTGATAATATCGATTAATTTAATTGGTGCACATTGCAAAATAGGTCTTAAAAGAGCTGTATAAAGCTGTTGAGTAACTCATGTATCTTGCCTTATTAATAATCATACTAATATGACCAATTAAGAAAAGTTTCATATTCATAAGTTCACCAAGAGTCAGAAACGTTCGAACAGTGTCCAATACTATTCCATTAATACAATTATTTTAGAAATTAACCCCTTATGCGTTCCATCATTTACATCATTTCGCTATGAAGAGTATCACAATCATTTTTGTCATTGAAACTGTTACTTAACACCATTAGCATACAAAAGGATGTTGGAATTCGAAATTGTACTCGGAAGATCATTAAAGAATAATAGAAAAAAAATTAACGGGCCCATAACATAAATCTTTGAGTTCTAAATGTAAGGTATGATTCAATCCACAAAATAATAGATTCAGGTATGCCAATAAGTCTTAGTTTGAGAAGAAAAATATTATGATCCACCCTATCAAAAGCTTTTAGTCAGATGAGTGTGTATCACATCCGTCTATTCCCCATGTACAAAATTATTGAAAACATGAGTCGGAAATTCTAGAAGCTTATATTTTAGAAAGTATGTTGAAATAAGAGATAATCAGTAAGAAGTTTTTCCATCCACTTAGGATTAACACTTAGATTTACTATTTCCCTATACTTAAGTACGTTCGCCTTTCCACGTGGCTTATAAGAATTTATAATAAATGGTTTTTCAGAAAAGTATAAAATATTATTGTGTTATTTGGCTAATATCCTTTTGTTTCTTTTATTTCAAAATAAGCTAATACGGCATAAGTAGAAAATAATCAATCTGCAAAAGCCTGTTAAAATAGAAACGGAATTGCTATACGCGGACTGGAAGAAATCAGTTCATATCGGATGCTATATCTATATGGGGACTAGGCCCAAAAATGTACCGATCCTGACTATGTTTGGTGAAGTCTCTTGTATTTTCAAAAATATATACAAACAAAATTTGAGAAGAATCAGTGCAATATTTTTGTTTTTTGATAGATTTAGGTGAAGATCGCAAAGCAGCTCTATATGGGGCCTATGACTAAGAGTTGTCCCATAGGGATAATTTTTGGATTACTCATTAATGGCTGTAATAAACGCCTACAAACCCAATTTCAGTAAGATCTATATGACAATTTGTATCTTATGGCAATTTATGTCGATATCATAGGGGTCATTTGTATGGGGGCTAGGTCTGAACATGGACCGATTCTCACCAATTTCAATAGCGTTCATCCTATGGCCGATAAAAGCTTACATACCAAATTTCATCAAAATATATTCATATTTGCGACCTGCAGATTGATTACAAGCTTTACATGGACACACAGACGGACGGACGGACGGACGGACATCGTTAAATCGAATCAGATAGTGATTCTGATTCGATCGGTATAATTAAAGATGGATGTAGGTCAAATATTTTTGGTAGTTACAAACAGCAGCACTAAGTCATTATACCCAAACCACATAGTGGTATAGGGTATAAAAATACGGAAAAACGCCAAAATTACAAAAAATATGCAAACATGTAAAAAGATACAAGATTAGACTAAATTTGCAAAAAAAAAAAAAAAATTATTAACCCCATATCGATTTGCCTTCCGATTTTCTTTTTTAAATTCCGCTTGTATCTATTCATTTTAGCTCTATTTTTTTATTTTCTGAATGAAGGCAATCCACATTTTTTCCTGTATTGCATTTTTGTATTTTTTTTTTCCAAAATATCTTCACACTGTATTTTTCAAACTACTATATGTCAACGAATACCAATGAATGATGTGATTGGTTTTATTTTATTCCTGTGTCATCACTTAATTGGTTGCTTGACATGTAACGGCATTATAAAAATGAGTGCGCAAAAGATAATCATTAAAACAATCTATCTATCTATAATATTAATAGGCTAGGCGATTTCTTGTGACCGATGTTTTGTTCTACCGTTGTATCCCGATTTTGACTAAACGTATATTATTTGAAAGGTATAACTTTTTAGCCGTTTCGCAGATTTACAGATTTTTAAATTTTTTCATTTGTTTTGCGTAAATTGCATTTAAAGTTGCTACTGACACATACATAAAATTATACATATGCTATGTGTTTTATTAAATTTGTTAATGAGTTTGTTATCTTCATTCGCAATAATAATAAATCATAAAAGTGATGGTTTGTGAATTGGCTAAGTTGAAAAATAAAGCTGCCTAGAAATTGCACTCGTATATATAAAAGACTTGCGTTATTGGTCGTCATCGCCCAGCCCAAACTCTTCGACCCAGAAACTTGATATTTGGACTGTAGATTCCTCTGTCGGCGTAAAGATCCACTAAAAAGAGATTTTTAAAAATTCGTACATTAAAGGGGTAAAAACTGCCAAAAAGGGGGAAAATGGTAAGAAATATGATATTTGGTGTGTAGACAACATCCGAGGAACAAACATGGGCTCAGGATTATTTTTTTAATGGGGGAAAACGGCCAAAAGTGTAAAAATTGTAAATTTCTGCATCTTATTAACGTATTAATCTTTATATATGATTTTTGATATATACACACCACATCAGTCAATAAGGAACTTATGGCTAATTCTAACGCCTAGAGGACGAAAACCGGCCAAAAATGAGAAAAGGTGTACATTTGGTATCTTCTAAACAAACGATTATAAAATATAATTTGTGAATTCCACTAGAGATAGAAACATTAGATGAGAGGAAAACTTTTAGAAATTCGGAAGCTAAGGGGGGTAAAAACGGCCCGTAAGTGTCAAAGGCCCTTCTTTATGGGTAAAAGTTGGGCCAAAAATTGGGAAATCTGGTACTTTTAAACTAATACCCTATGCCATGCGATTAGAGAATTGGTTTTAAGTCCAAGTAAGCTTAAACGAAATCTAAGTGGAATTTTTATTAATTTTTTGCCTCCAGATCTGAAAAAGTTCATATCGGATGCTATATTTATATAACGACAATGTCAAAAAATGGACCGCTCCTGACCATATTTGGTAAAGTCACTTATTTTTTACAAAAACATATACAAACCGATAGGTTTAAGTGAATTGTCATATAGGGTCTATTTTTTGACTACTGATTAGCGGATGTAGTGTGCCAATGTTTTTTGCTTTATTTAAAGTAAACGCATTTGCTCTCGAGCTTCATTAGTTTCTAACTACTAACTAATTCGGCTACTGATTAGTGGATGTAGTGTGCCAATGTTTTTTGCTTTATTTGAAGTAAACACATATGATCTTGAGCTTGATTAATTTCTAACTCAATCATTAAAATGATAAGGAACGAAAATGAATTATTTTTTATGTTTATATTTGTAAAAATAGAAAGTAATAAATTATTATAAGTTATAAGTATATTGAAAAGCAACCCGTCTTATTCATAATAAACAAAAACATTTTTATAAGAGATTAATAAGAAAATTTGAACAAAACATTTATAAACAATTAATATTATTGTACCCTTCTATAAACCTATAATAGTAATAGTATTAGAAAACTTGTCCAACTAATTTTTACATAATTTGTTTCGATATTTCCATGCTTTATAACATTAAGAAATCGTATTTATGAATATTTGACCATTATTATATATAGTGTTAATCGCAATTCTTCGACTTTCCCGCTTACAATGTTTTGCAAAGATAATTCATCGCCTGATTATCTTGATATTGTGAATAACGTATAAGCAAAAAAAAACTGAATAGTGTAAATGTGGTAACTAAAAAGAAGGTACATTTTTTATGTTTGAAAATATAACGGTAATATCAACTTGTTTATTAGAACATATTAAGTCGTTCATTAATGATCAATCAGTATTAAAAATTTTACTACAAGAGTTAGATTCACGTAAACTGATTAGCAAATTTTGTAAGAAAAATCATTTCATGAAAAATATTGACATTCTTAATCATTTCAAGGACATGGGAGTTAAAAAAATTTAGCTAAAAGACAGTAAACTTGATAAAGAAAAAAAAATTATAGAAAGAAAACCTGGTTCGCGAAGAAAATGTCGTTTGGATGACTCAAAAGTTCGTCGTAAATTGCAAACTGAAACCGTGGGTGGCAGCGCAATATCTTTCAGAGAGTTCAGAAGCAAATATCAATGTCATAGAAATACCATTTTTTTTTTAAATTACACTTTCTTGAAAAGTACCTTATTTCAAAAAATATCTCAAAATATCCCTTTTTAAAAAAAGTACAAAGTGCGTGTCTATGTAAACTTTGTAATCAAACTGCAGGACGCAAATATGAATGTACGAGTATATTGCTGAATTTTGGTATATAAGATTCTATCGGCCATATGACGAACGCTATAGAAATTGGTGAAAATCCGATCTTCACCCATTTCTTTGCATCCAATTTCATTTTATCGTAGCCCCCATATAAAGCTGCCTCCCGATCTTTACTTAAACCTATCAAAAACATAAATGTTGCACTGATTTTTTCCAAACTTGGTTTGTGTATGTTTTTGCAAAATATAGACAGGATCGATACATTTTTCGACTTAGCCCCCATGAAAATATAGCATCTTATATGAGCTTTTTCAAATCGCAGAAAAAAATAATAATAAAAATGCCACTCACATTTGGGTAATGCTTATTTTTATACCCAATTAGTTGGACCTAAGGCCAATTATCGAAACGCATGATATAGGGTATGTGACGGTGATCTGTTTTGCTCTGCACTGTAGTAAAAGAATTTCTGTTACAAGCAGAATAAGAAAGAAGAAAAAAAAATAATAACCTTGATCTTGAAATTATTTTCAAGTTCAAGTATGTACATATAAACAACATCTTATATGGTAATATGTTGATGGCATTTTTTTTGGCAAACTGATTTATGGCGTGTTTTTTTTTTCTCTTCATTGTGTTGTATTAAATCATGAACACATTCATATGCAATCATGCTGGTCAAACCACGTATTTTCTTGTATTGATCTCACTTGCTCTCATAGTCATATATGAGTGGGAGTGTTATAAATACTAGAGAATATTATGAATGCATATGACTGTTCTCAATGAATTGGTGGTGATTTTGTTTTTAATAAACAGGTTTTTATCTGCAGATGAATGAATGAAGATGAGAAGGTTTAATGTAGTAAAGTTAAATTTAAATCGAGGAGTTGAATTTTGTTTGTTGAAATACAAGGTTGAGGATAAACCTCCTTCGAAATTAAAATTAAGTGAAGTTTAGAATAATTTTTAAAAAATTAAGAACAGTTATGAAAAAAGTTTGAAAAATTAAATTTAAGTTTCAGAAAATTAAAGAAAAATTAAGTTTAGAAAAAAAAAGATAAGTTTAAGAAAAAAAGAAAGTGTAAAATTTAAGAAATAAAACAAATAAAAAATTAAATAAACTTTAAGAAAAAAAAAAACTAGATTTAATGACATTTGTTGTTCGGTTTTTATTAATTATGTTTTTAATATTTGCGTGAAAAATATTTAAACAACCACCAGCTACTTAGAATATTAAATCTATTAAATAAACAATTCATAAGAAAACTAAAAACTCAAACGTAGAAAAAAAATTACAACTATTCATAAGTTTATGTTAAATTATCGTCAATAACGATAAAATAATATCATCATTAAAATTATTTTGTTAAATCTGCAATTAATGCTCATCTTTATTAATACAAAGAATTCATCGTAAAATTTCAATTGAATAAAAAAACTTAACTATGGCCAACATCTTCCAATGGCATATTGCGAGACACAACCACGGCGTCCGGCGGCAGCAGCTTCATCGGTACCTCATCGGAATGCAACACCAGCGATATGGCGATATGAAAGTTGTGCAAAAATTAAAAGTGAGCTAATATTAAAATTGTTCTACTATTAAAAATGTTTTCTACTATTAAAAAATTTTTTTATTAAAATTTGAAAAATTTTCCTAAAAATTAAAAATTTTCCTAAAAATTAAATAGTGCTAAAAGTCAACTTTTGTTAAAACTAAAAATATCATAAATTAAAATAATTTTCCTAAATATGGATAAAATTAAGCTAAATTTAAAAATTCTCCTAAAATTAAAATTATGCTATACTTTAAAATTTTTCTAAAATTAACATTTTCCTAAATTTAAAATTTCCCTAAAATTAAATTTTGCTAAACTTAAAATTTTGCTAGGAATAAAAATTTAAAATTAACCTAAATTTAAAATTATAGAAATTTAAGAAATTTTTTTTTAAGATTTTTCTAATTAGAATTTAAAAGTTTTCTAAATGTGAGGTTTTCTAATTAAACCAAATTTTTGTCATTAAAATTTGCTAAGTGTAAGTATTCTTAATATAAAAATTTACCTAAATACAAAATTTTTCTAAAATTACATAAAAAAATTTTTGCTAGAATTAATTTAAAATTTAAAAACCCTTAAAATGAAGGGTAAATAAAAAAGTCTTTTTAACTTAATGTAGAAAGCCGAACCAAACCAAACTCTTATCATTTTGTGGGTTACCTCCAATTGAGATGGAGTCGAGGTAACATGGTAGGGAGGGCAAAAGGGGCAGAACACCTCGTCCCCAATCCCAAGGTAAGTATGGCCATCCGTCCCATTTAGCGTCCGTTTTTTTTGACAGTTGTTATTTTTTAATCGCACGTGAAAATCTGTAGTGCGGTTTCCCTGGGCCTGAGCAAGACCCCACCCATCCGGTGAGCTAGGCCCCTACGCCAGCACGTGCGACCAGCAAAGGCTCAGGGAAACGGAAGCGGATCTTCCACCAACGCCGCACCATTACAGGTATCGCATAATCGGTCTAGACCGACTAATATTACCTTATTGTTTTTGTATTAAATGTATCTTTAAATTAACATATTGTTAACTAATTGTGATAAAAAATATTTAGAAAGCAGCTTTTTATACCCTCCACCCCAGTGTGCAGAGGGTATATATAAATTTGTCACTCCTTTTGTAATAACTAGAAAAAAATTCTGGACCCCAAAAAATATATATATTTGTGATCCTTATAAAAAGCGGAGTTGATAAAGCGATGTCCGTCTGTCCGTCTGTGGAAATCACGATGACAACTTCAGTCGGGCAGTTAGGATGCTCGTTGGCATAAAGAATAATTCACTAACATTCTCAGAAGTTTGTTGTTTAAAATCGCCCAAATCGGTTGATAAGGGCCCGAGAGATGAATGAAGAACCAAAAAAAGTCTTGAAAAAATATGATTTTCTATGTTGTTCTTGTCACGATCACGCCCTCAATAGGGCAGCTAGGGTGATTATTTTTAGTAAGAATGATTCACCAAGATCATGGTAAGATTTCTGTTTCAAAATCATTAAACTCGGTGGAACAGGTCCATGGAAATCTCTGAAAAAGTAAAAAAAAAAATTAAAAATATGATGTTTCTATATTGCTCTTGTTGTTATTCTAAATGTTGTATTGTTGTCATAGCTGGACTTGTTGTTTTTGTAGTCGTTGTGGTAATAATATAATAAAAACTAACCCTTTGTACATTTTTTTATTAACTCTGGCAGAAAAATTTTAAAGTTTCCATTGTTTTGGCATCACTAAAAAAAATTTGTTATATCATTTTCTCCATCGCCACGAGCCTGCTTGCAAAGTTTCAGAGCAATTGGGTAACGGGAAAAGGGTTAAAAATCGATCCAAAATTTTGTCGACAAGCAGAGAATAATATATATAAAGGGAGTAAAAATTCACCAACATCTAAAACAAATAATGCAAAACTACCTAGTTGTTAATAAAAAAAACAATGTAAATTTACAAAAAAAAAATTAAGTATTAATTTATTTAAAGAAAAACACAACAATATATTACATATATTAAATAAAAAATATATATAATAAATATCAATATTCTGGAATTTTTATAACACGGTGTCTCGACTAGCTGTAATTCATGGCAATGTTCATTTTCAAGTCAGAGAAATATAATACCGTCAAAACACGAAATGGGCAAATTATGTCTAGACATTTCATTTCCAAAATGTCTCTGAACTGTAAACACTTAAATTTGTGTCCAATTTCCTCCCACGCTTTTCTTTTTAAATCCGTTTTTTACAGTTTTCACTTTTGTAGTTCCGTAAACACTCATATTCGCGATACATATTAATGAAATTATTAATTTGGCTTTTATTTGATTTATGTTGGGCCATTTTAAAATACTTAAACGTCAAAATCGATTGAAACTTCAAATTAATGGCAGGATTTAATGCAGAATTTCTGTGTCATTTCAACATTAGCGGTCTCCACTAGCCATTGACTTGTTCATTGCCATGAATTATAGCTAGTCGAGACACCATGTAACATCACAAGTTTTGCAAATATCAAAATACTCTAAATAATATATATATAATATAATATACATATACATGAAAAGCATTTAGAACATTACTGAACGTAACCGGAACGTCCCAACGCTTTTCATGTAACTAAAAAGCAGCTGACACGTTGTAATGGTGCGGCGGTGGTGGAATTTCCGCTTCCTGTTTCCCTGAGCCTTTGCGGTACGCACGTGCTGGCGTGGGGCCTAGCTCGCCGGATGGGTGGGGTCTTGCTCAGGCCCAGGGAAACCGCACTACAGATGTTCACGTGCGATTTTTAAAAACTGTCAAAAAAAAACGGACCTTTATTGGGATTGGGGACGAGGTGTTCTGCCCCTTTTGCCCTCCCTACCTTGTTACCTATGATCCATCTTATTTGGAGGTAACCCACATAAATGATAAGAAAAATTTGGTTTGGTTTGGTTTCCTACATTGGGATATATAATATTTATTTAACCTTCATTTTTAAGGTTTTAATTTTTTTTTGTTTATATTTAGCAACATTTTTAATTTCAGCTAAGTATTTTTAATTTTATACATATTTAAGAAACTTATTTTAATTCATGAAAATTTTAGTTTTAACAAAATTTGAATTTTAGCACTATTTAATTTTAGGACAATTTTTAATTTTTAGGAAAATTTGTAATAGTAGAACAATTTTAATATTAGCTCAATTTTAATTTTTGCACAATTTTAATTTTAGCAATTTTCGTATCTAAAAAAATATGGGATATTTAGTTTAAATTTATAATTAGAAAAAATTTCTTAATGTGGTAAAATGTTTAGTTTAATTTTATATCTAGAAACATTTTTTTTTGTTTAAATTTATATATAGACAACTTTTCCTTATATTTCTAGAAAGTTTTTTTTTTTTTTTATTATAAAGTAAACATTACCGCCATATGGTTGTATGTAATTATAGTTGATTGCACCAGCACGTTCGTCAAAAAAACAAATCAAATGGATTCCGAAACTGAGGCGGCAATTGCAACTGTGGATGCGGATGAGCTTGTGGATGAGGGTGTGGATGATAAAACATTTGATCGGGCGGCGGTGCGCCATTTTCAAGAAACACGTCTATTTTTTTTTGCTTATCTTTCTTGCGTTTTCAATTTTCAACAAATTAATCGAATACATTCAACACTCAACGAAACTTAATTTAAGAATTAAATGAAAACTACAAAATATATTTGTTCGATTTTATATTTACATTTTTGCTCAGAAGCTTTCTTTAGCACAAACAGAAATATTAATTAACACAAAGTTTTATTTATTCACATGCCAAAAAAATCTAAAGTTTTTTTTTTTCTTAAAGTTTCTTAGATTAAATAAATTTTTTTAATTTTAGGAGGTTTTTCCTCAACCTTCTATTTCAACGACTACATTTCAACTCCCCTATTAAAAATTATTTTCTTTCTATTCAACCTATCTTCATTCATTCATTCATCTCAAAAAAAAACTTTTTCAAAAAAAAAAAAAAAATTCGCAACCATTCCTTGAGAACATTCATATTCATTCATACGTGTAACCAATACTCATACATTCACTAAATTCTCTATGTAAAAAAAATACCACATCTAACTATGAGTAGAACAAAGTAAGCCGATGTTAATGGCTGACAACATGGGTGGGAATGAGAACGAGTATAAGCTTTACACATGAATAAACTGTTTAAAAATAGAATTTCTTCATTTCTTCTCTTGCAACAAAAAACAAGTAAGAAAATTATAGTCGGTCTAGACCGAAAATACGATACCCTATACCATGCGTTTAGAGACCCTATCTCTCAGGCCCAACTAACTGGATATAGAAAATAAGCATAAACCAAATTTGAGTGGGATTTTTATTATTTTTTCGGCTGCAGATATGAGAAAGTTCATATCGGATGCTATATCTATATGGGGACTAGGCCCAAAAATGGACCGATCCTGACCATGTTTGGTAAAGTCTCTTGAATTTTGCAAAAATATATACAAACAAAATTTGAGAAGAATCAGTGCAATATTTTTGTTTTTTGATAGATTTAAGTGAAGATCGGGAAGCAGCTCTATATGGGGCCTATGACTAAGAGTTGTCAAATGGGGATCATTTTTGGACTACTGATTAATGGATGTAATATATACATACAAACCCAATTTGACTAAGATTTGTATGATAATTTGGATCTTATGGCAATATATGTTCATTTCATAGGGGTCATTTGTATGGGGGGCGAGGTCTGAACATGGACGGATTCTCACCAATTTCAATAGCGTTCATCCCATGGCCGATAAAAGATCTGTTCACGATTGTTCACCACTCTGTCAATTTCTTTGTCTTCAGTTGTTCCAATGAATTTATAAATTTGTAAAATATTATTACTACTAATATTCTTATTAATGTAACACTTTGTAACACTTAAAATATCATTACCATTTTTTTTGTCACTATTTGCATTTGGGAACAGTCATTATACAGTATTATCATAACATGAATTGTAACAGATTAACCCCAATTTTTATATTTTATATATGACACTTATTGGCTTCTCCTTTCTATCCTCGGTTTGAGCGCCATTTTTTTTCCCTTTGTAACGGAGCCACCTGTGAAGATGACTCGTACGTTTTTACTATTATTATCCGTCTAGCTATCAACGACGACACACTCAAACTACAGCACTCAAACCGAAGATAGAAGAAGATCTCTACCATATTGGAAACATAAGTTACAAACTTATATTGGATTTTGTTTTGTCAAAAAGCTGAATTTAAATAAAATATGTAAGTTATTACACATCCCAAACCAATCCCAATCTCCTTTACTTATTCCAAATTAGGTGCACCTCAATCATACATTAGTATGTACATATTTCACTGAACAATTTCTAAACTAACCAGACATACATAAGTATGTACTCATAAAAGTTGAATTGTCCCCTCAATTTTTTAATCATGGTCCTTCGAACCGGACCACTCTGTCAATTTCTTTGTCTTCAGTTGTTCCAATGAATTTATAAATTTGTAAAATATTATTACTACTAATATTCTTTTTAATGTAACACTTTGTAACACTTAAAATATCATTACCATTTTTTTTTGTCACTATTTGCATTTGGCAACAGTCATTATACAGTATTATCATAACATGAATTGTAACAGATTAACCCCAATTTTTATATTTTATATATGACACTTATTGGCTTCTCCTTTCTATCCTCGGTTTGAGCGCCATTTTTTTTCCCTTTGTAATCAGATCAAATGCCAAATTTCGTCAAAATATATTCATATTTGCGACCTGCAGTTTGATTACAAGCTTTACATGGACACACAGACGGACGGACGGACGGACGGACGGACGGACATCGTTAAATCGAATCAGATAGTGATTCTGATTCGATCGGTATAATTAAAGATGGGTGTAGGTTAAATATTTTTGGTTGTTACAAACAGCAGCTCAAAGTCATTATACCCAAACCACATAGTGGTATATGGGTTAAACCATCTGAACTCAACTTAAAATATGGCTGTTTTTTACATCACTGTTTCCAAATTGGCTGAATTTTGGCAGGATTAAAGTGTATCCGAGAAATAAGAAAAATCCTAAATTTAAGTTCACTGACGCATCTGGATCCAGAAATATGAGGTCTTGAATATCGAGAAAAACTATAAAAATGTACAAAGTTGTACTTACTTAATTATCATTTTCTTGATTAATATTATAGTGACGCAACTTATCAAGGTCGCATTTGAAAGGTTAATTAATTGCCTTTAATTTGATATACAACATGATTTTTTTTTTTGGAAAGGTCAAAGGTCACATCTCTTGACCTATAATTCGGGAGGCTATAGCTGTAAAAACGATAATTCTAAAAATCTGAAAAAAATATATGTTTAAGATTGGTTCCTTCCCTAAAGTTCCAAAAAATTTCAGACTGGGGGTATGCTTGGATCCAGAAATATTTATCATAGAGTAAAGGTAGATATTTATTATGAATGCTGTTGTTGTTGGCGTTGTTGACATTATTATGATGAATGCTGTTGTTGTTGTTGGCGTTGTTGACATTATTATGATGAATGCTGTTGTTGTTGTTGTTGTTGTTGTTGACATTATTATGATGAATGCTGTTGTTGTTGTTGTTGACATTATTATGATGAATGCTGTTGTTGTTGTTGTTGTTGTTGTTGACATTATTATGATGAATGCTGTTGTTGTTGTTTAGTTTTATTATAAATGTTTTCAATTACAAATTTGCTATCAGCGGAATAAATTTTAGCTTGTAATTGTGTTTTTGAAATTGGTATGAAGCTGTGCTCCTTTTGAGTTCCCGGAATTGTACGTAATCCTATAAATCTATCAGTTAGCAATTTCTCTTCTTCTTCATAATCTTTTTCCGTTAAATATGCAAAGTTGCAGTTCTGAAGAGTTTGCTGACACCAATTATACAAGTGGAGAGGAGTAGTTATCTGATCTTCGAATGGACGTTGCAAGCTGGCTCTTCGTGCTTCACGCTTTACCGTTCCCCCAAGACCATCACTAGGTCCCTTGCCGTGACTGGTAGCAAAGAAATGCCACTCAGCGGAACAATTAAAATCTTCGCTATGATGGCATAAATTGGCAAAGTTTTTTTTATTTTTAAATTGAGCGGAAGAACCGTCCGAAAAATAAAAAATATTTTCTTTGGTATTTTCAAAAACTTGTTTTTTAAAAACTCATTTAGGTGGCGATGAAATAAATGAACTGCTATGGTATTATGTATTAGACAGTCTGATATCACCGTACAACACTACTTTTAATACATGAAAAAGACCTAATACACGTGAAACTAGAGGCCCTCTGGAGTAAAACTGCGTTTACAGTTTGTCATTCCCTCATCATTTGTCCTTTTTAGAGGACTTTAAAATTTTAAAGGACATTTAAATAGAAAAAATATATATATATATTTCTACTCATCCTACGATGCTGAGATAAAAAGCAAATGAAAGAGGAGACTCTCCTCAATTTTGCAAAAATATCTGTTTTGTTATATCAGGACAAAAGGACCTTATTGAAGTCCTTTCAAAATTTTGTCCTTTAATATCCTTGAGAATTTCCAGCCATTTCATCCAGAAAAAATATATTTTAAGGACATTAATGTACGCCAACACGTTGCTGAAGTTCATTCTACTGACTATGTTAGTTTAGTGTAGAAATAATTTTAACTTCTACTATACAAAAAAAAAAAATTTATATGTAACTCCCTAATATTAACCAATTTTCTTTAAATAAAATCTAACACATGAACAAATGGATATATACATAAAACTGGACCCCCGGTGAATTAATAGTACGTTCACAGTTTTTCATTCGGTGATCCGGTCTCCCTTTAAGAGCGCTTTTAAGTTACAAAGGACATCGAAGTTTTAAAATTTGTTTAAATACTTATGTTTGACCTACGATACTGAGAAAGACGTCAAATTTCTGATTTATAAAGCAGGCCACAAAACAATTATCAGTTCTAAAACTATTAATGTAGAAACACAATTGAGGCTTAGCAGCTTTTTCCATACGATTTGACATAAAATAACTGCCGAGCAACACAGCAGTGAGATAGAATCGATTTTATTTTGAGGGCAGTTTTTCTTATGCTCTCATTTTTAGACACTCATTCTCACAAAAATGTTACCATACTTTCATAACATTTCGTTTCATTTCAGTTCATTTTGTAAACAAATAACATTTTGACGCAAAGAAATTAAAAGTGAAGAAAGAAGAAAAAGTAAAAGAAAGCCAAAAATGACAACAGCTGCTGCCTTATTGTGTTTCTACATTTATGCAAATAAATAGTGTTTTTTTTTTTTGGGTTTTCAACGTGAGAAATTATAAAATAAGAACAAGTGAATAAAACTGAAAGTGACTATGGAGTGCCCCAATCGCAATAAATTTTGTGTTGTCTGCGGACTATTTGTAGCATATAAAAAATCGCGAAAAATTACAAAAACCTTTGTGGAATGTTACGAACAATATTTTTTTAATTAATTTTGTACCAAGATTATGGTATCAGCCTGAAGTTGTGTGCGGCTATTGTTATCGTGGTTTACTAGGTTCGAATTCCGTTAACCGACAACAGCATCCGATGAAATATATTTACCCAGTGATTTGGTTGAATCGAAGTGAACATGCTTCGGAATCGTGCTACTTTTGCCAATCGCAGCCGCGTACTAAAAAGATAAAATACAAATTGCGACATAAAATCCAATACCATAGTTGTGTTTCAGTGAAGCCAGCTGTGTTACGTTGTAGAACAAACCGAACCGCTCCATCTGAAGAGCAAATCCCAGATGCCGTTGAAGAGCACTCATTGTGCGCCAACAATGATATTGAATATATCTCGGAATATCAACCGACAAACAGCGAGATCGGCTTTGCTCCTCCTCATTTTATAACACAGGCCGATTTTGTTGATCTCGTGCGTGATAAAGGTGTAACAAAAAGCAATTCCGAAATTTTGGCATCCCGTTTACAACAATGGAGACTGGTTTCTGAAGATTTTCGCGTAACTTCTTCCCGAAAGCGCTCAAAACAAGTGTCTTTTGATGAATGCTTTAAAGTTGACGATCAATCTGGGATTACGTATGCAGTAGATATTGAAAATCTTTTTGAAATCATCGGCCACCCCTATAATCCGGATGAGTGGCGCCTCTTTATAGATGGTTCTGTGAAGAGTCTTCAAGGCGTTTTACTACATAACGGTAACGCCTTTCCGTCACTGCCTAACGTTTATGCTACCGATGTAAAGGAAACATATGCAAACATGAGCAATATTCTTAAATTAATTAATTATGACCTCCATGGATGGGTGATATGTTGTGATCTCGAAGTGGTTGCTATTATAGCAGGGCTTAAAAAAGGATTTTCAAAGCATCAATGTTTCTTGTGTCTCTGGGAAGGTAGATATCGTGAATTACACTATACTGATCACGAATGGCAGTCCCGCATAACCTATAAGCTTGGAGAAAATAGCATTGATCACATGCCTCTAGTGCCTTCGTCGAAGATTATTCTTCCACCCCTTCATATCAAATTGGGGCTTATTCGAAATTTTATTGGCGATCTGGCTAGTGAAGGAGAAGCCATGATGCACCTTAAGACGATTTTCCCAAAATTAAGCAATACCAAAATTTATGCTGGTAAGTTATAAATTAGTATGTATAAACTCTAAAGCTAAAAATACATCTTTTTTTTAGGTGTACTTAACGGACCACAATTAAAGAAATTGATGAATTGTAAGGAGTTTCCGAATTTTCTTACAACAGTGGAAAAAGAAGCGTGGGATTGCGTCAAGGATGTAACAATAAATTTTTTGGGCAACAACAAATCGGAAAATTATAAGGAGATTGTCCGTAAAATGGTCCGTAGTTTTGGTGAAATGCGTGTCAACATGTCAGTCAAAATACATTTTTTGGATAGTCACATTGATTTTTTCCCAAGCAATTTGGGTGATTTTAGTGACGAGCATGGTGAACGATTTCACCAGGATCTCGCCACAATTGAAAATCGGTTTAAAGGAAAAAATACTTGCCATATGTTGGCAGAGTATTGCTGGACACTTTGTCGCAATACCAATACTATTCATAAGCGCGAACAGAAATGTATACGGTTTACCTGAGAAGTATGCTAATATCCAAATTTTTCGGCCAAGTCGAATTTTACTTTTGTACTTGTTTAATATTAAAAAAAATACTAAAAATACTATTAATTCACCGGGGGTCCAGTTTTACGTATATATCCATTTGTTCATATGTTAGATTTTATTTAAAGAAAATTGGTTAATATTAGGGAGTTACATATAATTTTTTTTTGTATAGTAGAAGTTAAAATTATTTCTACACTAAACTAACAAAGTGAGTAGAATGAAACTCAGCAACGTGATGGCGTACATTAACGTCCTTAACATATATTTTTTCTGGATGAAATGGCTGGAAATTCTCAAGGATATTAAAGAACAAAATTTTGAAAGGACTTCAATAAGGTCCTTTTGTCCTGATATAACAAAACAGATATTTTTGCAAAATTGAGGAGAGTCTCCTCTTTCATTTGCTTTTTATCTCAGCATCGTAGGATAAGTAGAAATATATATATATATATTTTTTCTATTTAAATGTCCTTTAAAATTTTAAAGTCCTCTAAAAAGGACAAATGATGAGGGAATGACAAACTGTAAACACAGTTTTACTCCAGAGGGCCTCTAGTTTCACGTGTATTAGGTCTTGTTCATGTGTTAAAAAAAAAATTAAAATTTGTCTTACGGTGTATTATTATAAAATTTGTAGTTTCTAATTATACCCTATACCACTATGTGGTTTGGGTATAATGACTTTGTGCTGCTGTTTGTAACAACCAAAAATATTTGACCTAGACCCATCTTTAATTATACCGATCGAATCAGAATCACTTTCTGAGTTGATTTAACAATGTCCGTCCGTCCGTCCGTCTGTGTGTCCATGTAAAGCTTGTAATCAAACTGCAGGTCGCAAATATGAATACATTTTGATGAAATTTGGTATATAAGCTTTTATCGGCCATGGGATGAACGATATTGAAATTGGTGAGAATCGGTCCATGTGCAGACCTAGCCCCCATACAAATTACCCATATGAAATCGACATAAATTGCCATAAGATCCAAATTGCCATATAGATCTTACTCAAATTGGGTTTGTATGCGTTCATTACATCCACTAATGAGTAGTCCAAAAATGATCCCTTTGACCCCATATAGAGCTGCTTCCCGATCTTCACTTAAATCTATTAAAAAACAAAAATATTGCACTGATTTTTCTCAAATTTTGTTTGTATATATTTTTGCAAAATACAAGAGACTTTACCAAACATGATCAGGATCGGTCCATTTTTGGACCTAGTCCCTTTATAGATATAGCATCCGATATAAACTTTTTCATATCTGCAGCCAAAAAAATTAATAAAAATCCCACTCAAATTTGGTTTTTGCTTATTTTCAATGTCCAGTTAGTTGGGCATAAGAGATAGGGTTTCTAAACGCATGGTATAGGGTATCGTATAGTCGGTCTAGACCGACTATAATTTTCTTACTTGTTTTCCATTTGATTTGTAATAAATTGCTATTGGGTATAGTGTGGCCTGGCTATTATTCCATAAAAAGCCTTGCACAGAATCTTGAACCACAAAAGTTGCATTTTCGGAGAAGTCGCAAATTACTAAATACTCATTTTCTTCCAACGCAGACTTTTTGTGAGCCATAAATGCACCCTGCTCTTTAGATACGAATGAATGGGGTAGAAGAGTTTGCAGTTTTTCGCATAAAGAATCCAGAAAGGAAACAGTTTCTTTAATAATAGTTTCCAAAGAGTCTCTATCTACACTTATCCACTGTTTATATATGATTTCATCAATTTCATTTTCTAATAATAATTCACCAAGTTTCTCTTTAAAATTTTGTATATCTGGACACATGCTACATCTGCCAAGGTAGCAATTTGGTGATGGGGGATTGCATATAAGTCTTTTTAAACAATCTTTATAAGTTTCCAGCACAAAATCCTGCACATTTTCTGTCAATTTTTTCAGGTTTATTGCGTGGAGCATTAGTTTTGTATTTTGATGTGTTTTACAAACACATACATTATGGCTTCCTGACGCATCTGCTAGAACCACATTTTTTGGCCGAAGTTCACAAAATTTAGAAATTCCAATAGTTATCCCTTCATGTTTTTCTTTAAATAAAGCATAAACTTCTCGAAGATTTCCGAGTAAAAGTCTTTTATTTTTTTTTACTTTTACACCATTTTCTGTTATTGACACGTAGTCTTTACATCCTGGTAGACATCTGCTGACATCATCAGTTTCATAAAAGATTTTCACCACATCAACAATTTCTAATGGCAATCGTTTTCCAAGTTTTGGATTCGGTGTACTCAATACGCCTTCTGTCTCAACCAAGTTTTTTACCTTTCGTGCCAGGAAATTTGTTATTTGAAATTCCTCCTCCATTCTTTTCAATGTCCAGCTTTTAAGTAAAATAGTTAAAAGTTGAATTTTATCACTGTTTTAGTTATTGATTTAAACTTTTCTTTTAGTTGTTCGATTATTTCCGATTCTGGGCATACGTGAGAGGTTGAAGGTGTTGAATTTGGGAAAATGTTGGTTTTAATTGATGTTGTTATTTTTTCTAACTTTCTAGTTGTATACCCTTTTAATGGAATTTTTCTCGAACATATTGGAGATTCTTGTAAATATGTTAAACTTTCGTTTAACTTAGAAATTCGAACATCTCCCGAAACTGATGCTTCACTTTCCGAGTCTGAAGTCTCGTTTTCTGGCTCGTTCATAGATTGAATATTATTGTTTACACTTCCTTTTAATTTATAAAGTTCTCTTCTGCATATATCACATATTTTATTTGATACTGAAATGTTATTACTAATTCCAGTCATCCATTGCTGAACTTTTCGAAGTCCTCTTGCATTCCGGACATGAGCAACTTTTTTAAATGGATTACAACAATATATTGTATTAAATGACATATTGGTTACAGAGGCAAAAAACAATCACTTTGAACACTTTTGGTTTTATTTAAAAATATTGATTTTATAGCAACACATGTGGTTTTTTAAAGCAACGTGCTTAGAATGGTTTTTTTTCGTGGTGCTTCCTTTGACGTCTCGTTTTTCAATAATTTCTCTATATCCAAGTTATTTGACACTACGAACCACACCCGACAACATTTATACTGTTGTCTCGCTCTAACATAATTACCTGTCAAACCAACCCTAACACAGGTCTGTACTGAGTACAGTACAGAGCTAAAGAACCAGAAACAAATAGCGGCGTGCGTGCATAGCCCGCCGACGCTCACGAGCACAACCAACCACATTCATAAACAGTAACAGTAACAGCACCGACTTTTTAAATATCTACCTTTACTCTATGATAAATATTTCTGGATCCAAGCATACCCCCAGTCTGAAATTTTTTGGAACTTTAGGGAAGGAACCAATCTTAAACATATATTTTTTTCAGATTTTTAAAATTGTCGTTTTTACAGCTATAGCCTCCCGAATTATAGGTCAAGAGATGTGACCTTGGATCTTTCCAAAAAAAAATCATGTTGTATATCAAATTAAAGGTAATTAATTAACCTTTCAAATGCAACCTTGATGAGTTGCGTAGCTATAATATTTTTCATGAAAATGATAATTAAGTACAACTTTGTACATTTTGACCTTTTTTTACGATTTTCAAGACCACATATTTCCGGATACAGAAGTGCCAGTGCCCTCAAACTTTGCACTTATTTTAGTTCTGTAATAATCTGTCTTCCTACGAAAAATCATACAATTTGGAGAAGGTAGTGTACACCCATTGGTTGATTTAACATGGAATTACCCATATGGTATAAAAATTGACAAACGACATTACCATATAAGGTGTTGTTTATTATATGGTACAGCACAAAAAAACAAAACAAACATACATACAAATCTCATACTGACGAAACGGGATTCTTGCAAAAATTTTACATTGCAAAATAAATAACGTTTCGCTTAATGTGACTTTTACATTTTTTGTTAAGTACAGTCGTCACCAAAAAAAAAAAAAAAACGGCCGTCACAACCTTACGTTACTGTTACATGTGGTTAACTAGGCCTTAAGTTAGTTCTATCATTATTGCTTGTTACCACTAATGATGAATAATGTTACCCTTTTAAAAACGTAATACAAATTTACTGGATTACTATAAAATTGCAATTAAGGTTTTAACTTGTTAAATGTATTATTATGATTTATTTCTTGAAATGCGCATATAAAAACGGAAGTTTGTTAATTATAGAGCATAAGTATTATTAAAATAATACTAAGGATAATAAATGTTAACAGTTTCCCCAAAAATGTGCATATATGATTAACGCGGTAACTCTATTTTGTAAACACAACAAGAAGTTAATATGCCAAACTTATGGTCATATTTGTAAAAGAATTATGGAAAAACGTATGGTTTTTTATTATTAAAAAAAGTAATATTTATTTATTAGCTAAAAAAAAGTAATATAAAATGCATTAATGTTGATTTTGTAGTATTTTGGTGTTGTATTTTTTGTGTGTAATATTTACATATACATACATACATATATTAAATAATAAAATAATATACATATATTCCATATGTTTATATCCATAATAACCGCATGTTAGAAATAAATTGGTATATTATTTTATTTATATAAAATTCTGCAATATTTTGTTTTACAGAAAATACATTTCTTTTGCATTAACAAACAGAGCGTCACTTCATTTTGCGCGGTGTGACTTTGCCACAGTAGATGGCGCCACAATTTTTGTTCTAATTAGCTTTGCAATAGTTATCTCTATTTTAAAATGAATGTCAACAGTTCTACATATCAACTTATTATTCTGCTTTATATACAAAATATCTGATTGCGATTATATATAATTTTTAAAAATTGTTTATAATTACTAAAGCATTATTTTTGACATAAATACAAAATTGCATCTTTTAAATTTTCCATTCAAATTTAAGAAAATGTCAATTCTAAAAACTGGGGTTCAGATTTCCAATTATAAATTAGAAAAAATCAATTGAATTTCAGAAAATCGTATTAAAACGTCGGAAATAATAACTTGAAATTTATGTGACATCAATGGAATTTTAAAAATATAAATTTTATTGTTTAAACACAAATTGAAATTCAAAAAACACACAACCACGCACCATTTAAACAAAATTAAAATTTGCATTAATTGCAATATGTCTGAAAAATGACTAAAACTAACAAACAAAAAATTTCTTCGCTTCAAAAGCGTCATCTCAAATATATGTAAAAGTGCATATGTAGGTATGTACAAAAAACCGTACATCACATATGACAACTCATACGAAAACTGAGAATAGTGGAAATTAGAAGTATAAATGCAAAAAATATTCAAAATTCAAAAATAACGATTGTTTGTTTGGACAGAGTTGTATCTTCTGAAATTAATACAAAGTAAAGCTGTAGTGTACGAAAACTGAATCTAACCACACTGCTCGTAGGCCTGACTTTAGGTGAGTGTGTTAAAGCGCTGACCAAAAAGTGCAAGTACGAGTGTATGTGAAGGTTCATGGTTCAAAACCTCACGGCCGCCCTAATTAGAAAAAATTTTCATATAGAAACAATCTATTCACTTAAAAACATAACAATTATCACAATGTTCAATAAATCGCTGATGAAGGCTGAAATGCCAGAAACCGGTCCGATTAAGAATACAGTGCAGTTATGAATTTTTGAAATATATGCTTTCTTCTTCTTTACCACGCACCATTTAAACAAAATTAAAATTTGCATTAATTGCAATATGTCTGAAAAATGACTAAAACTAACAAACATTGAAAAATGTTTACATTTAAAAAAAATATTGCCGTTCAGGAGACATTAATAGCATTTCAGGATAAGAAAACATTAAATTAAATTCAATGAAGTTTAGAAAACCTCAAATGATATTTAAGAATTGCGAACATAAAAATTGTTACATAAATGAAGCGCAATTTGCTTAGAATGTTATTTGTATATTATTTTTCACAATTTTTGTGGATGAATATTTGAAGTTTGTCAGAAAATAGAGATAACAAATTATCTTATTTTAAATTTTTGGGACACCTGGTTTTTTGCGTTTGGCATCCCTCATCCATCATGATGACTTCAAAATTTGACTTCATCGTAGGCAGAGTAAAACCCAAAAAATTTAAGTTCGATATTAATTCCCAGGTAGTAGTATTTCGAGTCAATATATGAAAATATATTTTATTAACATAATTTAATTCAAAATCAAAAGTTGGCATCACTGGGTTACATTTTGTATTGTATTGTGTTATTTTGTGTTACCACAAAATTTAATAGAGAAAACTCCCTTTTAATTGTAAAAAAATTTATTTTCCAAATATGGCAATATTTTAAAAAAAATTGAGAGAGCTTTTTCGCAATGAGGGCGAGCTATTTAATTTGCAAAAACTTTGAATTAAACGAGAGGGGTTATACCATATAACCGGAAACGCTTGTATATAGGTATATAACCTAAATCCATGCCGATTAGCAACCACGATGACCAAAAAGCAAACACCGAAACGTGTTTTCTTTTATCCGAAATAATAGAAAAGACGAAAACGATCTTTCCTCGTTGGAGCGTGAATTACTAATGTGAGAAAGCTTTATAGACCAACTCTTAAATAAACAAAAATCATCTGTTAAGAGGATCAACCCAAAGAATTTGCTGAAATAATTTGGTATTAAGTTTAACAAATTGTTTACTTTTTCAAATATATTGTTTACATTTATTATCTATACTCAAACCGAGGTGGAGGCTATCAAAGATTCGGCACAGCCGAATTTAACACTCTCACTTGTTTATGCTAATATCTGGATATTTTTAACCAAGAATGACTTGAAATTTTTTTGAATTATCGCATGACTTCCAACGTCTCTAAATATGCTAATAGTGAGCAAAGTTTTGGAAATTATAACGCCAGCTGAGTTAAATAATGAATTCCATTGGTGTTCTATGAAGTACTTAGGGAACTTATGGGATTTCTACTCTGGTAAGATAAATAATAAAAGATAATGAAATTTTTCAGATAGTAGTCAATTCTTTCTACAGAAGACAGGATCATGGTTTTTTTTTATCAAGAAATGATAATAGAAACTGCCCAAAAAAGAAAGCAATCAACTTAACATTTAATTGGTATTCGAATTTAAAATTTTAGTACCGGCAGCAGTTTTAAAGTGATAACCGTACCCAACATTGTATGTAATATTGAGATTAGACGCAGGTGGATTGTATCAAAGATTTAAAATTCTTACTTGTTTTTCTAATAACAACTACCTACCGACAACCGGTTTTTGCAAAATGTCAAATACTTTATCATTCCAGTTGAAATTTACTTAATACTTTATACTTCTGACTCTTGGTAGCAAAAAGCCCTAGCACATCTTTGCGAGTTAACCTCCTTCAATTTTTTTAGACCACAACAAAAAACAAATGTATTTGAATACTTGACTTCCACTATAAAATATATTTTATATTATAAAATTTGGCACTCCCTAATATTCTTATAAAACAAGAATGTTTTAGTAGATTAGGAATATGATGCCTTCTATTTTAAAAACTTATCTCATCATATATAAATTTGAACAGCTGATTTAAGATTTTTGCAGGAGATAAGATAAAGGTTTTATGTACAGACTTTGTACGTATAGATAATATATGTAATATAAAATAGTGATGTGACTTTAAATTTTTTGGGTTATAATGTGAATTGTTCTGTCGAGGGAAATTTCAAAATAAAACAAGTAAGAGTGTTAAATTCGGCTGTGCTGAATTTTTGATACCCTCCACCCAATATAAGGTATGGCTACCACTTTGAAACTGTTGCCGACACTGCAACATTAAATCCGAATACCAATTAAATTTAAAGTTAACTGGTTTTCTTGTTGGCCAATTTCTATTATAATTAATATATATACCCCCTGCTTTTGAGGTGTGGAGGTTATAAAAATGTAGGGGAAAACCTAGCTTTCATTGCAAGGTCACTTGGATGATCAGCAATACCGTAAAATGGAAACCATTCAGTAAACATCCGGGGCGACCACGAAAAACTAGTACAACTATGGGTTCTCGTAATGACTTACTGACCAAAAAGAACACCTATATATCTTCGAAAGCTATTTGTGAGCAAATAAATGATAAAAGATATGTTTCAACATTCCGTCGCAGATTATTAGAAAAATACTTTCCAAGCAGAGTAGGTTCAATTATTAAGTAAAACAAGTAAGAGTGTTAAATTCGGATTATGCCGATTTTCTTGCACTATTTGTAGCAAATGTTAATAAAATATTTGAATATGTAAACAATTTGATCAACTTATTACTAAATTATTACAACTAATACTCTGAATTTTCAGCATTTACGTTTAACAATTTTAAAGTCAATAAAAGATAGTAAACAAAATATGTTTTTTAATTTCGGATCTTTTTCGGAATACTTGTCCATGTCTTATATTTTAAAAGCACTAGCGTTAATCAGTTTTATTTTGCAGATCTTATTACATCAGTTTGTCATTCCGTTTGTAACGCATCAATAAATGAATTTGCGTCTATGTGTTTCATGCAAAAGATTTCTTAATTTTGTCAAATTGTAGGGATTTTTTGCAATTTTTTTTTTTAACAACTTAATATTATATAAATTTAAATTTTAAGCTTTAAAATTGAAAATATATACTTTTTTAAAGTCTTGGAATAACTCTATAATATGGAGGAAGTAAATATGTGGCTTCTTTAATAACAATGACAAGTAAAAAAACACTTTTTTGTGCAGTTTACTTGTTTTGTGCATCTTTTTTTATACATAAGTACGCCAATTTGTAGATCTCTTCGATTTTATTAAGTAAGTTTGTACATAAAAAGAACATTAAAACATTATAAATTTAAACATAATTGATTTTAGAAAAATGTCCGATTCGTTTTTCGATGATGCTGAAAACACATCAAAGAAATACAGAAAACAAAGGTTTTACTCAAGTTAGTTGAGAGACGAGAAGCTAATGGGATGGAACAGGTCAAAGATGACTACTTTAAATGCAAATGCAAGGCTTGTGAAAAAATATTAAATTGCAATAAATCAGATCTAAGTATACATGCGTATAACCAATCTCTTAAAAAAATATCTTTTAAAACCAAGAAAAAAATTCTGTTTGCGTTATAAGATCCCATTTGCAAGCCATTTTAATTAATTGTGTAAATTTTAAATGCACATCTAGCCATATAAAAGATGAATTATACAGAATTCTAAAAATATTTTTTTTATATCTGTTGGTTTTTTATGTTGTTTGTTTGTAATTCTTATGATATTCTTATCTTATTTTTTGTAATTTTTCTTCGTTTTTATGTTATTTTGCATTATTGAAATTGAAAATTAACAAATTAAATACAATTTTTTTTTTTTTTTTTTAAATTGAAAAAAAGTAGTGTAGGGAAAAATGTAGGGAAAAAGTGGGTGTAGGAAAAACAAGGGATGCGACTTACATCCACTTTGTTCAAAAGCTTTCATAAGACTAAATGAAATTGTTGCTTTCTTTTACTCTTTGGTGAGTATTTTCGTTTTCGTTCGGCTGCAGTGTTGCCGTTTTGGCATTTTAGTTGCTAGATTTAGCAACTTTTTTTTGTCGCTTAGCATCCAAAATTTATGAAAAGATGCTAGATGCTAACTTAGCATCTTTTATTAATAAAAAGTTGCTTTTAGCATCTTTTTTTTATATTTTTTTTTTTCATTATTTTTGAATATATAATTTTAATTTTAAATGTATTGATATCTTTTAATTTCTCAAAGTGTAATACTCTTTTTACCACTCTGCTCGTTTCTTTCAACAAATATAACAACAGTTTTTAATGAATTAAAATGTAAATTGCCAAAAAATATAATTGCATTAAAAAATATGCCAAAATTTTCAATACAAAACACATTAAGCCGGGTAAAAAAACCCGATAACCAATATATTAGAAGAGTTTAAATTTAGATCATCTCAAACAGAAAAAATTCAAATCTAATTGAGTTATATCACAAAACAATATTGGGATACAGCACTGAATACAACCTCTTTATGGATTGAAGTTATCAAAACTTCTATTGGCGAGGAGTTCAACGTTCGTTTAGTTTAATGGCTTTAAATTAAAATCCGAGTTGTTATGTTCTGTAATACGTAAGGTTTGAAATTGAAAAACGGGTGCTGTTACACTTCCAAAATACCGAGCGATGTCGTTGATAACAGTCGATCGTCAGAAAAATTTCAGAGCCAAGAACAACTTGAAGATGACACCACAGAAATATTAATTTCCATCAACCAATTACTTTAATATACTCGTATCTTTTGATAACGAAAGTTTTGTTATATATGAAATTAAAAACAAATCTCTCTAAAATTAAAAATATTTAATTTAAAATTAATTAAACTCAGTTTGATGTTTAAAAAAAATTTCAGATGAAATTCAAAATAATTTTATTTAAAATTTTAAAAATATAAATCGAAACTTATGTTTTATATTCGTTTTTTTCCATTTAAAAACCAAAGAATTAATTAATAAGTACTTAATTTTTCAATCAAAAGGTAACGAAATTTAAAAAAAAATGTTGCATCTTTCATTTTGACTCCAGTACGTTTTAGCATCTTTTTTTTTTTTTTGCAATTTAGCATCTTTTCAATTTCAAATTATGGCAACACTGGCTGCAGGGTTGTCAACTCAGTGCTTTAAGCACTGTTTTAGTGCTTTTTAAAATTTTCGAAGCGAACATATTTCGAGTTAGTGCTTTTTTAGTCCTTTTTTTTTTACATCAGTGACACCAAATCTATATTTTCCCAACAAAAAAAAAATTGTTTATTAAAAATTCACAAAATTTGTTTACAGTGTAAATATATTTAGTTTCGTTTACTTTTGAATGCAAATATGCACAGCTTACATAATGTACTAAAATACAACCATTAATTGCTTACTATTTTTTGCAACTGTAAATCTCAATTGTAAATTTTCTTGATTGGCGCCTTTTTTTTTGTCATAACCAGAATATTCTTTCAAATATTTACAACAGGTAGGTAACAAGATATGATCAAATTATAAAGTGGATGCAAATAATTTTGTTTTTTGTGGTTTTTAGAATGATATTTCTTGCAATTCTAAAAATCTAAATTGTTTTCTTGATTGGTGTACCTTTTTTGTCAACCACAATTTTTCTTCAAATACACCAGGTAAGTAACAAAATATAATAAAAATAATAAAGTGATTGCAAATGATTTTGTTTTCTGTGATTTTAGAATATATATTGGAACTCCAACAATCAATTCCAAATTTTCTTGATTGGCGTCGCTTTTTGGCATTTGATTGGCATCGCTTTTTTTTGTCAACCACAATTTTTCTTCAAATACAACAGGTAAGTAACAAAATATGATAAACTAATAAAGTGATTGCAAATAATTTTGTTTTTTATGATTAGAATAATATTGTAGTAACGGAAGCAGAAAAGGGAAATTATAAACAAAAATACAGAAAAATTTGGGAATCTCAAAGTGAGCTTAAAGTTTGGATTCGACCATGTGTGAGCAATGAAAAAAAAAGCAAGGTGCTTTTATTGCAAATGCAACCCAAAAACACATAAAGGCTGTGAGCCCCTTTAGTGATAAATGACATGCACAACCAAAATTAAATTTTGAAAAAATACCAAAAATTGTGGATCCAAAGCAAAAAGCACAAGGTCAGTTAGCTCTTTATATTGCTACACATTGCTCATTTAGGAATATCGATCATTTGTCAAGAATTTGTAATGACCAATTTGCGGATAGTAAAGCATCCGGTTTCTCATTGCACATAACGAAATGCACATGCATAATAAAAAACGTTTTGGCACCTTTTTTTTATTAAAAAATTGTTGGATGACATTGGAAATTCTCACTATAGTATTATTATAGATGAAAGTACAGATATTTATGTGACAAAATTACTGGGCATTGTAATAAGATACCACAGTGAACAAAATAAAAAAATTGAAACTACATTTTTAGCGTTAATGTAGTTATGTTCTGGTACTGCAGACGGCATAGTTGCTGGTATCGAACCGATTCTTAAATTACACAAATTATCTATTACGAAAATGATTGGCATTCGGACTGACAACGCCGCTGTAATGACGGGTGCGAATAATGGAGTTCATGCCAAATTGAAATCGAGATATAATCTAAAATTGCTCGTATTAGTAAGATGTGTATGCCACTCATTGCAATTAGCCGTCGTATCAGCAGCCAAAACTTGTTTACCAGACAACTTGGAATATATTTTAAGGGAAACATGTAATTGTTTTTCCCGCTCATCTGTTCGACAGAAAACTTATGAAAGAATATACCAATTAATAAATTCATATACAGAATATCCTCAAAAAAAATTCCAATGATAGCAGATACTCGTTGGCTGTCAATAGAAAAATCCGTTAAGGCAATTTTAAAAGTGTGGCTTGAACTACAAACATTATTTAATACTTTACCAATAACTCAGCAATGCTGTACATCAATTGAACTTAAAAAGATGTATAATAATGATACCAATTATAAAGGGTCCGCCAAATAACTTTTTTTTTTTTTAATTTCTTTTTTTATTTGAAAATACAATCCTTCCGGTTAATAATGGAAAATAATTTCATTCAAATGGCTGCCTCGGCTGGCCATGCAGTAGCCTACACGATCGGTCCAATTTTTAAGCACATTATCGATTGTGTGCAGCTGTATTTCACCAATGGCTTCACGAATATTGTCCTTTAAAGAATCAATTGTCTCTGGATTGTTGGCGTAACAGTTATCTTTGAGGGCACCCCACAAATAATAGTCCAACGGTGTCAAATCGCAGCTCCGAGGTGGCCAAACGACATCAGCTCTGCGGCTGATAATGCGATCTTCAAAAACAGGGCGCAAAACATCGAGTGTAGCTTCGGCTGTGTGGCACGTAGCGCCGTCCTGTTGAAACAAAATGTTGCCAATATCCTCCTCTTCAATTTTTGTGAACAAACATTCGTTCAACATGGCCCGATAACGATCGCCATTGACTGTAACGGCCACACCTTGCTCATTTTCGAAGAAAAATGGCCCAATTATGACTCTGGACTAAAATCCGCACCAAAGAGTGACTCGTTTTGGGTGTATCGGCTTTTCAACGTATGCGTGCGGGTTTTCTGTGCCCCAAATGCGACAATTTTGCTTGTTTACATACCCGCCAAGATCAAAATGAGCTTCATCTGAAAAGATGATTTTTTTTTGGCAAAATCGGCATCATCTGTAAGTCGATCGCAGGCCCACTTCGCGAAGCGAAAACGCATTGGATGGTCAGTTGGCTTCAACTCCTGAACCAATTGGACTTTGTATGGTGTCATACCAAGGTCTTTATGCAAAATTCGTCTCAATGATGCCTCCGAAATGTTCAATTCTTGAGAACGACGGTGAATTGATGTTGATGGCGCTTCACGCACACTTTCTGCCACAGCAGCAATATTCTCGGGTGTACGCACTGTTTTTGGCTTTTCACGCTTTGGCTTATCGATGAGGATGCCAGTTTCATTCACTTTTTTCACAAGATAACGAACATACGGAGCTGACGGTGCTTCTCTTCTTCCAAAATCCGTACGCAATTTTCGCACACATTCTGCAACATTACCATGATTTTCAAAGTAATGTCGCAATATTTCCCAGCGTTGTTCAAGCGTATACACAACCATATTCGTTCAGCGGAAGGATAAAACTAATAATCTGTCAAATCAGACATGAGCTAAGTGTTACCATTCACGATATAAGCACTAGTTGAAAAAAAAAAACGTTAGATGGCGGACCTTTTATTTACTTTATTTATTTAGCCGATGTGCTTAAGGGTGTGCAGAGAGTAAATCTGACATTTGAAGTCAAAAATGCTGACCACACAAAATTGTTAGAAGATTTAGTAAACCTTCTTAAAATACAACAAAAATTATTCATCCGAACAATGACTGCAATTTCGTAACAGGTGATATTTCTACTGCACAAGAAAATGGGGTATAACTCTCAAGAAGCTTGTCGTTTAAAAAAATAAGCCTAGAAGAAAAAAGGGACATTTCACAAAATTGCATTAAATTCGTTAGAAAATTAATAGAAGAAATGCGGGCCAGACTACCCGCAAACTTTAAAATGCTAAGCAAAATTAGTACAATAAACGTTAAAAATGTTTTAACTCATATGAAAGATGACATTATGCCGTTAGCCACACAATTCGAATCTAATGTTGAAAATTTTTCAAGTATTGAAAATGGATGGCGAATGATCCACTTGATGAAATGGCAAAATGTACAATCCACGGTTGAATTTTGGAATGAAGTGAAAGCATAGAAGGATGCAACTATTTTAAACCCTTTTGAAGCTTTAGCTAATCTTGCTATTAAACTTTTGTCGCTCCCTTATTCAAACGCTGAAGTTGAAAGGGTTTTTAGCGACATGAACCTTTTCAAATCCAAAATTAGAAATCGAATGTCATTACATTCAGTTAATGCTTTACTTCACATTAAAAATGGATTGAAAAGAGAAAATTCCTGTTGCGAAATTTATAAAATACCTGATGCAGTAAATATTTTAATTAATAGTAATAATGTTTATAAAACATCGGAATTTGAAATTAAAACCGTTTTATAGCCGGATGAAAGTGGTAATGAGGAAACAATAGACTTTAATCTAAGTTTGTGATATTTTAAATTAAAAATTTTAATTAATAATTCTTGTATAAAATACAAAGAATATTTAACTTTAATAGTTTTTTTTATTTGTTTTTATATTATTTATATTTATTTTGATTTTTTGTTGCTTTTCACAGTTAAAAACTGTATTTGTGAATTAACTTTTTATTTAATATATATATTTAATATATATATATATATATATATATATATATATATTTAATATATATATATTAAGAAATGAAAAATTTAGTTTTTTTTTTAAATTACGCGTTTTTTGATCAGTTTTGGTGCTTTTTGATATTTCAAAGTTGACAACCCTGTTCGGCTGTACACATATAAGAAGCCGATTAGAGTTCGGCTTACTGGTGCCAAAGTATATGTGTGTGTAAACAAAAATATACGATATCCCAGTCATCATTTCGAAGATTATTTTAACAAAAATTACCTTACTGTGTCTTCTTCGAGCACTTTTGATGATTAAAAACTGACTAATCATTAGAATGATTAGAAAAAGACTAAAAATGATTTTTGCTTACGCTTAATAAGTGAATTATATTATTATTATTAAATACGACTGAAAAATAAGTCGAAACTGATTGGAAAATCGGATAAGAAAGGCTCCCAAGAAGAGTAGGGGGTAAGGTAATACTTTCTCCCGACAAAATAATATTTTGTGATCAGCAAAAGAGCGCATTAATGACTGTTTTAATAGCACAGAGGAGTCAAAAAAGACTTCACATGATCATTTATTGCATAAAATGCTAACTGGGATTTTACTTACTATCTGTAGAAACAGGTTTTTTAAGTAAAACAAATCTGCACACAATTTCAATTCTATTTCGTTTACAATGATACGATCACTTTGTTTACTAGTTACAGTAAAATACGAAAATAGTATTATAATACAGCGTAATGATGAATTGTACTTCTCAATTAGTTTATTTTTAACGTTCCATAAGATTTCGGTTTGTGCTAAGCTTTTCTTAGCATGTATTACATGTTTCCCAGGGCGAGGCTTGATCATTGCACTTTGATTGAGTTGAGCTCCGCGACTATTCCTGATGTGGATAGCTCCTGCCTACAATTTTTGGTAGTTGGGAATGGCGTTTGTGCAAAGAAAAGCATGAACACATATTTCCCAGGGCAAGGCTTGATCATTGCACTTTGATTGAGCTGAGCTCCGGGATTATTCCTAATGCAAATGACTCGTGCATAAAATTCTCGGTAGTCCAGGAATGGCGTTTGCCTGCGCCAAACATTAAATAATAAGTTTTAAAAATGTATTATAATTAAATATTAATGACATCTATATTATATTATTGACCAATTTTCTACAGGGTAGATATTTTATGGTTTCACTACTACTTTTGGATACAAGTATGTACTAAAAGTTGAACCCTTAAAATCATACTACTTTTTGCAACCCTAAAAATTGCAGTATTTTGTATAAATAAAATAATTTATATTCATATTATTTTTAATATGCGATTATTATGGATTATTATAGTATTTTGATATTTGCAACAGTAGTATGTATCAATTTGTAACATTTTGTGATGTTATAAAAATCGCAGAATATTGATACTGATTTTATATAGTTTCTTTTATTAATTAACTAACTTAAATATTACACCATAAAATGTTGATATTAGTAAATTTTTATATTATCACCACAACGACCATAAAAACAGCAAGTACAGCTATGACAAAATACATAATTTAGATTAACAATATAGGAAAACATCATATTTTTTTACCGTTTCAGTGATTTCTCGGCACCTATGAAACCTATTATCACGATTTAAAAAACAGAAACCTTCTCATGATTTTGGTGGATCATTTTCACTAACAACAAGCGCCCTAGCTGTCCTATTGAGAACGTTATCGTGACAAGAACAACATAGGTAAATCATACTTTTTCAAGACCTTTTTACTCCTTCGTTCAATTCTCGGGACCAGATGAACCGATTTGGACGTTTTAAATAGCAAACTTCTCAGGATGTTAATGAGTCATTTTTTATACCAACGAGCAACCTAGTTGCCCGATTGATGGGGTCCAGATTTTTTATACCCTCCACTCCAGTGTGCAGAGGGTATATATAAGTTTGTCATTCCATTTGTAATAATTAGAAAAAAAATTTTGGACCCCATAAAATATATATATTTGTGATCCTTATAACAACCGGAGTTGATATAGCGATGTCCGTCTGTCCGTCTGTGGAAATAACGATGGCGGCATCAATCGGGCAGCTAGGGTAATCGCTGACATAAAATATGATTCACTAACATCCTGAAAAGTTTGCTATTTAAAATCGTCCAAATCGGTCGATTAAGGCCCGAGATTTGAATGAAGAACTAAAAAAAGTCTTGAAAAAATATAATTTTCTATGTTGTTCTTGTCACGATCACGCCCTCAATAGGATAGCTAAGGTGATCATTTTTACTGAGAATGATTCTCCAAATTCATGGGAAGATTTTTATTGCAAAAATCATTAAAATCGGTGGAAATCCAGGGAAATCTCTGAAAAATTAAAAAAAAAAATTAAAAATATGATGTTTCTATAGTTTTCTTGTTGTTATTCTAAATGTTATATTGTTGTCATAGCTGGACTTATTGTTTTTGTGGTCTTTGTGGTAATAATATAATAAAAACTAACCCTTTGTACATTTTTTTTATCAACTCTGGTAGAAAAATTTAAAAGTTTCCATTGTTTTGGCATCACTAAAAAAATTTACTAGATCATTTCTGTCATTGCCACGAGCCTGGAGTAAAAATTCACCAGCATCTAAAGCAAATAATGCTAAAATACCTAGTTGTTAATAAAAAGAAAACAATGTAAATTTAGCAAAAAAAAATTTTTATGTATTAATTTATTTAAAGAGAAAAACACAAAAATAACGTTTGATGTTGTATTTTTTGTGTGTAATATTTACATATACATACATACACAAATTAAATAATACAAATAATATACATACATTCTATATATGTATATCCATAATAACTGCATGTTAGAAATAAATCGGTATATTATTTTATTTACATGAAATTCTGCAACATTTTGTTGTGGGGAAAATACATTTCTTTTACATTAACAGAGTGTCACTTCATTTTGCTTAGCGTGACTATGCCACAGTAGATGGCGCCACAATTTTTGTTCTAATTAGCTTTGCAATAGTTATTTCTATTTTAACATGAGTGTCAATATTTTGAAATAGATATTATACATAACAATGTTAAGAGTATACACGGGCTGTTCTTTTATTTCATACGTTTTTTCATTATTCTTTTACAAATATGAACATAAGTTTGGCATATTAACTTTTTGTTGTCTTTACAAAATAGAGTTAACGAGTTATCAATGAGTTTTTTGCTTTCAAAAAAGTTCTACATAGTTATATAGAATTATTATTCTGCTTTACCTACAAAATATCTGATTGCGATTACATCTAATTTTTAAAAATTGTCGAATCGTTAAAAAAGGAAAGCAAAATTATCAGTAAAATTTTTAAACGATATTCGCTATTGTTAAAGTCAGCTGTTGTTGTTATCTAAACGACAACCATTTTTGTGTTGTTTATTCAATCGATAAAAACTTAAATTTTTAGGTTGAAATGTCGTCATACATAAATAAAAATCATAAAATAGTGAAAATATTTTGCTTCTATTAAAAAACTTTTTTATATAAATAAAAAAATTAAATAGCATATTCAATTTATTATTTGATTTTCAAATAAATAAACAGAAATATTAGTAAAAGAAATAAATATTAGTAAAAAAAAAATAATAAAAAGATATTAAACATAAACATAAAATCATCCTGTCAAACACGAAGTAATTTGTTTTTTCTATTCTTCTTTGTCTTTTTCGCTTATTTTAACAGAGATGCCACTCGTTTACAATTTAAATAAATAGCAAAATAGATTTGTCGACTATCGTTAAGATGTGTGTACTTAGTGAATCACTTAATCCTCAGTGCAAACAACAATAGCTGTCGATATATTTTGCGATTGTCGGATCGTTGAAATTCTGTCGGATCGTTGAATTCGCATTGCAGAAAACATTAATTTAAATTCAATGAATTGTAGAAAACCTAAAATGATATTTAAGAATTGCGAACATAAAAATTGTTACATAAATAAACGCAATTTGATGAGAATTTTATTTATACATATATTATTTTTCACAATTTTTTTTTGGATGAATATTTGAAGTTTTTCAGAAAATAAAAATAACAAATTATTTTATTTAAAATATTTGGGACATTTGGTTTTTGCGTTTGGCATCCCTAATTTGATTATTTATTATTATAAATTTATTCTCTATGTTTTCCAAATATGGCAATATTTTAATAAAAAAGTTGAGAAAGCTTTTTTTTGGTTATTATTTTGTTACTCCATCCGACCTATACGGCCGCAATGAAAAAATATTTCGCCAGTTAAGAGAAACTATACAGCCATCTCCAATTAGCACGATTTAATGCATATAGCCACCCTACACAAGCATTACCTTTGCAATGGAGGTTAAGGCGAGCTATTTAATTAGCAAAAACTAAATTAAACGAGAAGTTATGTCATATAACCGGAAACGCATGCATATAGGAAACGCATGCATATTTTTCCAATATTTTGTTTACATTTATTATCAATACTCAAACCGAGGTGGAGGGTATCAAAGATTCGGCACAGCCGAATTTAACAATCTTACTTGTTTTTTCTACACAAGCATTACCTTTGCAATGGAGGTTAAGGCGAGCTATTTAATTAGCAAAAACTAAATTAAACGAGAAGTTATGTCATATAACCGGAAACGCATGCATATAGGAAACGCATGCATATTTTTCCAATATTTTGTTTACATTTATTATCAATACTCAAACCGAGGTGGAGGGTATCAAAGATTCGGCACAGCCGAATTTAACAATCTTACTTGTTTTTTCTAATTATTACAAACGGAATGATAAACTTATGTATATATAGCTTCTGCACACTGGAGTGGAAGGTATAAAAATAAATTTCGTGCTCTATCTTTTACGTACTTTAAGAACTGTTCCATTAATTTTTATACCGTCCACGCCACACCGTATAAGAAGAGAAGGTGATTATGTGATGACCGTGTGCCTGTGGAAATCTCGATTGCGCCCTCAATAACAAAGCCAGGTGCTTCGTTTTTTTTACAATATCATTTGTTAACATTTTGATAAGGCTGCTATTCAAAATCATCAAAATCGGTCCAATGGGTCACGAGATTTTATTGAAAATGTAAAAAAAAAATTTCGACAAGGTTGTTACAATTCTAAGGTTATATTCTATATTTGATTGGCGTAATTGTTGTTATTGCTGTAAGCGTTGTATCTGTAGTATTGGCTTCATGACTGTAAAGTATTGTTGTACTGAACGTGTCGCATTTCAATTTAATAAAGGAAATCGCCAATATGGAAACAAATTAATAAATTAAATTTTCTTCAAAAGTACTTCATAAAAAAGTACCGAAAAAATAACTTTTCTTAAAGAGTACATTTTTTTTAAAAAAAATTAATTTTTTTAAAAAGTCTCTTTTCTGAAAAATTTTTTTTTTCCTAAGACAGTACTTTTTCTTAGAAGAGCACATTTTCTAAAAAAAAGTATTTTTTAAAGGGTATTTTAAAATTTTTCAACAATTGAGTTATGATATTACTTTAAATTAAAAAAATATTTCAAGATTTAAATTAAAATTAATTGCTTTGTTAACTTTTTGACACCGCTTTCGATGTAAGAACTCTAAAATTGATTTTTATAAACTTTCAGATTATAAAGAGTATTGAACAAGTTTAATGGTTATTCTTTAATATTTGTCGATTCTAACGTTGCCTATAAAATCACCGAAGATTTAACAAAGCTTAAGAAAAGTTAATAAAAACCTATTGATCAAACTGATATCCCGTAGGCTAATTCACTAAGCCTGGTAACCTTTACTTTAAAGCAATATATACATACAAACTAAATGTGATGTCAACTATATAGTTTGACATCCCTGCAGGAAGCCTGGGGTCAAGTGTCCCCAAGTCACCACTTTTGTCTACTATTTTGTTGACATTGTCAACTAAGCGTCTACACTATTTACTTTGCTTTATCTGTCAAAAAAAAAAAAAATGTTCATAGAAAATTACATTGTCTGGGCTATAGTTGGTCAGTAGTACTGGTGACAAGGTCAATAGTGAATCAATACTGTTTCACTATTGACATTTCCTGCAGGGATTTTACATACATATCTACTGCCATGTTTTCATACCCTATACCACTATGTGGTTTCGGTATAGTGACTTTGTGCTGCTGTTTGTAACTACCAAAAATATTTGAACTAGACGCATCTTTTATTATACCGATCAGCTCAGAATCACTTTCTGAGTCGTTTTAGCGAAGTCCGTCCGTCCGTCCGTCTGTGTGTCCATGTAAAGCTTGTTATCAAACTACAGGTCGCAAATATGAATATATTTTGATAAAATTTGGTATATAAGCTTTCATCCGCCATAGGATGAACGCTGTTGAAATTGGTGAAAATCGCTCCATATTCAGACCTGGTCCCCATACAACTGACCCTTATGAAATCGACATAAATTGCCATAAGATCCAAATTATCGCATAGATCTTAGTCAAATTGGATTTGTATGTGTTCATTGTATTCATTAATCGGTAGTCCAAAAATAATCCCTATGGGACAATTGTTAGTCATAGGCCCCATGTAGAGCTGCTTCCCGATCTTCACCTAAATCTATCAAAAAACAAAAATATTGCACAAATTTCTCTCAAATTTGGTTTGTGTACCGTTTTTCAAAATATAAGTGACTTTACCAAATATAGTCACGATCGGTCCATTTTTTGACCTAGTCCCCATATAAAAACAGCACCCGATTTGAATTTTTTCATATCTGCAGCCAAAAAAAATTAATAACCATGGCACTCAAATTTGGTTTATGCTTATTTTCTATGTCCAATTAGTTGGACCGAAGAGATAGGGTCTCTAAATCATGGTATAGGGTATCGTATAGTCGGTCTAGAGTTATATGCACCTACATATCGTTATGTATATGTTTATATATTTATACTAATAATGAATACCCTTAATATAATTTGTATACTACCATAACCTTTTAAACATATGTAATTATATTTGTTGCTAAATGCTTGCTTGCTTTGAATATTTATAAAAAGTTAAAAATAATAACGGCATTTGATTTGTTACATATATTTTATTGTTGCTAAGTTTTATGATTGGGAATGCAGAATCTTGTTTTTATAGCTTTCGTTTTAAACATACATGTATATGTACATACACTCGTACACATGTATATGTACCGCTATCGACATGATCGAACATGCACAAGCTTGCTTTAGTAAATTATTTGTTACTAAGTGAAAGACAATTTGGCATGAAGAATGAGAAAGCTAGTAATATGTATGTATTTATATATATATATTTACATACTTATATTCCCACAAATATTTTTTTTGCTTTCTTACGTACAGTGCGTAAGAAAGGATAAGAAAATACTTGACCAATCATGATCTTACACGATTTTTTCGAACATACATAATTATAATTGATTTACGTATATCAACGACAATCGATCACCAATTCACAAGTTCTAAACTAGATTTCAAGCCAAGCGCAACAAATAAAAATTAAATAAATAAAGAAGGACATTGAAAGTTCAACAAATAAATAAGGATATTTAAAGTTAAATTTAAAAAAAGGACATTTAAAGTTTAATAAATAAATAAGAACAATTAAAGTTTATTAAATAAATAAGAACAATTAAAGTTTATTAAATAAATAAGGACAATTAAAGTTAAAAAAATAATAAATTGTGTTTTATTTAGAAAGGAAAAAAGAACATAACTGGCGCAGTCGGTAGGATGCCCGGGTATCCTTGTAAAATTAAAATAAATTATAAGTGAAAATTATATGAATATACAAAGGTACTGGACATTTTAATGTCCTTCGGGTATCCAAAAAAAAAAGAAAAAAAAAGGAAAACAAAAAACATTAAATTAAATAAAATTTAAAAAGAACAGTTACAACAATTAATAAATATATAGTTTGAGTTTAAAACTTAAAAACAAACCTTATAACGATAAAAAGGACACAAAGAATTTAATAAACCATTTTTATTAAATAAAATACAAAATACAAAAAATTAAAAAAATAAAAATTATCTGAGTAAAAACAAGACAGTAACAAAATTCATGAACCACAAAAACAAGAAAAAAAACTGTGTAAAAGTAAAATATAAAATTTTTTTTTGAAATCTGAATGTTAAAGAAAAAACTATTAATGGGAGCAGTGTTTTCTAAATAAAAAAAAAAACTTCTTTTAAGAAATTTATCAATAAACTAAAGCGAGATATACAAAAAGGCATGCAAAAACAACGGAACAACGCTAAATGGGAGAAGCATATATGTATATAGTAGTGTAAACTGAAGTCCATCACTGGTGAAAAAAAAAACCAATTCAATAAGACGGAAGCAGAAATTTGTTATCCTAGGTATTATTTTTCTTATAAATACTATTATTTTTACAGTATAAATATTTTTATTATTAATTATTTGTAAATTACATTGGTTTTTATCACTAAACTGAATCAAGTTTTGAATATTGATTTCAGAAATTCAACGTTTTCTTTTTCTCTTTGAATGCTTTAATTATATTTGTGCTTTGTAGGAGTTGGATGTTAAAAATTGTTGAGTGAAAGAAAAATATAAGTAAATAAAACTTATATTTGCCTATTTATTTTTATAAAAGATCAACAAATTTTTTTTTTTTTCGAAATGACGCAGGAAAATACCCCCTTTCGCCCTATAACTTTAGACCCGCTAAAATTTCTTGAAAGATTACCGGAATTTTCAGGCGATAGGAAAGACTTATATACTTTTATATCCCTTGTTGACAGAATAGATCCTGTTTTCGTTCAATATGATGAATTGTCTCAGTTACTATTTATTGACCTAATTAAAAGTAAACTTCAAGGAAAGGCAAAAGAGACCATTGAAATTAATTTCCATGCCCAATCATGGCCAGAAATTAAGACGATCCTAACAAATAATTTTGGAGAGAGACATAGTATTGAAGAGCTATTCGACAGATTTAGATCTGTAGTTTTTAAAACAAATACTCTAGATTTTTATAATGAAATTAAAGATAAACTCCGAAGTTTAAATAATAAAACCGCTACAGATATGGGTATAAATTTAAATAGCGAACAAATCGCTAAGAATAACATGAGAACGGCTCTTAATATTTTTAAGGAAAAGATACCAGAACCAATGAAAACTATATTGGCCTGTCGAAATCAGTACTCCCTTGAGGAGGCAATGGATATCCTTTCTGCATCAGGATATGCTACTTATGGGAACAAAGATAGAAATAATATTTACAGGTTTGATAATTTTAACAATAAACCCACAGGTCGAACTAATGCAAACACAAATTATAGAAATTACGAGAATTCTCAAAATAATGGAAATAGTGTCGGTTATCAACGTTTTAATTCAAATAGAAATAACAACCATTATAACAATAGTTGGGATCATAGAAATAATCAAAGTAATTTAAATAGATATAATTATAACAACAGATACCAACAAGGCAATAGTAATTTTTCTAATAACAATAATAGAAATTATACTAATTACAATAATAATAACGTACAAAAACACAAAAACAATTTTTCAAATCCTTGTTATCAAAATCCTAATAACAACAGAACGCCTCCAGAACCAATGGATATAAATATGATTCAGCATTCCGATGTACCCACTAACTTTCAGATAATTTCAGAACCACACAATGTGAACCGTGTGAATAATTTTAAATATTCTCAGAATTCTAGCCATCAAGTTGTTGCAAATGAGAATGGAGTTTCACAAAATTTTCCTTTTCTGGCCTCTCAGGAGCCCTACCGCATATAATGCTGAAAATTAATCTTAAATTTATAGTGGATACTGGAGCCACTCATTCCATTGTAAATCCAGGTTTATGCGATCCGAAATGGAAAATTAATTCCACAACTTTAACTCTAAAGACCTTACAGAATGAAATAATGACAAATACTATTTACCAAATTCCAATATTTTCCGAATTAGGTGATGGTAATGATAATATATTTTTAATCGAATGTAAATTCCACAACGACTACGACGGAATTATAGGTAACGATATATTACGTACTTATAAGGCTGTTATAGACTATGATAACAACCAATTAAGAATAAACAATAAGATCGTACCTTTATTATACCAAAAACTACATACAGTTAAGCTTGTCTCAAGTGTTGAATGTGGATTAATCCATATTAAAGAACACCTTAACTGTATAGGCGAAACCATTATTCATGAAGGTGTTTATAATTCGCATAATTTTAAAATTGAGTTAGAAACCATTGCTAAATGCCCAGACATAATTTACCTTACCGAAAAGAGCTCGTGGCCAGTAACTCCTGAAAATTATTATTTAGTTGATGAAAATTTATCAAAGAAAGATAATTATGAACTGCCTATGATAGAACAAATTAGAACTAGTCATCTAAATATTGAAGAAAAACGTAATTTACAAAATATTATACATAACTTTAGCGAATTATTTCATGAAACTAATTCTAATTTAACTTTCACAAATGCGATCAAGCACAGAATAATTACTAAAGACTATTCCAAAATCGCTAGACCTATGACAAAATATCTAAAAAAAGACGCTAAAATAAATATTAATGATCCTGAATATATTGAAAGTTTTAGAACTTTAAAAATGCTTCTCGTAAATGATCCAATTTTAATTTACCCCAATTTTAACAAAACATTTGTTTTAAATACAGACGCAAGTAACTTTGCATTAGGGGCCGTTCTATCGCAGGACAACCACCCTATTTGCTATGCTAGCCGGACTCTTAATGAGCATGAAGTCAATTACAGTACAGTGGAAAAGGAATTGTTAGGGGTAGTATGGGCTGTAACATATTTTCGTCCTTATCTATTTGGTAGGAAATTTATTATTCAAACAGACCATCAGCCCCTGCAATGGTTAGTTTCTATAAAAGAACCTTATTCAAAATTAATAAGATGCAGGCTGAAATTGGAGGAATACGATTACGAAATTGTTTATAAACGCGGAGTAAATAATGGAAATGCAGACGCATTATCCCGAATAGAACCCCAGGTAAATTTAATTGAACAGCAACAATCAAACATTATTTCACTAAGCAAGTCTCCACTTAATGTGTATCAAATTCAGATAATTATTAAAAAAACCAATACTAATTCACTTAAAATAATGAATCAAAGAATTTTCAAAAATAATAGAAAAACAATAACAGCAAAGATTTTCGAAGAAAGTGACTTTTTATCAATATTAAAAAATTATTTTCACCCTACAAGAGTGAATGCCATTTTTATAGAAGAAAATTGTCTATACGAAATTTTTCGGGAAACCGTTATAAAATATTTTCAGGGAAACTCACATTTAAAAATTGCAAGATGCAACGAATTTCTTTACGATGTTATTGATGAAAATGATCTTCATGATCACATTCAGAATGAGCATCAAAAAAATAACCATCGTGGTATAAATGAGAATTTCGAGCAACTTAAAAGAAAAATATATCACCCAAAATTGAAACTAAGAATTCAACAATTTATTAATAATTGTTATATATGTAATATAGAAAAATATGACCGCAACCCAATAAAGCAAAATTTTAAAATAACAGAGACCCCAGATAGACCAGGTCAAGTAGTACATATTGATGTCTTTTTTAGTCTAGAGAAAACATTATTTTTAACAATAATCGATAAATTCTCTAAATTTGCACAAGCAATAAAAATTCAAAATAGGTCGTGGGTTGAATTTAAAAAGGCCCTCACGCAATATTTAAGTATTGTAGGTAATATAAGCAAAATCGTGACTGACAATGAGCTAGGGTTTAAAGCATTACCTTTGACCGAATTTTTAAGGGAGAGAAACATTGAAATTCATTTTACATCAAATAACAACCACACATCGAATTCAGACGTAGAACGTCTACACAATACCATGAATGAGCATATTCGTCTACTTAGACATGATCCTGAAAGAGATACAGACACTGTAGAAGAAAAAATTTATAAAGTAATAATGTTTTATAATAATACGATTCATTCAACTATAGGATGCAAACCTATAGATTTTCAAAATGGTATAATAAAAATGGAAGATTATCCAAAGATAAAGGCAAAGATCATAAGATCGAAGGAGATGTCAGTAACCAAACTAAATCGGGATCGAGAAGACTGTGATATTCAGACTGGACAGGTTTATTTAAAAAGTTTAAGAGGCGGTAAAAATCATGCAAAATTTCGAAAAGCTAGCGTAAATAAATTGGATAATGATCATGTAATAACTAAAACAAAGCACAAGTATTACAAATCACATATTAAAAAGAAAAAACGTTTCCAAGCAAATGATTAACTTAATTTTTTATGACAACCAACTTACTGTAATATGTAAAATAACAAAATAATAACACATATCATATAACTATATCGGTGTTATAAAAATTCAAAAATTTATTTTATATATAAAAAAAAATACTTAATTTCATGAGGGAAAATCATGAATTAAATAAAAAATTCGTATATGTATATTAAAAGAAACACATTTCCAATCAAATGAATTAATTAATTGATTATATTTAATTTCATGAGGGAAAATCATGAATTAAATAAAAAATACGTATATGTATATATTATTTTAATGAAAAATATTCATTTTATAAAAAAAAAAAAATAAAAAACAAAATGAATAAAAATAAGTGAAATCTTCAATACACTGAAGAAAATCAATTACGAAAATCAATTTCAATAATTTAACGAAAAAATACTTAATTTTATGACTGAAAATCATGAATTAATAATAAATAAATTAATCAATACTTTCTTATTCAAATTCATTTTAAAAAAAATTATTCTAAATTTGTAAATATAATAATATATTCATATAAGAAGCATTCATTAACAAGAAGCATATTTTTATATATATATAAAAAAAAAAGATATATATAAATATTGTTAATATACATATAACTATCTACCAAGTTTTTCTAAAGTTATAAAGAAAGGATTTAAGATAACTATTTGTAAATTTAAAACTCTGCAAAAATAAAAACATTAAAAGAAAGAAAAATTTTTATTGAATTGAATGGCGACATACTTTTTGTGTTTCCTTCCAAGAAACAAACATAACTTAATTTACCTTATTATTATACATACATATATGTATGCTAGATATATTATAAAAAAAAAGCAATATAAATTAAAAATAAATTTTCTTATAATATAATTATAAAAAGGAATAATTCTATTTTCAAAATAAAAATTGTATAAATTGTACTATTATGTTATAAAATATTCAAATATGTAAACACAAAACTTTGTACAAATGAACTTAACGAATAATTATTGAATAACAAAATGTATATAATTTATTCATACATTTAAGTAAATTTCCTCGGAGCGTCAATCTTATGATGGGGGAGTTATATGCACCTACATATCGTTATGTATATGTTTATATATTTATACTAATAATGAATACCCTTAATATAATTTGTATACTACCATAACCTTTTAAACATATGTAATTATATTTGTTGCTAAATGCTTGCTTGCTTTGAATATTTATAAAAAGTTAAAAATAATAACGGCATTTGATTTGTTACATATATTTTATTGTTGCTAAGTATTATGATTGGGAATGCAGAATCTTGTTTTTATAGCTTTCGTTTTAAACATACATGTATATGTACATACACTCGTACACATGTATATGTACCGCTATCGACATGATCGAACATGCACAAGCTTGCTTTAGTAAATTATTTGTTACTAAGTGAAAGACAATTGGGCATGAAGAATGAGAAAGCTAGTAATATGTATGTAAATCTATATACACATATTTACATACTTATATTCCCACAAATATTTTTTTTGCTTTCTTACGTACAGTGCGTAAGAAAGGATAAGAAAATACTTGACCAATCATGATCTTACACGATTTTTTCGAACATACATAATTATAATTGATTTACGTATATCAACGACAATCGATCACCAATTCACAAGTTCTAAACTAGATTTCAAGCCAAGCGCAACAAATAAAAATTAAATAAATAAAGAAGGACATTGAAAGTTCAACAAATAAATAAGGATATTTAAAGTTAAATTTAAAAAAGGACATTTAAAGTTTAATAAATAAATAAGAACAATTAAAGTTTATTAAATAAATAAGAACAATTAAAGTTTATTAAATAAATAAGGACAATTAAAGTTAAAAAAATAATAAATTGTGTTTTATTTAGAAAGGAAAAAAGAACATAACTCTAGACCGACTAAATATTATTACTTTAAGTGAAATAACTTTAATTTATTCCAAACTGTGCTTCTATAAATATAAATTTCTATGGATCTATTCTTTAAATGTTATCTAAGGAAAACTTGAAGCAAAATGTAATGTAATTTTCTTTGTTTTAATGATAGTGTTCACGACATGTTTACTTTGCAAAAATATGTTTGAAATTTAGGGCTATTTGGAATTGTTTCAAAACAATAAAGCACAATGTTTCGAAAATCAATTTTTTTTATTTACAACAATGTACATTAGGCCGTATCGAAAAAAAAAGTTCTCCGTACACCAGCGAACATAAAGTATTGTTCCAAAGACATTAGAAATTTATAGCTCGAGAAAAATCATAAAACTTTTGCTCAGAAAGTATTTCGATAATTACAGCACAACTATTTAAAAAAAGCTTTATAAATTCATTGTTGCAGACCGTAGGGGTCACCTTTTTAAATTTGTCATAGCTTCAGTATTTACATTCAGATATTAAGGTATGATATATCGATGGGTTTGTCTGTGGCAGACCAATTTTTTTAAATTCAAAAGTCTTTGAAAGCACCCAGCTTTCGGTTTCGGTCAGAGTTATGTCGCAGATACAAAAAGTAACTAATTACATCGCGCTTCGTCGGCAATTTAGTGTTTAGTATTGATAGACATTTTTAGCTCTTTTTTAACGTTTTATATTTAAAATAAACAAAACACAATTAATTATTTTAGCAAAGTAAAGACGTAACACGTATTACGGTGACAGTTATTGCAATAGTAAACCGAATATCACTGTCAAAATAAAGTAAGAGAGAGAAGTAACGGTGTTATATACACATCGATGTACCATACTTTAATATCTGAATGTAAATTCTGATGCTATGACAAATTTAACAAGTAAGAAAATTATAGTCGGTCTAGACCGACTATACGATACCCTATACCATGCGTTTAGAAACCCTATCTCTTAGGCCCAACTAACTGGACATTGAAAATAAGCAAAAAACCATATTTGAGTGGGATTTTTATTAATTTTTTTGGCTGCAGATATGAAAAAGTTCATATCGGATGGTATATCTATAAAGGGACTAGGTCCAAAAATGGACCGATCCTAATCATGTTTGGTAAAGTCTCTTGTATTTTGCAAAAATATATACAAACAAAATTTGAGAAGAATCAGTGCAATATTTTTGTTTTTTAATAGATTTAAGTGAAGATCGGGAAGCACATCTATATGGGGTCAAAGGTATCACTTTTGGACTACTCATTAGTGGATGTAATGAACGCATACAAACCCAATTTGAGTACCATATATATGACAATTTGGATCTTATGGCAATTTATGTCGATTTCATATGGGTAATTTGTATGGGGGCTAGGTCTGAACATGGACCGATTCTCACCAATTTCAATAGCGTTCATCCCATGGCCAATAAAAGCTTATATACCAAATTTCATCAAAATATATTCATATTTGCGACCTGCAGTTTGATTACAAGCTTTACATGGACACACAGACGGACGGACGGACGGACGGACATTGTTAAATCAACTCAGAAAGTGATTCTGATTCGATCGGTATAATTAAAGATGGGTCTAGGTCAAATATTTTTGGTTGTTACAAACAGCAGCACAAAGTCATTATACCCAAACCACATAGTGGTATAGGGTATAAAAAGGTGACCCCTACGGTCTGCGACAATGAATTTATAAAAGCATTTTTTAAATAGTTGTGCTGTAATTATCGAAATACTTTCTGAGCAAAAGTTTTATGATTTTTCTCGAGCTATAAACTTCTAACATTAGAGTGTCACATTTGGGTGGTAGGAAATGAGATTTGGGGGACAGGTACTAGAACGGTACACTTGAGGTCAATGGACCTAAGAGCAAAATTATTGGCCTCCCTTAGACAAAAAATTCGCTATATCAAACTTTAAGATCGAACTGTAAATATGGAAGATAGAACGAAAAAACTTAAAAGGGCGACCCCTACGTTCGGCAAAAAACAAAAAACATTTTTTTTTCAAATGTCCTTGGAACAATACTTTATATTCGCTGGTGTACGGTGAACTTTTTTTTTTGTGCCTGTAAGGTGATACGGTCTAATGTACATACTTATAAGCAATAACAAAAAAATTAAATGAATACAGTTTCCTCTTAGTTCAGAGTTTTTATATGAAATTGAAAAGGCTTTAATTAAGAACAGTTAAGCATAGTTAAACAACTCAAATAGATCAGTGAAATTAACGATAACAAAAATAAACATTATCGGTATTCACTCTTGGTGTTAAATATACAAGCCTGTTATATTTACATCGATTTTATACTACGAAGCGTGAACGTCTTTTGTGTTGTGTATTGTAAACTAATGTATCAGCTGTTTTTTGTTTTGTTTTTTTTTTTTTATCAATTTGAAAACTTAATATATCAACAAGAAGTAGAAAAAATTATAAATTTTTTAGAACAAAATGTAGTTGACGAAATAGAATTTGCAGAGATTCTGGATGTTAAAGGATACCGTACTTGCAATAATAAAAACAATACAAAAATATAACTACTCTCCTTTTGTAGATACATGTGAACATGATGCCATTGACCACATTTTAGATGAATTAGTTGATGACATTATTTTAGTTAAATTGTACCGCCGCGGAGCTTGGAATTCGGTTCCAAAATCAATGAAGTGGTCACTAAACCCAATTATATGACAACAGATTTTTGCAAATGCTGAGGGTTAGTCGAATTGAGTTTCATACACTGGTGTCTATGATTTCTGGGGATACGGAATTTATCCAACCCCATTCATGTGAACAATTTCCAGTTGAGTACCAGTTAGCAATTGTCCTATACAGACTCGGGTCATCTGGAGAAGGGCCTTTTCATTATTTTGATAAATTTTTTTTACCACAAAATTTACCACAAAATGAAAAATAAAAAAATAAACAATTGTTTTGGCAGCTCAACAATCAGCTGTTTCAGTCTTGTAAGTGTCTAGTCTTGTAGATATACTATAGCTTTTATCATTGTACTTTTAACACAGCGCACAGTGGCGCCCGTAGAGCAAACGAGGTTGCAAAAATCAAAATTTTCATGTGCGCCGACGAAGTTTTGAATAAACCCATGTTATAGGAAACTTTTCAACGATTTCAAATATGCTACTCTTAATAATATCACATTTTTAGTTTAGAAGATATAACCGTTCAAAGTTGACCGACTTTCGGTTTTCAAAAAAACACACAATTTTTAGTCAATTTGTTGCGATTTCAGGTGTAATATCACGAAAAATAGGTAACGAATCGCCTTATTTTTTATTTGTGTTGATTGATGTATTTATTAAATGTACAATGATAAAAAAAAATTAACTGTTTGCTTTGTGTTTCTCCAGGTAAATCACTATTTAAAAACTATCCGTTTTTTCACTATTTTTCAACTTTGACGGAAAATAAAAAAATCTATATTTTTCTATATTTGCCATATTTGCAAAACATGTTCTTTGATTATTTCTTTACATAATTCAAAAGGTTTTATGTGCCCGTACGTGCCCGTTTGGCTTCTAGAGGTAAAAAAGGTTAAAAAGACATGGTTGCAGAAATTGTATGGCGTGCATTCCATACATGTTTTGACTGACAGTAGTTTGATCTAATAGTTTGAAAATTGCATTTTAATTCGGTTGTCTACCTGTGAGCCTCTGACAAAGTCTACTCCCAATATTCTGTTACAGACACAGGATGCACAAAAAACTAGTCATTGAAATTCGCAGGTACACACCTCACTTGAAAATTACTTTGGAGTACAAATGGTCAAGAACAATATTGACTTATGGTCCCTCCACGTAGGCACAAATCTTATTTAGACACGAGCATAATATCAAAATTGCATAATTCAGCCTAAATCCATATGTATGCAGGGAACAGGTAAATTTTTAGGCATGGTAGCATAAGCCTATATATTGCAAAATAAGCATAATGCCTGGATTAGTCTACGACTGAAAGTTGGCGCAACAAGTACTGAAACCATGGCGTTAAACAATTTAAGTACCGAAAACATGGCGTTGAACAATTTAAAATTATTTGAACTGTTTAAAAGGTCAATCACACCAAAGTTTTTCACGGAAGCTGCTTTAGAAGAACTTGATAGCTTATACGGAAATATTGAGAGAAGCGAAATTATAAAAAATAATTTTTATCTGATATATGCAAATATTAAGGCAAAATGGGTGAAATCAAATCGAACCATTCAGAACTTCAACTCCAAATACGAGGACTGGCTTAATGAAGACACCATCCTGGATATATTGGCAGTAGATAAACCCACCACATCAACCAGAGGAGCAAAAGGAAGGCCAAAAAAAAGTATTGAGGAGTGTTCAATTTTCACAAGAAAGAGGAAACTTGCCGATGCCACCAATGACTTGACTTCGAAGCATTTATCGGACGCGCTGTCTATTAAATACACAAAGGATAGTGAAAGAGTAAGGTCGCAGATTACAAAATCTGTTGCTGATGCAAGCCCACTGCGACTAAAAAGGATTAAGGAAAGCATTCCCACGCCCACAAACGCACACATTAAATAGCATGGTTCCGAAGAAGCCTTGGCCTTGATGCGCTTCGGGGCTGACGTTTTACCAGGATACAAGCATATTACGCAAGCCAAAATAAATTCACGACCACTGCATACGGAGTTTACGGAAGTCTCTGTGAAAGCCAATCTGCAGGATCTCATGGGCCATACAGCAAAACAGTTGTTGGAGAGTCTTCCTGAAAATGAGGTAAAAATTCTTCCTGAGAAACTGACATTGATCAGCAAATGGGGCTGCGATGGATCATTCGGACAAAGCGTTTATAAGCAAAGGATATCTTCCGATGACGCTACAATATCGGACGGAAATATGTTTATGGCATCTGTTGTTCCTTTGCGGCTAAAATCTGATGTTTTCCTACACTGGAAAAATCCACGTTCGTCGTTAGTGCATTATTGCCGACCAATAATGTTTCAGTTTGCAAGGGAATCGGCATAACTCATAAGGACCACGGTGAAGGACATTGAAGAACAAATAAGCATGATTAAGCCTACAAAGCTGCAAATTGGAGAAGGAAAATATGTTGAATGCAATTACGAGTTCCACCTGACCATGGTTGACGGAAAAGTCGTAAACGGACTGACAGGAACAACCTCAAAATTGTCATGCCCGATTTGCAAAAAGAGTCAGAAGAACTTTGGTAATTTAAACGATTCTACAAATGAGGAGAATTGCGAATATGGAATGTCACCATTGCATGCAAGGATAAGGTGTATGGAGTTCTTGCTAAAACTGGCGTATACCCTACCACAAGAGGAGGAAAACTTCGATGAAAATACATCAATAAAGGATAAGGAAAAGATCAGAAAGAAGCAAATACAGGATGTTTTTTTTAAACAAGTTGGACTAAAAGTAGACTGTCCCAAGCACGGAGATTTTTTGAAAATGATGAGGCAGTAACTAGAATCACTGGAATTGACAATCAAATCGTGAAAAGATTGGGAACGATCTTGAATGTTTTAAACTGCAAAGAAAATGTCAACTCTACAAAATATGGAGAATATGCATCGAAAACTGCATCTCTTTTAGCAGAAATGTATCCACAGAAGTTGACCCCGACCGTCCATAAAGTACCAGTCTTTGTCAATTGGAGAGCTTTCTGAAGAAGCGCAGGAGTCTCTTAACAAATTTTATAAAAAATATGGATTGCAGAACACATTCAAAGCATCAAGGGTAAGGCAAAATGAGGACCTCTTCAACATGTTGGCAGCATCTTCCGATCCACTTATTTCTTCCCTGCGGCATGTGAAATCACGAATAGAGTTCGAAAATAATTATAGTTTAGAAATGATTAGTCTTTTAGATATATCTTCTCTTACGAATTGTGATGAATATTTTACAGAAAATTTAAAAAATAAATTTAAAAAAGAAGTAATTTTTTTTTAAATTGTTGGGTAATAATTAAAAACATAAAACCCTAAAGAAAAAAAAATAAAAACAATCTAAAAATGTAAAAATAATTTTTTTTTTTTAGTTACCATAAAATTGATTTTTCTACAAATTTTAACCTTGATAGCCCATAAGTAGGCCCCTACAAAGCGTAGCACCATTTCCAAAGCTCATTTCATAGGCTGAACAGTTATCTACCATATGCTGTATAAACTGTTCAATTATGTTATTCGGTTCAAAAGATATGATTTTTGCAACGAAAAAACTCAAATGGCGCAACTGTGAAGCGTAGTAAATTTCAATTTCATACATTTTGTTGTTGTGGTATTGTAAATAGTAGTAATTTTACTATATCTACAACATTTACAAGGGTTACAAGGGTACTTTACTACCAAGAGTGAAAACCCTTAGTATAGCTGATACACTGTATAGATTAAAATGGGATAAATGTAAAATGCAAAGCGAATATTATTCTTTACGTAAACATCCTCCCTACTTTGAAACCTTTGTGGTTTCAACATCTTCATTGAAGAGAATGCAGATATTGGATACAACTCGCCGAAAAATTCCATTGCTAGTTTTTACCATGGCTACTCTCACAACGCCATTTTCGCTTTTTATAAGTTCTGCCACTCTACCTAGCTGCCATTTTAAATGGGCTCGATTTCTCTCCTTTATCAAAACCCTTGTTCCAAGCTCTATGTTGCTACATGGTTTTAGCCATTTTGTATGTTGTTCAAGAAGTATTAGGTATTATGAACTGCACCTTTTCCTTAAAACTTCAGGTTCAACCACTGAGGTGAATGGTGCACCGACCAAGAAATGAGCTGGAGTTAGCACAACTATGTCATCAGGGTTCTCCGAAATTGGACGAAGAGGCCTTGATTTCATAATAGCGGATATCTGACACATAAGTGTCTAATGATTGCCCTACTCTACGAAGAAGATGAGCTTTTGCTATTTTTGTTGAAGCTTACCAAAGCCCTCCAATATAGGGTAACCTTGGTGGTTAAACTTCCAGTCAACGCCGTCTCCTAAACAGTGATCATGAACTGCCTCTTTATGTTGATGACTTAAAAATAAATGATGAAGGTCATTCAGCTCATTTTTTGAACCAACAAAATTATCAGACCAAATAGTTTTTGGTTTTCCTCGAGTGCTGATAAATAAATCTCTTAAGTGCTGCTAGAAATGATAGGTCAATCAAAATGCACCGCCTTGGCAGATAAGCAAATAAAAATGCATATATAACATTTAATGGATGCTCTCGTACGCATTTCTGATCTATAATATAAGGGCCTACAATAGTCCCCACCGGATACTAAAAAAGCATGATGACTTTGCGCTCTGTAATTTGGAAGATTGCCCATTATAGCTTCTTCACCGTAAGGATGTAATCGCAAACAACGAACACACTTGTTAATAATTCGGGTAACTTCTTTTTACCACCAACTACCCAATACTGCAATCTCATAGTTGCCAGTAATGACTGGGGTCCAGCATGCATATTCCTTTGGTGAAAATAACTTATAATTGATTCTGTTAAAGTCCGACATTGTCCACAAAATGATATAAAGCAAGTAAAGACTTGATGAATCAATTGATTTTTTTATTTATTAAACGCTTATATTCACCTGGAAAAGTAATTTTTTTTAATCATCCGGATTAGCAATTGTGAACCTTTTTGAACATCTTCTGTTGTTAATGGACCTTTTCTACACGAAACTTTACCCCCACCAAATTTGTCGATATAAGCATAAACTCTGCAAAATTTTCCAAAAGATGTTATGAGGGTTGGCTGAAGGTTCAGGAAGGTTGGCGATAGCAAAAAGCTGAACAGTCCAGTAATTTTGACTGTTTTTTAATAATTCCAGACCACATAACCACAATTTTGATGTTGATAAGTCTTTTGAAGAAGCTCCTCTCGATAGAACGTCAGTGGGATTCATAGTTGTAGGAAGTATATTCGAGTTATACGATTCAAAACAAAAGCTTGATAATTTGAAGACACTTCTTGGATCCATGACAGGACTATTGTTGAGTCTGACCAACAATATAAAATTCCATTAAATTTAAAGTGCAATATATAAGTTCAGCAAGTCAAAGTGCCGCTGACAACTCTAACTTTGCAATAGTAAGTACCTTTGTTGGAGCTACTGTAGCATACAAGGGTTAAAGTTTTGTAACTATTTTTATATTTTCCGAGTTTTAATAGCGAAGCATGCAACTTTGTTCCGGGTTCCTTCTCGTCGGCAAATAGGATGGTTTCGGGTTGCTACAACTCTCTAAATACAAACGGGCTACAATCGGAATTATTAATATGTGCATGCCTGGGTTTTTTTATTCAAAAATATATAGTAGAAATGAAGAGAACAAAAAAAGAAAAAGAACAGTTCTAAGTAGACTAAAGTTTGGACCACGAAAATGTATAGTTGTAAGACAGATGATTCCCCTCCTAACCATGGTCATGCATTGAATGCAAATTTTTTTCACATGACCCCTAATGATTTCTAAACCATCCTAACAGTTCGCCAGAAATCGTAACATCGTTTTTACAATTTCATTTCAAAAATTATCTTACATATTTATTTAAAAAAATTCAAAATTGAACATTATTAAACATTTTCTTAAATTTAAATAGTTTAATTCAAACCCATGCTAAAATTAGCGGTAATTAATATATTACATGAATATTGTACACTTAGCATAATTTTTTTAAGGAAAAATATAGATAGACAATTTACTGTCAAGACGGTATGTGCAAAAATTAATAAAAGAAATTGCTGAAACCGATTTAAATATCATATCCAATTCGGATATGTAAATAAGCAATATATAATAAAATAATATTATGTGCAAAATTATAATATTATAAAGTTATAAAAAAAATTTATCAAAATTAGGGAAAAAATAATATTGTTTCCAAATTATTAAAAAAAACAATAATCAACTATTGATAAAAAAAAATAAAAAAACCAAAAAAAAAAATGTATTTTGAGACCAGCACGATTTGAACCCACGACAATTCACTTCTGAATCGGTCACTCTACGTAAGTGCTAAGCCCGTAGTTAACATTTGATATGCAAAACGAAACTTTAATGGGGAGAGTTAAATTTAATTATTAGTGATGAAAAAAAACCGGCTCTACACAATCCCGTTGTTAAAAAAAATTTAAAATTTAAAACGTTGTTAAGATGTTTAATTGTTAGAATTAACATTTTTTTCTATAAATAAAGAACTTGTACTTACATTGTTGTTGGATCCCACGATGAAAGATCTTTCACGCAGGCTCCTTCAATGTAGCTGAACTTGCTAAAATTACTACACAATTTTAGCAAATCCAACACTTAAAATATCAAGCCCAAAGTAGATTTGCTCAACTTTAATTTTTGTTTGTAAAATTATTTTTGTTGTTTTGTTTGTTTGTTTTGTTTGTAGTATAACTTAAAAAAAAATTTTACACCAGCACATAAAATTCTATATTTTTGGGGTTTTTTTTTCTATTTGAATAATATTAGGGGTCTTAATTTTGTAAAGGGGGCTATATAGGAAAGTATGGGAATTTTTAATAGTTTTACAACTTACATTTCAGCCGTTTGATGAAAAGGAGAGATCTGATTTTCGTATTCAGGTAGGTATATAAGTTTATTTACCACTTAACTTATGCCGTTTTCCTTTCTGACAAAAAATGTCGGCTTTTTTTGTCCTTTTTTCGAAAAGTGTATTTTTTTATATATTCTGAATTAAGAGTAACCCTATGTTATACATCAATCGAAAGGTCTCAAAGTTGAGCCCTCGTAAATCACAAAAAATTCCAGCCATTGACTTCTTTCAGGTCATAGTGTGAGAATATTTCCCCATTGTTCCCCTTTTTTGAATATTTTCACCCTATGACTTCCAAGAGGATAATAATCAACATTTTTTTGCATTTATGAAAACAGCACTTTGAGACTGATATATAATATAAGGTTGCTCTTAATTCAGAATATTTAAAAAAATACACTTTTCCAAAAAAGGGCAAAAAAAGGGCGACATTTCTTGTCAGAAAAGAAAACGGCATTAATCTCTATACATATAAATCCAATTGTTAATGTACACTAGGATGAATGTTGAAGGATGAATGTTTGTTGTATGATTGTTGTATGAGTGATGAATGATTGTCCAAAAAAGATCCACTTGGATGACGACTGTTGAAAATGGTTGTATGAATGATGCAGGATGCGGGATTGTCAAAAAATTCCACTTGGATTGTATGTTGAAAAATAGTTGTATGAATGATTGAAAAATAGAGTTGTATGACTGATGTATGCTTCACGTGACGCAGATCAAAAAGAACAGGAGATTTCTCGTATCGCCGGAAACTTCGTTGAAAAAAATCAAACTAGAAAAAGAAGCCAAGAAAAAACAAGTAAGAGTATTAAATTCAGCTGTGCCGAATCCCTGATACCCTCCACCTCGGTTTGAGGATTGATAATAAATGTAAACAAAATATTGGAAAAATATGCATGCGTTTCCTATATGCATGCGTTTCCGGTTATATGACATAACTTCTCGTTTAATTTAGTTTTTGCTAATTAAATAGCTCGCCTTAACCTCCATTGCAAAGGTAATGCTTGTGTAGGGTGGCTATATGCATTAAATCGTGCTAATTGGAGATGGCTGTATAGTTTCTTTTAACTGGCGAAATATTTTTTCATTGCGGCCATATAGGTCGGATGGAGTAACAAAATAATAACCAAAAAAAAGCTTTCTCAACTTTTTTATTAAAATATTGCCATATTTGGAAAACATAGAGAATAAATTTATAATAATAAATAATCAAATTAGGGATGCCAAACGCAAAAACCAAATGTCCCAAATATTTTAAATAAAATAATTTGTTATTTTTATTTTCTGAAAAACTTCAAATATTCATCCAAAAAAAAATTGTGAAAAATAATATATGTATAAATAAAATTCTCATCAAATTGCGTTTATTTATGTAACAATTTTTATGTTCGCAATTCTTAAATATCATTTTAGGTTTTCTAAAATTCATTGAAATTAAATTAATGTTTTCTGTAGTGCGAATTCAACGATCCGACAGAATTTCAACGATCCGACAATCGCAAAATATATCGACAGCTATTGTTGTTTGCACTGAGGATTAAGTAATTCACTAAGTACACACATCTTAACGACAGTCGACAAATCTATTTTGCTATTTATTTAAATTGTAAACGAGTGGCATCTCTATTAAAATAAGCGAAAAACACAAAGAAGAATAGAAAAAACAAATTACTTCGTGTTTGACAGGATGATTTTATGTTTATGTTTAATATCTTTTTATTATTTTTTTTTTACTAATATTTATTTCTTTTACCAATATTTCTGTTTATTTATTTGAAAATCAAATAATGAATTGAATATGCTATTTAATTTTTTTATTTATATAAAAAAGTTTTTTAATAGAATCAAAATATTTTCACTATTTTATGATTTTTACTTATGTATGACGACATTTCAACCTAAAAATTTAAGTTTTTATCGATTGAATAAACAACACAAAAATGGTTGTCATTTAGATAACAACAGCTGACTTTAACAATAGCGAATATCGTTTAAAAATTTTACTGATAATTTTGCTTTTCTTTTTTAACGATTCGACAATCGTTAAAAGAAGTTACTGAAAAGCTATTAATTTCTCCTGAATGCCAATATTTTTTTTTAATGTAATCATCTTTAAAATGTAAACATATTTGGTGTTTTTTTTTTTTTTGGAATTTCAATTTGTGTTTAACGAATAAAATTTATATGTATATTAAAGATGCAATTGATGTCTTCTAAATTTAAAATTATTATTTCCGACGTTTTGATATGATTTTCTGAAATTCAGTTAATATTTTCTAATTTATAATTGGAAATTTTAATTCCAGTTTTTAGAATTGATATTTTCTTAAATTTGAATGGAATGTTTAAAAAGTGCAATTTTGTATTTATGTGAATAATAATGCTTTAAACAATTATTAAAAATTAGATGTAATCGCAATCATATATTTTGTAGGTAAAGCAGAATAATAATTCTATATAACTATGTAGAACTTTTTTGAAAGCAAAAAACTCATTGATAACTCGGTAACTCTATTTTGTAATGACAACAAAAAGTTAATATGCCAAACTTATGTTCATATTTGTAAAAGAATAATGAAAAAACGTATGAAATAAAAGACCAGCACGTGTATAGAGTAACATTATGTATAATATCTATTTGAAAATATTGATATTCATGTTAAAATAGAAATAACTATTGCTAAGCTAATTAGAACAAAAATTGTGGCGCCATCTACTGTGGCATAGTCACGCTGAGCAAAATGAAGTGACACTCTGTTAATGTAAAAGAAATGAAATGTATTTTCCCCACAACAAAATGTTGCAGAATTTTATGTAAATAAAATAATATACCGATTTATTTCTAACATGCAGTTATTATGGATATACATATATAGAATATATGTATATTATTTGTATTATTTAACCCTGCTGTTAGGTTAAGCCCATTTGGTCCAATTTTTGGATTGTTTCCTTTGTAATTTTTGAACGGTGACATATAGTGCCTTAATTTTTTAGCTCACGTGGTCTTTTTATAAAACCATGTTATATACAAAAATTCAAGGTTCTGGCTTAAAACAGAACTGAGAAAAATAAAAAATTACGAATCTTAGGTTAAGGGACCATTTGGTCCATAGTACATTTTCTTTGATTTTTTTTACATTTATTTATTGCATTTGTCATTGCATGATAGCAACATGTTTTTCGGTTAGTTTTGCAAATAAACTTGCTGCAAATGGAGCATTTTATATCAGACTTAGACTTGCAGCAACTACAAATTCCACGCTTTCGAGCCCCTGAATGAGAAGTATTATTTGAAGAGGCCACTGGAACTATGCATGGTGATCGTATATCAGTCAATAACTGTGCTGAGAACTCTTGTTGAGATAATCTAGTCCGTTTCATCATATACGCGTTAGCCAGAGAACGTGCTAGTTGCCGCAAAAACTCTGGTCTCCTGCGATTCCGATCAGCTGGAGCCCATGAAACGTATATTTCAGAAAATATTATGTACACATTCAATGCGGATATATCCAGTATGTTTGCAAACACAATGTTTGGCCATCGATTTGTTTTGCGTTTTGTGCTGTAGGAACCAACCATTTGATCAGCAGTATCTACGCCACCTAAAAGAAATGAAGTATTAGAAATTATAGGAGAACATAAAACTAACATACCTTTCGTTGAATTGTAATACGAAACAATCTCTGGTTTGGAGTTCGATCGCGACCGTGATGCGTAATAGACGTATAGCGGAGATCAGTGCATTTCATCGGTGTTACACTAAAAAAAACTTTTTCGTTCATATATTGTTGTTATTTTTATAGTGCGTTTTGTAAAAAAAAAAAAAAAAATACGAACAGTTTTTAAAAGACTTTAAATGAGTGAGCTTAATGCTCAATACTCAAATTGTAAAAATAATGTAAAACAAATTTACAATAATGATAACATTGATAACAAAAGAAAAAGAAAAAACAACAATATGGATAGTTCAACTATACATAAACAGTTCAAAAACAATTATTACTCAGTGCTTGACTGTGAGAACGATGCACAATGTGACAAAGAATTGCTAAACAAATTTGTAAAGCATGTTAATGATAATAAAGAGAAACCTCAAACTTCTCATTCAGCTAAAACATCTACTAACAACGATTTGAAAACAAAATCCAATGAGACAGTGGTTAACTTAGAAAAATCAAAAAATAAAAAAATACCACCAATAAACATTGTCGATATAGACACAAAACAATTAATTGAATTCATAAAAAATGGATTAAAAATAAATGATTTCAAAATAAATGAATTCAGAAATAAAAAATCTCTATTTTTGAATACTCTTGAGGACTTTTTAAGAGTTAAAGCTTTTTTAGAAAAAACTAAAACGAAATTTTTTACCTTTACGCCGAAAGGTATAAAAACCAAAACTTATTTACTTAAAGGTCTCGATGCTAGCGTGGATATGGAAGATATTTTAAATGAGTTATCAACATTTGAAGACGATGATTTAAAATTTATAAAAATTAGTCCTTTTTCAACAAAGTCATCTATTGAAAAAGGGCACAAACTACCAATATTCATTGTACAAGTATCTCCTGAAAGCAACATCAACAAATTAAAGAGCATTAAAGTTATTTTATACCGTTGCGTTAAATGGGAACATGTGAGAAGACCCGAAATACCGCAATGTCGTAATTGCCAAGGCTTCTTCCATAGTGCTGCCAACTGCTACCTTCCCACGAGTTGTGTAAAATGTAATATGGAACATGAAAGGGGTAAATGTCCTGTTAATATAGTTCAACCAGAGGAAAAACACAAGTTATTCTGTGTTTTATGTAACAAATATGGCCATCCTGCATCTTACAGGGGATGCGAGAAATACAAACAACTGAAACAAAAACTTAGTATTAAGAAAAAAGATTTATTAGAAAACAAGGGATATAATACTAATCAATATATTAATGCAGAAACTTCTTTTGCAAATATAGTGAGAGGAAATAACTCTTTAAATACAGATTTAAATAATTATAACATAGCTAATACAACAAATATATCATTTATGCAGGAAATGAAAAACATGATGTTGAATCTCAATAATCAAATTATAACCTTACAAAAACAATTAAATCTACAGGCGTCTAGAATAGACACAATCTTTTCCATGTTAGAGTAATGGCATCAATTAATCAAACAAACACAATTTCAACAAGTCTTAAAATAATACAAATAAATTTGTTATGAAAAATAATCCTGACATTGTACTCCTAAACGAGACAAAACTTAACGCTAAACATAAAATAGAATTCGAAAATTATAAAATCATTAGAAAAGATAGAAAAAATGCCATTCAAGGGGGAGGCACAGCAATACTAATAAAAAATAACTTAAAGTATAATAGTTACACAAATAAAGAAATAAATTCTCTTAAAAATTTAGAAACTTGTATAATTAGAATTCCCATGATAGGAAATAAAACTTTATATTTAATATCTGCCTATTACCCATCAGGAAATAATAATAATCATTTTAAGTCAGAGCTATATAAGCTTTTTGAATGTATGAATTTACAAAATGATAACAACTATTATATTCTAGCGGGAGACCTTAACTGCAAGCATATAGGCTGGGGTAACCCAACTAATAACCCAAAAGGAAATCATTTGAAAGAATGGTTATATGAAAATGAATTACAATTTCGATGTAAGATGTATGCTCCAAGTTTACCATCATTTCCTCGTACCGGGTCATACTTGGATATATGTATAGCAGACTGCAGGTTATATATTCGTACCCAAAACAACTCCTTAAATTGTTTGGAAGTCCTAGACTACTGTAGTGTACTCGTGAACAGAGGGTCAACTGTAAACCCAAATCGATGATTCACAAGTATACAAATAAATATGTACATTCATGGTGACGATTGATCTGGGTATACAATGTATGTGTTTGTATGTTTGCATGTCAAAAGAATGTAGAACGCAAACGAGTATATTGTAAACAAAAGTTTAATGACATATTTTAAGTATCACCAATTTGTGTAACATTACACCAAATTGGGAATGATCGATTTACATTTTTTATATTAGTGACGATTTGACGAACTGACCTTTTGACGAAAGAGAACGTACTCAATGAGTGTACGTACATGAATGTGCATGAGTAATTTTAAGATTGAGTAAATTTTATTCAAACCTAGTATTAGTAAATTAATATATAAGTTTTTACAATTTTAAAATAAAGTCAGTCTTAATTGAAAATTAAAGAAGAACAAGTCGTTTCAATAACAAAACCAATTCTCACCATATGGCGATCCTGCCAACTTTCATGCAGCAATAATAGCAGGAGCAAACGAAAAAGTTTAGCTATTGAAGGTTCGCTGAAAGGAACCGGCATCCTGGTGGATATTTTTGACGACATTTGGCATCAACAACACCTTTAACCACCATACCACCAGCAGAGGCAGTACATGTGTAGCATCAACGACAACTTTAATCACCACAACATATGAAGAAAAAAAGAATAAGTATAAAAATCCAGAAGGTGCATGGGCACGCCTGGTAAAAAATTAAAAATATAGTGTATAAAAAAAAAAAAAAAAAAAAAGGGGAATGTGAAAATGTTTTAAAGTTACTGAAAGTGAAACAAAAATTTTTTTTTAATATTGCAAATTTAAATTTCGATAAAGGTTTTCTTTTCTTTTTGTAGTCCAAAGTGTATTTTTTTTAGTGCTTTTTTTTTTTTGTGAGCATGGGGAATAGTCAAAACAAAATAAGTGAAGTGGTAACGGAAACTGTTAAGAACCCCACGGCAATTAGCGTTAGTTTGGAAGTGTTTATTTAAATCTGCGTACTGGTAACATTTACCGTAGTGATTAAACATTTGAGAAAGTACGTGAAGAAACAAGTGAGGGTATAACAAGTTAGAAATATAGTTTAAATTTTTTTTTATGGAGGAGACAAAAGAAGAAATATTAAGTTATTTGAAAATAGCTGAAGAAAATTGGAAAAGGTTGTTGAAAGAAGCAGAGGATAAGGAAAAAGTAGTGAAACCAGAAATTTTGAATATTGGTCCTAAACCACTTAGAATTGTGAAAAAGGATAGAATATTTAGAGAACCAAGCATACCTAAAGTAGAACTACCAAAAATTAGGAGAAACAGAGGCGATTTAAAAAGTCGTATGCAAAGGAAAATAAACATTTTAAAAAGTGAGTTAAGCTACGAGACACAAAGAGATAGAAGAGTAGAACTGGAAAAGAAATTACAGGAAACCAGAAAGGAATTAAATTCATATTTGAAAGAGAAAAGAAAAGCAAAAAAGAAATGTCTGCAGAAGAAATAAATGCACAACCAGATATGTTAGATAAACTAGATGAGGAAATAAGAAGATTAGCAGATGAAGGGTATTTTACTAAACCATTAGAGCTACGCAAAAAGAAAAAAGTTGAAGTTAAATATACAAAGGCTGAGTTAGAAAAACAGGTTAAATGGTTAGCTAATTTTTGGAAAGTTATTAGGAATGAAAGGTAGTCCTACGGAAGAAGATATAATAAGGCCCACAACAGTACAGGCAGAGACCATCCTAATGGTAGCGAAATTCGGAAGGTAGAAGAATAAAGAGGAAAAGAAGACGAAACAGAATTTTTTTTTAATCCAAAAATTTTTTTTTTTTTAAATATCTTATTGTTATTATAGTAAGCAAACAACTATATATAAGAATTATTACATTATAAACACTATATTACATTATAAACACTAAATATAAGAAATATTAAACAACATTGAAATATAAATTGAAATTGAAATATAAAAACAATATGTTAAAACTAATTTAATGAATAAATAAAGCAAAATAAAAAAAAAAAAAATTTTTTTTATGATTATCAATGTCTCATATGGACAATTTAATAAAGAGATTGGAATCGATAGCAGTAAACGCTAAAAAATCAATAGGGAAACCATATTCTATAGAAACGGTAAATTCGAAAAGGAAGGAAATATCAGAATTGAGAACTCAGTTTGAGGACTGTTTAGCGGAAACTGAATTGACAGAAGAACTAAGAGTAAAGATAGCTGACAAATTTAGAAAACTAAGAAGAAGCACTAGAAATTTTGACACATCATATAGATAAAAGAGATACTGAAAAAAGGGAAAAGTTAACTATGACGACGATTATGGACATGAACGAATTATCGGCTGTTTCGAAGCTAATACCTATATTTACGGGAAAGAAATAAGAATTGCATAGTTTTGTGACAAATCTCGAATTGGTGTATGAAACTGTGACACAGGAAAAGCGAAAATTTTTCTTTGATTTCATATTTAAATCGCGACTTGAACAGAGAGTACAGAACCGAGTGAATCAGGAAAGCATTCCGACGGGCGTTAATGAATTGGTGTTGGCTCTGAAAAGGGCCTATAAGCCACTAAAATCATCAAACAGCATACTACAAAGATTAACACAAACTGTTCAAAAAGGGGATAATGTAAGAGGTTTTGCCGATAAAATAGAATCACTGGTCAACGAGTTGAATGAGGTTCAGATAAACGAAATTGGCGAAGCAGATAGGTCTGCAATAGTACGAACGAATAATGCATTGGCATTTAATGTATTTAAAAGTGGGTTGAGAGATCAACAAACAATCTCAACAATTGATGCAAGTAGAGTTACTACTTTTGCTGAAGCGTTAAAGATAGCTGAAGAAGCTATGGCGCGTGTCAGAGATAGACAAGTGTTATACCAGAATGCAAGCAGTAACAATGGCAACCGCAACGGTGATGGCAACAATAACTGGCAAAGAAGCACACTAAATAGAAACAACAATAATGGCAGAAATATTAGAAATTACAACAACAACACTACCAGAGGCGGAAGATACAACAATAACGCAAATAGAAGATACAGTAACAATTACAACAATAACAGATACGGAAATAATTATAACTATAACAACAGAAATCCATATAATAACTCGCATAATAATAATAACAGATATGGGTCGAACATTAATAATAATGCCTATAGAGGAAATCAAAATAGAAATAGAAATAGTAACCAAGGATATAACAATAGGAGAAATTATAATGTAAATCCAATCCAGAACCAGGGAAACTCCCAGGAACCGGAGTTCGCTCAACAGGAATTTCCGGTAATAAGACAATAGAAAATATAAAAATTTATAGCATATCATCGGATCTAAAAAACTATGTAAAACTGAATATAATTAACACTGACTATGCACTGACGTTTCTGATAGATACAGGAGCGGATATATCATTATGCAAGGAAAGTTTTTTATACAATTACCAAGAAGATCGAGATGATTGCTGCAACTTAACTGGGATTTCGAGGGAAAAGATAAAATCTTTCGGTTCAACAACTGTGAAAATGAAATTTGATAATGCAACTATAGAGCAAACAAGTAAGAGTGTTAAATTCGGCTATGCCGAATCTTTGATACCCTCCACCTGGGTTTTACGTTTACATTAATATCTGGAAAAATTTGAATATGTAAACACTTTGATAAACCTATTACTGAATTATTACAACAAATGCTCTGAATTTTCAGCATTTTATAGAGGTGTCTACATATTTTAGGTCATAAATTGGCACAATGACTCCCGATTTATCCCATTTTAAATACTAACCTGATCCAGATAATTACAAACAATATTAAGTTTAACCAGGTAAATGGTTTATTTTGTAATTTTCTTTTTAATTTAAATTTTTTAATATAAAGGTGCATTTTATTTTTTACAATCCTTTTCAATTTTCCAGACCTATTAGTATAGGGCACATTTGTGAGTCCGCATAGATCAACTTTCAACTCTTACTTCTTTTTATTGTATTAAATCTATCTTTGTGTCTTTAAATTAATTAAGATAATTAAGATGAAAATATTTAACAAACTGTTTTTTTTTTTTTAGTTAATATCTGAACATTTTACTGATACAAGGCAAAACTAAAACTGCCAAAAATTTCACGCAAAACTATTTTGAATGTATTTGTTAAATATCGCATAATTTTTTTCAATTTTAAACTTTAAAGTCTTTTTAAGTCTGGTAATAACTCTATAATATGAAGGAAGTAAATATGTGGATTCTTTAATAACAATGACAAGTATAAAACACTGTTTTGTGCATAACATTAAAATATTATAAATTTGAACATAATTAATTTTAGAAACATAATTAATTTTAGAAAAATGTCCGATTCGTTTTTCGATGATGCTGAAAACACATTAAAGAAATACAGAACATAAAGATTTTGCTTCAGTTAGTTGGATGGCTGGAGCAGGTCAAAGGTGACGACTATAAATGCAAATGCAAGGCTTTTGAAAATATATTAAAATGCGATAAATCAGATCTAAGTATATGTACATGCCATGCTTATAACCACTGTTATAAAAAATCTTTTAAAACCAACAGTATTGCCATAATTTGAAATTGTAAAGATGCTAAATTGCAAAAAAAGATGCTTAAACGTACTGGATGCTAAATTTTTTTTTTTCAAATTTCATTACCTTTATACTGAAAAATTATATACTTATTAATAAATTCTTTGGTTTTTAAATCGAAAAATTAATATAAAACATATGTTTCGATTTATATTTTTTAAATTTTAATTAAAATTATTTTGAATTTCATCTGAAATTTTTATTAACATCAAATTGAGTTTATTTTAAACTTAAATTAAATAATTTTAATTTTAGAGGGATTTTTTTTTATTTAAAATATAACAGAAATTACATTATCAAAAGATACGATTATATTAGAATAATTGGTTTATGGAATCTAACATTTCTGTGATGTCTTCATGTTCAAGTTCTTCTTGGCTCTGATATATTTCTGACGATCGACTCTTATCAACGACATCGCTCGGTATATTGTAAGTGTGACAGCACCGATTGTTCAATTTCAATCCTTCTTTTATACGTATTACAGAACATAACAACTCGGATTTTATTCTGTTCGAAATTTGCTTTTAACTAAAGCTATTAAACTAAACAAACGTTCAACTTCGGCTTTTGAGAAAGACAAAACTAATATAGACAATACAAATATTGATAACTCCTAAAATGGATTTTCGCCAATAGAATTTTTCAATCCATAAAGAGGTTGTATTCAGTGTTGTATCCCAGTTTTGTTCTGTGATATAACTCCATTGGATTTGAATTTTTTCTGTTTCAGATGATATAAATTTAAACTCTTCTAATATATTGGTTATCTGTTCTTTTACCCGTTTTAATGTGTTTTGTATTGAAAATTTTGGCATTTTTTTAATACAATAATATTTTTTGGCAATCGACTTTCAAATTCATTAAAAACTGTTGTTGGTGTTTACATTCTTCTATTTCAAAATGTTTTGTTATATTTGTTGAAAGAAACGAGCAGAGTGGTAAAAGGAGTAGTACACAAAATTACTGTACTACACTTTGAGAAATAAAAACATATCAATACCATTAAAATTATATATTCAAAAATTATGAAAAAAAAAATATAAAAAAAAGATGTTAAAAGCAACTTTTTATTAATAAAAGATTCTAAGTTAGCATCTAGCATCTTTTGATAAATTTTGGATGCTAAACGACAAAAAAAAGTTGCTAAATCTAGCAACTAAAAAGCTAAAACGGCAACACTGAAAACCAAGAACAAATATTCTGTTTGAGTTGTAACATCTCATTTGCAAGCCATTTTAATTAAGCTGCGTTCACACTATGTGTTTTGCTTGTGTTTTTCTTATTGTTTTAGCACGTGCAATTTGTACACATAGTGTGAACCCTTTCAAAAACTGTTTATGTACAACACATTTGGCAAAACATATGTAAATTTTTCAATTAGAGCAGGTTCTATTTTGGCATGACAACCATATTAAAATACAATACTGCTTGTGGCGAAAGAAAAACAGAGTAAATTATAAAGATAAATATTGAAAGAAAAATAAATTGTTTAATATTAATTAACAGTTAAAAAATATAAAAAATATATTACTTTATTTTTAACAATAACTTTTTGTAAATTCACAAATTAAATCAGCTGTTGTTTACATTTAGAGGTTATGTCATACGGAAATACATATGTACGTTTGATCGCAAAATGATGAATTGTATATAAAACGCCAATTTTGACACACACGCCGAATTACGTATGGATCGTAAAACTGAATTTACATATGGAAAATACACATAGTGTAAACACACCTTTAATTGTGTAAATTTTAAATGCACATCTAACCATATCAAAAAGATGAATTAAACAGAATTGCAAAAATATTTTTTTTATAATATCTGTATGTTTTTTATATTATTCTTATGTAATTCTCATGATATTTTTATCTTATTTTTTATATTTACATAATTGAAATTGAAAATGTACAAATTAAAAATAAATTTTAAAAAAAGTAGTGTAGGGAAAAAAGGGAATTTTTTTCATAAGCGTAGAGATTTCTGAAAAAATCTCCTGGCATCACTAGTACCTATTAAAAAAAAATGTAAAAATTCACAAGACAACGCGACATAGACTTGCTTTGTTCAAAAGCTTCCATAAGACTGAATGAAATTGTTGCTTACTTTACTCTTTGGTGAATATTTTCATTTTTGTTCGGCTGTATACATATAAGAAGCCAATTTGAGTTCGGTTTACTCGTGCTGCTATGCATATGTTTGTGTGTTAACAAAAATATACGATATCCCAGTCATCATTTCGAAGATTGTTTTAACAAAAATTAACTTACTGTGTCTTCTTCGAGCACTTTTGATGATTAAAAACTGCTTAATCACATGCGCTATTAGAAAAAGACTAGATAATGATTTTTGCTTTCTCTTAGAAAGTGATTTATAGAAAAATTACATTAAATAAGACTCAAAAATGAGTCGAAACTGATTAGAAAAGCGGATAAAAAGCACTCTCAAGAAGATTCGCGGGTAAGGTAATATTTAATCCCAACAAAAGAATATTTTGTGATCAGCAAAAGGGCGCATTTATAACTGTTTTAATAGCACATATGAGTCAAAAAGACTCTACATGATCATTTATTGCATAAAATGTTTACTGGGATTTTATTCACTATCTGTAGAAACAGGTTTTTTAAGTAAAACAAATCTGCATACAATTTCAATTCTATTTCGTTCACAATGATACGATCACTTTGTTTACTAGCTACTAGTAAAATAAGAAAATAGTATTATAATACAGCGTAATGATGAATTGCACTTCTCAATTAGTTTATTTTTAATGTGCCATAAGAAGTTCGGTTTGTGCTAAGAAAAGCATGAATATATGTTTCCCAGGGCGAAGCTTCATCATTTCACTATGATTGAGTTGAGCTCCGCGACTATTCATAATGTGAATAGCTCGTGTCAAAAATTTTTGGTAGTTGGGAATGGTGTTTGTGTTAAGAGAAGCATAAACGCATGTTTCCCAGGGCAAGGCTCGATCATTGCACATTGATTGAGCTGAGCTCCGCGGTTATTCTTAATGTGGATAACTGTTGAAACAAAATTTTGGGAATGGCGTTTACCTCCGTCCCGACATTAAATAACAAAGTTTAAAAATTTATTGTAATTAACATCTGACAAAAAATAGTATTTTTCTAAACAATTTTTTTTACAGGGTAAATAAATATTTTATGGCTTACCTATCTACTACTTTTGAAAGCAAGTATGCAGGGTTTATACATGTACTAAAAATACAACTCTTAAAACCATACTATTTTTTCAACTCTAAAAATTTCAGAATTTTGTAAAAATAAAATAAAATACCGATTTATTTTAATATGCGCTTATTATGGATATACATTTACAGAATATATGAATATTATTTATAGTATTTTGATATTGGCAACAGTAGTATGTATCAATTTGTAACATTTTGTGATGTTATAAAAATCGCAGAATATTGATATTGATTTTATATAGTTTCTTTTATTAATTAATTAACTTAAATATTACACCAAAAAATATTGATATTGATGAATTTTTATATTATTAACACAACGACCACAAAAACAACATGCACAGCTATGACAAAATGCAAAATTTAGGAAAACAATATAGGAAAACGTCATATTTTTTTTTACCTTTTCAGTGATTTCTCGGAACCTATGAAACCTATTGTCATGATTTAAAAACAGGAACCTTCTCAAGATGTTAGTGAATCATTATCACTAAAAACAAGCGTCCTATCTGCCCTATTGAGGGCGTTATCACAAGAACATATATTCAAATCATATTTTCTCATGACTTTTTAATTCTTCGCTCAATTCTCGGGACCAGATTAACCGATTTGGACGATTTTAAATAGCAGGATCTCAGGATGTTGGTGAATCATTTTTTATACCAAGGAGCACCCTAGCTATCCGATTAAAGCCGTCATCGTGATTTCCACAGACGGACAGACGGACAGACGGACAGACGGACAGCCGGACAGACGGACAGACGGACAGACGGACATCGCTACATCAACTTCGCTTGTTATAAGGATCACAAATATATATATTTTATGGGGTCCAGAATTTTTTTTCTAATTATTACAAACGGAATGACAAACTTATATATACCCTCTGCACACTGGAGTGGAGGGTATAAAAATACAACTAGTTGCAAATGATTTCCCAATAAGAACTGATGGGATACTAGGTAGAGATTTTCTATCTAAATATAGATGCAATGTAGATTATGATAAATACATATTAACGTTTAGTTTCAATAATGACAATATAACAATTCCTATACATGACGATGCTTTCAATATCAATCATATTAGAATACCAGCGAGAAGCGAGATTATAGTACCATACACTGTGAATTTAAAGGCAGATAGTGTAATACTAAATAGAGAAATAGTAAAAGGTGTATATTTGGCAAACACTATAGTTCCCAAAAATGGCAATCAGCACATTAAACTGTTGAATGTGACCAATAAACCTACAACTATAAAGAACCTTAAGATAGAAGCTATACCTTTGAAGGATTACGAGATATGTTCAATTGGTGATGATGATGGGGACACTAAATATATGCAAGGGCGATTTGAGAAGTTGTTGGGCAATTTGAAGTTGAGTGATACAGACAAAGATCTGAAAGATATTCTACAAAAATACCAAGCGATTTTTCATATGGAAGGTGAAGAGTTGACAGCAAACAATTTTTATAAGCAAACAATACATCTGCACGATGAGACTCCAGTGTACATAAAGAATTATAGATTGCCTCAGGCGCAAACAAAGGAAATAAATTCTCAAGTACAGCAACTATTACGGAACAAAATAATAGAGCCATCAATAAGTCCATACAACGCACCACTGCTGCTCGTTCCTAAAAAGGGACAAACTGATTTAAGGAAATGGAGGTTAGTGGTCGATTTCAGAAAGCTCAATGACAAAATAGTGAACGACAAATTCCCGTTAACACGTTTGGATGATGTCTTGGATAAGTTGGGTAGAGCTAAATATTTTTCCACACTTGATATGACAAGCTCATTCCACCAAATAGAATTGGACCAGCAATCGCGTCCATACACTGCATTTTCAACACCTGATGGACATTACCAATACACAAGATTGCCTTTTGGTTTAAAAATATCTTCGAATAGTTTTCAGAGAATGCTGACAGTGGCACTGTCTGGTCTTGAGTCCGAAGCTTTTTTGTACGTAGACGATATAATAGTTTTCGGATGTAGCATTGGACATCATAATGCGAATCTAGTAAGGGTTTTGGATAGATTGCAAAAGTATAACTTGAAACTGAATGCGAGCAAGTGTTGCTTTTTAAAGCACGAAGTGGTATATTTGGGACATTTAATAACACCAGAGGGAATTAAACCCGATCCAGAAAAATTTGAAGCAATAACCGAATATCCCGTTCCAACGAATGTAGATGAAGTAAGAAGATTTGTGGCATTCTGCAATTACTATAGACGTTTTATTGAGAATTTTGCTGATATGGCTAGGTGTTTGAACCAACTACTGAAGAAAGGTATAAAATTTGAATGGACTGAACTATGCCAGAGGGCTTTTGAAAATTTGAAACAAAGACTAATTAGTCCACCTATATTGCAATATCCAAACTTTGAGAAACCATTTATACTGACAACAGATGCATCGAATTTTTCATTGGGAGCGGTGTTGTCACAGGGTGAAATTGGTGAAGATAGACCTATATCATATGCTAGCCGATCCCTGAACAAACACGAGATAAATAAACCCGTTATAGAGAAAGAACTACTGGGTATATATTGGGGCATACAATTTTTTCGACCATATTTGTATGGCAGAAAGTTCATGGTTGTAACGGATCACCGTCCACTAATTTCATTATTTTCGCACAAGAATCCAAGCTCAAAGCTAACAAGAATCAGAGTGGAATTATCCGATTATGATTTCCAGATAATATACAAGAAAGGAATAAACAACACAAACGCTGATGCATTGTCAAGAATACGACTAGACTCAGAGATTTTAAAAGACATGATACCGCCAATGATTGATGAAAAAGCAAAGAAAACGCTGGTGATAACAAGAAACATGAAAAAGAATATGATACAAAACAACGCAGAAAATGATAACAAAATAATACAAAATAAAAATGAGGAAACAGATGGAACATCACCTACTGGGACTGATCACCTCAGCATATGGGAATGTACATCGATTAATGACATAAAGCATGCAAGAAAACTTAAATTTATAATTGGAAATAAGTCGACTAATAAAAATGATAAAATTAATGAAGATAAAGATATTAATATGCGCATAGGATATAGTGACAATTCATGCTACTCAGGTACATCGAAGAAACTAGAATCCAATAAGAAGCTGTACAGGGAAGAAAATGGAAATGATATGATTCAAATTGAGGACGATAATAATCTAAATGAAACGCGCGTAAGATGTAGTGAAAATCCATGTTATTTAGATAAAGTGTTGGAGAAGCTACCATCTATTTTGAGAACAACAGAGTATAGAAAATTCGCACTGGAAAGAAGTAACGAAATATTTAAGAAAATAACCCTTGGGAAAATTAAGAAAATAATGAATAAAAATGAGAATAATGACGTCAAGATATTAATATATAAAAATCCTCAAAATATAAAGAATGATAAAGAAAAGTTGAATCTAATAAAAATGTATCATAATACACCATGCGGAGGGCATTTTGGAGTGAGAAAAACAGTACTTAGACTAAAACAAAAGTATATATGGAAGAATATGTCGAAGATGATAAAAGATTATGTAAAAACGTGTGATTTGTGTCAGAAGAACAAACAAATCAAACACACAAAGGAACCATTATGTGTGACAGACACACCGGATCAGAGTTTCAACACACTTGTAATTGACACAGTAGGTCCTTTAAGACCATCACAACATTGCAGGTATATACTCACCATACAATGTGAACTGACAAAATACATAATAGCTTGTCCTATGGAGACAAAAGAGGCCACGAATGTAGCCAAGGCACTAATTGAGAATGTAATACTAAAATATGGAATGTTCAAAACAATTAAATCTGATAGAGGAACAGAGTTTACAAATCAGTTGATAAAGGAAATATGTGAATTTTTGAAGATTGAACAAAGATTCTCAACACCATACCATCATGAGACGCTGGGAACTGTGGAACGAAATCACAGGGTTCTAAATGAATACTTTCTTTCGTTCGTGATTGATGATGATTGGTACTCATGGGTTCCATATTATGCATTCGCTTATAATACTACACCACATGTGGATACAGGATATTCACCTTTTGAGTTGGTTTACGGCAAATTGCCAAGTTTGCCAGGTGATCTTATAGAAAAATGCAACGAAAAAACATACGATTTCGACAATTACACGAATGAGATAAAAACAAGATTAAAATATTCATTAGAAAATGCCAGAAAAATGATAGAAAAGATAAAATTGAAAAGAGTACAAGACTCACATAAGTGTAAGAATAGTATAGACATAAAATTAGGAGATTTAGTTTTGCTAAAAATAGAAAATAGGAAGAAAAATGAATCACCATACCAGGGTCCATATGAAGTCATTGGTATTGAAAATGTAAATGTAGAAATAAAAATAAATAACAAAACAAAAATAGTACATAAGAATTTATTGAAAAAATACAATAAGAACAAATGAATGGAAATATTAGAATATTTGAAAATAAACAAATTTTGAAAATTGGAAATTATAAACTTTGTATAAGAAAATTACAATTATTATATTTAGATAATAAGATTTTTTTTTTTTGATAAACAAATAATAACTTTAAGACATTTAATTATATTTCACACTATGCACCGATTATATTGTTAAAAAATCATCCAAATTTATAAATAAAACTGTATGATTTTCTTGAACGGTGAGGGTGTAGTGTACTCGTGAACAGAGGGTCAACTGTAAACCCAAATCGATGATTCACAAGTATACAAATAAATATGTACATTCATGGTGACGATTGATCTGGGTATACAATGTATGTGTTTGTATGTTTGCATGTCAAAAGAATGTAGAACGCAAACGAGTATATTGTAAACAAAAGTTTAATGACATATTTTAAGTATCACCAATTTGTGTAACATTACACCAAATTGGGAATGATCGATTTACATTTTTTATATTAGTGACGATTTGACGAACTGACCTTTTGACGAAAGAGAACGTACTCAATGAGTGTACGTACATGAATGTGCATGAGTAATTTTAAGATTGAGTAAATTTTATTCAAACCTAGTATTAGTAAATTAATATATAAGTTTTTACAATTTTAAAATAAAGTCAGTCTTAATTGAAAATTAAAGAAGAACAAGTCGTTTCAATAACAAAACCAATTCTCACCATACTACGATAGTGACCATAGTGCGATACAAATTGTTGCCTATTTGAATAATGAGTACGAATTTTTCACATTTCTTCAAGAAAAACTTATTTACAAAGACAACTTTAAAAAAACTAACTGGTCGAAATTTCAAAACAAAATTGTACAAAATTTAAATAACGATACACAGATACCAAATAATCGTAATCTTTCAAACGCTGAAATAGACTTTCATATTAACAGATTACACGCTGTTATAACCAAAGCAATTGAAGAGGTAGTACCAAAATATAAAAAGAATGATAATTTTTCCAGGATAACAAATTCCAGAATTAAAATGCTTTATTCAGAAAAAAGTAAAATATTAACGATAATTAAAAGACATAATAGATTAGAATATGTATTATCAGAGGCCACTATTAATTTATTGAAGACGAAATTAAAACTCGTGAAAAAGCTTATAAATGAAAACTTCAAAATTGCAATTAATAGACGTATGCAAGAAAAATTAACAAATATGGATCCAAAAGATTCAATAAATATGTTTGGACAAATAAAAAAGAATTTTAAAAAATTTAAACCATTGAATCTTCAACATATTACAATCCCCAAAGATTCTGAATATTTGTTGATTAATGCTGGAATTGATACACAAAACTTGGAAAAAGATAATCTAAATAACTTTATTGTACAGGAACAGGAACAGATTTTAGATACCATAGGTAGCTATTTAGAATCAATTCATTCTCACAAAGAAATTAATCAGGAAAACATTATACATACTAAAGTAATTGAATCCTTCAATATGTTTATTGAAACAAAAACTTTATTCGAAGGTAATCGAACCACCGTAACTAACTTTAGCAGTAACTTGTTGTCTGACAACATAGATGAATCTCAATTCAATAACTTCTTTATAACAAAGTCAAATATTTTATACATATTCTCGAAGTTGAGAAATAAACTATCTTCTGGGATTGATAATGTCCCAAATATAGTTCTAAAGAATATTCCCCAGTCTATGATTCTCGACTACTGTAAGCTATTTAATAATATGCTTAATAATTCTTATTTCCCAAATAAATGGAAAACTGCAAAAGTGGTAATGTTACCAAAAAAAAAACAATGATACTAGTAATATCAAAAACATGCGCCCCATAAGCTTATTACCCAATATAAGCAAAATATTTGAAATATGTATCAGCAATATCATAAACAAATTATGCATAGATAAAAATTTAATAAGTGAAAAACAGTTTGGTTTCAAATATAAACATTCTACAACTAACGCTATGCATTTGCTAACATCAAACATCAATTGGAACTGGAATAAAAAAATATGTACAGGAGCTTGCCTTATTGATATGGAGAAAGCGTTCGATAGTATATGGATTCCTGGTCATATAATTAAACTATGCCAATATCAATTCCCATTACATAAGATTATTTTGATATATAATATGATATGCCAAAAAAACTTTATAATATATCATCAAGACGTAAAAAGTAGTAAAATGTTTAAGATAGTCAACGGATTACAACAAGGAACTGTAAATTCGCCTATTCTTTTTAATTTGTATATTTTAGAACTGCTAAAGCAAGTCGACAACATTATAGCATTTGCCGACGATATTGTCATTTATCATGCTGAAAGCAAAATCGAGCTTATTAACCAAAATCTTCAAAATACTTTCAATATAGTAGAACAATATACAATTGACTGGAATATGAAAATAAATGCACAAAAGTGTGAATCTATCCTCTTCAGACCCCCAGTTAACAAATGCAATTACAATATAAGAAAATACTGGAAACAGTTTGGAATAAAATCAAATTTATCAAATTGTAATATTCAAAACAAGAATGTTGTAAAATACTTAGGAATCTATTTAGATAAAATTTTATACTTTAACCATCATGTTAAAGAAATAATTACAAAAGCAAAAAATGCATATTTCCTATATAGGCCATTGTTTCATTCCAAATATATTAAAACTAGAATAAAGATAATAATGTATCAGTCACTGGTCAGACCTATCATAACCTACGGTTGCCCAATATGGTTCAACATTTCGCCATCATACATGGAAAAGATCAGAGTTTTTGAAAGGAAATGTTTGAGAGCATGTACGTCATTATATAGATCTTCAGAAAGTAATTATATTAAGTACATTTCTAATAAGATATTATACAACAGTGCAAATATTATTAGAATAGACAATTTTATAATAAAATTAATTAGAAATAATATTTTAAAATGTACTCAATGGACGGAAAATAATCTTATTATGGCACCGTACTACATAAATGAAAGATACATAATTGATTCCCTTAAAACGGGGTTTGTACCACATGAGGCTTTTATTTACCTCGACAACAAACAAATTATTCAAAATAAAAATGGCATCCCAATCTTCTACCACAATCATAGAAGAGCCAATATAAAAGCAGTGAATTGCAATACAGAATATATAAATATAAAATATGATACCAGCATATCAAATAAAGATTTAAAATTTATAAAAAAATTAAATACCAAGACATTTTGGTGGCTACCTACATAATTCAACATATCCCCTGCCTTTTTTTTATTTTAACCCTTGACTATTTCCTCTGTTATAAAAGCAATGTTTTTTTAAAAAATCTTTCATTGCAAAAATCAATTATCAATTATCTATTTTTTCATTTAAAATAAAGAAAATTATATTAATTGTAAAACCTAAATTTTTATTATATTAATAATACTCGAGAGCCCGATTAAGGGACATTGTATATTCAAAATGTTATTATTACTAGTTGTTTATTATAGTATAATTATAATTATTGTAAATAAATAAACTTGAAAAAAAAACAATCTCTGGTTTTTTCTTCAATCCACTCTCATCAACTGCAACTATCTTGTGCATTGAACTAATCAACATTGTTGCTTTGTTCTTGTGGCTGATGTATGATACTAATGTCGCAATGCCATCAAATAGTACAAAGGGAGTTTTTTGACAGTCAGCAATTTCGGAGGAATGAATGTTTTATTTTTGCGTAGTGTTCCCACATATCTAAGTTTCCATTCCTGAAGTTTTTTTTACCAACTCAAAAGTGGAAAAAAAAATTGTCGCCTGTTATATTTTGCCCTTTCAAGCCTTCTGTTAAGTCCAATACAACGCGTTGCCCTTGATTCTTTCAGGCTGTGCATTTCTAGTCTTACCAAGGTATGGTTGTATTTTCCACATGTAGCCTGACTTAGAGTTCACCGATAACCAAAATTTCAAACCATATTTTGCTGGTTTTTATGGCATAAACTGGAGGCGGTAAAAACAAAAAAAAGCTGACAGAATGTCATTGCATCTGGACACTGTAAATCGAGTTGGTCCTGGTTGCGATGAGTTAATATTCTCAGCCGTAGCTCCAATAGGCCGAGGTAATGGAGTGGCACTCCAAACCATTATGTTTTTAGCAATAAAAAATGGATGAACAGAGCTAGCTGCAGCTAGGACGGGTTCCCGTTCAGTATCTGTTTCAGAAGAACTTGTTTCGCTATTTTCTGAAATATAATCAAATTCCGAATCTAAAATATCGGAGTCACTTATTGCATTGAGTAGTTCTCGTATCTGATCTTCGTTCAAGTTTGCCATGTCATAAGTAAAACACGTCTGAACTATTGAAAACAACTCACAAAATGAACCAAGCAGTACAAATATTGCTTCTTTACAACAAAAATCAAAAAAGGGGGATCCCACAATTGTCTTTTACATATTTAATCTATGTTGAATAAAGAAAAATGCAAAAAAGGGGAAGCCCACAATTGTGTTTTACATTAGCTATCCTGAGTAAAGAAAGATGCAAAAAGGGGAACCCCTCAACAAATTTTTACATTAGCTGTGTTGAGTAGAGATTTTCGCTGGTCAAGCGATTTGCGTGGTTCACATGGATCACACGTGAGTGCGAGTTATTTAAATTTTACTTACGTGAGTAGTGCGTGAGTAAAGAAAAATTCGAGTGAGTGATTCATGAGAGATTATAAAATTTCTTGCGTGAGCGTGAGCCAAAATTTACTCACGCGCACATCTCTAGCGTTGAGTACTTCGTTGCCGGGAAGGTCGTCGTTGCCGAGTTTGTCCACGTCGTGAGTGTGATGATTGTTGTTGAGATGGCGTGCGTTGGCGGTGCGTCGAAAGGCGTCTATGTTGAAGTTGTCGGTCAATCGTTAGGGACACATTTTGACGGTGACCCGAATGTAGCAGCATATGGTGCGCCCACCCACATCTTTGACAAGCGTCAGCCGACAGCAGTCTGCGCTTCGATGCGACCGAGCCAAACAGTTGTCGCAGTAGCCGTGCTGGCGTACAACTCGCCTACGCCCTTCTACGCTCATGGCCAAGAATATCTTACAGAAGAGCAGAGAGTGGAAACGTTTACAAATCAAGCACTGGTGGATATTTGGGTTCCTTGGTGCCCTGCGGAGTAAAATAAACATTAGTACGAAATGCAAATAGTTTATGAGAGAGTGAAGATGGTTAGTGTAGGTGACCAATGGTATTTGGGGAATTGGGCGAAAGAGTTAAGTGTGTACGTGTTAAGTGCATGGGGCAGGAACGTTTGTTTCAATGGGGAGAATACAAAGTTTGACGATGGCTCGAGTATAGTACCCGAGTGAGTTTTAATGTCAGCTACGCGGACAAGGCCGTCATGACCATCGTAAATTTTAATAATTCGACCTAATCTCCATTCATGGGGAGGGAGAAGATCGTCTTTTATGACACCGAGCTGACCTTCACATTTTCCTCCTGATGTTGCCATTTGTATCTGCGCTGGAGTTCCTTTAGATATTCATCTTTCCACCGTTGAGCAAATTGGTGATAGAGGGATTTTAATCTTTCCCAACGGTCTTTTAGAGATTTGGAATCCGTGGGAACTTCGGGGGGTGCTAAAAGAGGAGCCCCAATTAGGAAATGCCCGGGAGTGAGAGCTAACAGCTCCGTAGGGTCGTCCGTCATTGGCAAAAGAGGTCGAGAATTTAATACGGACTCGATTCGGCTCAGAAGGGTTGTGAAATCTTCAAAGGTGAACTTCTGATTTTGAGCCACTTTCCTAAAGAGTGTCTTAAAGGATTTTACTCCGGCCTCCCATAGTCCGCCCATATGAGGTGCATTAGGGGGTATAAAGGACCACTGAAAACCATGGGATACATATTTGTCGACTATATCCTTCGAGGCTGTTTTGAGAAACTCCTCGAACTCATGGGAAAGAGCATGGTCAGCACCGACGAAATTTGTTCCATTATCGGACATCAATTTTCGAGGTAGTCCACGGCGGGCAACAAATCTGGTGAACGCAGCTTGAAATGATCCTGAAGTTAAATCAGAACATAGCTCGAGATGTAGAGCTTTAATGCTAAAGCAAACGAACAAACATACGTAACTTTTGTGGTACGGAGCATTTCTGAGAATTGACGTTTTTGTTGAAAATGGACCTGCAAAGTCTAATCCAGTGATGGAAAATGGGAGAGAATATGAGCTTCGATCTAAGGGAAGGGCAGCCATCATTTGAGATTGCATCTTTTGTTTATAGATAACGCAAATTTTACAATTTCGGATGCATTTTTTAATGGCGGATTTGAGTCTTGAAATGTAATACTCGTTGCGAACGGCTCTTACCATTAAATTATGCTCGGCATGCATAAGGAGACTATGCGTAAATAAAACGAACAGTTCGCAATACTTTGATTTCACCGGGATTATGATCTGGTGCCGCTTATTGTAAGAGATAGCAGAGTTAGAGATTCTGCCATTGGCTCTGATAATGCCGGTATTATCCAAAAAAGGGTTTAGGGGGTACATAAAACTCTTTTTTGATACCGTCTTCGAGTCTTGCAGAGATGCATATTCTTTGGGAAAGTATCCCTTTTCTGTGAGGGATATTAAACGATTTTTTGCATTGAGAAATTCATTGTGCATGACAGAATGTGATTTAAAATCGATTTCGGGACTTGTTGTTTTCGAGATTTTAGAGATAAATCATAAAACATATGCGATGACTCGAATGGCTCTGTCCTATTTTGAGAAGCGGTCTAAAATATCACCTTCTTCTATTAATGTGTGGAAAACTTAAATTTTCTTTGCCTCGGGGGAATTTTCGTAAGCGACCGTGGACTTTGGCCATTCTTCGGGGCATTTTACAAGCCAGACTGGGCCATGCCACCACAGAGGGTTGTTGAGAAGATCCTGAGGGTTGCATCTACGCGACCCTAGATCTGCGGGGTTGTCAGCTGATCGTACGTGCCGCCATGAAATGTTTCCAACATTTCTTATTATTTCGGCTGTCCGGTTGGCTACATACGTTTTCCACGTTCAGGGAGGCTTTTCTAACCAGCCTAAGACTATAGATGAATCGCACCAGAGGGTCGTAGTGATAAATTGGTAGGTATAAAGCAATTTTCTGGACCAGTTTAGAAAGTAGAACGGCGCCACAAAGTTCTAATCTGGGGAGGCTAACTGGTTCAACTGGAGCCACTTTCCCTTTAGAAAATAACAGGTGAGATGAAACAGAGTCTTTATTAACTATATGGACATAAATAGTTGCACAGTAAGCCTTCTCACAGGCATCGCAAAAGTCGTGCAAGTGGGTTAATCTTCTGGGGGCGAAGTTAACCCAACGGCCTTTTTGTAATTTGTATTGTTTTTTTCAATTATCGACACAATTATCATGCGTTTTGTTAAAAAAAAAAAAAATCCACATGTATAATTGTATTAACATGAACAATCACTTTTTTTTCTTTCTTTTTTAACAATAAATTTTTAAACGTTCTTATTAATGCTTTTTTTTCTTATTCCCTTAATTTGCGTTCTCTTTTTTATATTAAAAAAAAAATTAACTAAAATGCCGAACATCAGCTTCGTACGGTTTTATTTTCTTTATTTTATTTCTTTATGTAAGTCGCTGTTGGTTCCCTTGTAGCCGTTGTATTCAGCTATTAACATACGTCAATTAGCAGCGGTGTATTTATTGTATTTTTCCTTTTTTACTGGGAAGTATATAAATTGGGAATATAAATTTGGGAATATATGTAAACTTGTAAATCGTAATTAATATATTAGTAAAGTTAAACCATTTTCCATTTTCTGGTTCAAAAAAAATTTCGAAGGACCATGCATAATATTAGGGGTCTTAATTTTGTAAAGGGGGCTATATAGGAAAGTATGGGAATTATTAATAGTTTTACAACTTACATTTCAGCCGTTTGATGAAAAGGAGAGATCTGATTTTCGTATTCAGGTAGGTATATAAGTTTATTTAACACTTAACTTAATCTCTATACATATAAATCCAATTGTTAATGTACATTAGGATGAATGTTGAAGGATGAATGTTTGTTGTATGATTGTTGTATGAGTGATGAATGATTGTCAAAAAAAGATCCACTTGGATAACGACTGTTGAAAATGGTTGTATGAATCCACTTGGATTGTATGTTGAAAATTAGTTGTATGAATGATTGAAAAATAGAGTTGTATGACTGATGTATGCTTCACGTGACGCAGATAAAAAAGAACAGGAGATTTCTCGTGTCGCCGGAGACTTCGTTAAAAAAAGTAAACTAGAAAAAGAAGCCAAGAAAAAACAACTATTAAACACGGTTGGGTATAATTGCATTATTTGTGACAATTATACACGTTGAAAAAACCAGGGGGGATGGATATATGCTAAACACTATTATTAATTTTTGCACCCGAGTTTTAAGTTAATTTTTTTAAATTAATATTACTTATAATTAAACAAAATTATATAAAAGCAAAAACTATTTTTTGTTTTTTTTTTTTTTTTTTGTAAATTCGATCTGATTTTTTTTTTATTTAGGAAGATTTCCAACATAACACTTTTTTTATGTACTAATTTTTAATTTCTGTTTTCAGTGATTTGTCATATATGTATTTACTTTTCGTATGAAAACATTAATTTGTATATCTGAGGATTTCTTTTTCTTTGGTTTGAGTTGGTTTTAATTTGTAATTGTTCACGTTTCACTCTGATTCGCTTCGGAAGCAACTTTTTATATAAAAAAATTTTACTTCATTGGTTCTTTTTACTGCCGATAGTTTGTTTTTTCCAAGTATTGAAGGCGGGTTTCTGATGAAGGTTACCCGTGCCCAAGAAGGTATGTTCCGTACATGGGTCGTAAAACGCTACGTCTATGTTTTATTTATGCGGTAAATTGCCTATGCGTAGATAAGATAAGCGTTTTATCATTATTATTTTGATATTTTATGTTTCCAAACTCAACGTTCCATCGTCTGTATCGATGTTTACTGTGTTTGCTCTCTTATTTCATTGAGAGCAAATTTCATGCAAATTTAATGCAAATTTCAAGAATTTTATAAATAATAATGAATAGTGATAATGAAAATATGAGGAATTTTTTAGATTAATATAAAAAGTTATAAATTAATACATATATTTTATAAATTTTTAAAAATTTTAATGACGAATATAAAATTTATTTTCTTCCGCGTATATTCGTTTAGTAGTAGTATATTCCATAAACACATAGAACTGATGTTTTGTTTTTGGTTCCATCGTCTGCATTAAAAAATGGAAACATGTTTTTTTTCGCATGTTTCTCTTAATGTTCCATCGTGTGTACGCAGCCTTAAATATCATTTGAGGTTTTCTGTAATTCATTGAATTTAAATTAATGTTTTCTGTAGTGCGATTCTGTAAATTTCAACGATCCGACAATCGCAAAATATATCGACAGCTATTTTTGTTTGCACTAAGGATTAAGTGATTCACTAAGTACATACATCTTAACGACAGTCGACAAATCTATTTTTCTATTTATGTAAACTAGCAGATTCCAGCCCTCGAAATTCGAGTGCAAATTCTAGCGAGTTTTATTTTTTCAATAAATAAAGACCCTAAAAATATGCTAATCAATTATAGCCAATTCACAAATTAACACAAAAAAACAAACTCATTTTGATTACAAACACATTAACAAATTTATTGAATACACACATAGCATTGTATAATTTTATGTATGTGTTAGTAGCAACTTTAAATGCAATTTACTCAAAATAAAGGAAAAAAATTAAAAATCTGTAAATCTGCAAGACGGCTGAAAAGAAATTCCTTTCAAATAATATACGTTTGGTCAAAATCGGGATAAAACGGTAGAACAAAACATCGGTCACAAAAAATCGCCTGGCCTATTAATATTATAGATTGTAAACGAGTGGCATCTCTGTCAAAATAAGCGAAAAACACAAAGAATAATAAAAACAAATAACTTGGTGTTTGACAGGATGATTTTATGTTTATGTTTAATATCTTTATTTTGTGTACTAATATTTCTGTTTATTTATTTGAAAATGAAGTAACGAATTGAATATGCTATTTAATTTTTTTATTTATATAAAAAAGTTTTTTAATAAAAGCAAAATATTTTCACTATTTTATGATTTTCATTTATGTGTGACGACTATTCAACCTAAAAATTTAAGTTTTTATCGATTGAATTAACAACACAAAAATGGTTGTCGTTTAGATAATAACAACAGCTGACTTTAACAATAGCGAATATCGTTTAAAAATTTTACTGATAATTTTGCAATTTTCTTTTTTTAACGATTCGACTATCGTTAAAAGAAGTTACTGAAAAGCTATTAATTTCTCCTGAATGCCAATATTTTTTTTAATGTAAACATTTTTTAAATGTAAACATATTTGGTGTTTTTTTTGGAATTTCAATTTGTGTTTAACGAATAAAATTTTTATATTAAAAATGCAATTGATGTCTTCTAAATTTAAAATTATTATTTCCGACGTTTTGATATGATTTTCTGAAACACAGTTAATATTTTCTAATTTATAATTGGAAATTTTAATTCCAGTTTTTGGAATTGATATTTTCTTAAATTTAAATGGAAAATTTAAAAAGTGCAATTTTGTATTTATGTGAATAATAATGCTTTAGTAATTATAAACAATTTTTAAAAATTAGATGTAATCGCAATCAGATATTTTGTAGGTAAAGCAGAATAATAATTCTATATAACTATGTAGAACTTTTTTGAAAGCAAAAAACTCATTGATAACTGGGTAACTCTAGTTTCCAAAGACAACAAAAAGTTAATATGCCAAAGTTACGTTCATATTTGTAAAAGAATAATGAAAAAACGTATGAAATAAAAGAACAGCCCGTGTATACTCTAACATTGTTATGTATAATATCTATTTGAAAATATTGACACTCATGTTAAAATAGAAATAACTATTGCAAAGCTAATTAGAACAAAAATTGTGGCGCCATCTACTGTGGCATAATCACGCTGAGCAAAATTAAGTGACACTCTGTTAATGCAAATTAAATGTATTTTCCCCACAACAAAATATTGCAGAATTTTATGTAAATAAAATAATATACCGATTTATTTCTAACATGCAGTTATTATGGATATACATACATATATAGAATATATGTATATTATTTATATTATTTAATATGTGTATGTATGTACATGTAAATATTACACACAAAAAATACAACATCAAACGTTATTTTTGTGTTTTTCTCTTTAAATAAATTAATAAATAATTTTTTTTTTTGCTAAATTTACATTGTTTTTTTATACCCTCCACTCCGTTTGTAATAATTAGAAAAAAAATTTTGGACCCTATAAAATATATATATTTGTGATCCTTATAACAACCGGAGTTGATATAGCGATGTCCGTCTGTCCTTCTGTCCGTTTGTGGAAATGACGATGGCGGCATCAATCGGGCAGCTAGGGTAATCGCTGAAATAAAAAATGATTCACTAACATCCTGAAAAGTTTGCTATTTAAAATCGTCCAAATCGGTCGATTAGGGCCCGAGATTTGAATGAAGAACTTATAAAAGTCTTGAAAAAATATAATATTCTATGATGTTCTTGTCACGATCACACCCTCAATAGGATAGCTAAGGTGATCATTTTTACTGAGAATGATTCTCCAAATTCATGGGATGATTGCTATTTCAAAAATCATTAAAATCGGTGGAACAGGTCCAGGGAAATCTCTGAAAAAGTAAAAAAAAAAAAATAAAAAATATGATGTTTCTATAGTGTTCTTGTTGTTATTCTAAATGTTATATTGTTGTCATAGCTGGACTTATTGTTTTTGTGGTCGTTGTGGTAATAATATAATAAAAACTAACCCTTTGTACATTTTTTTTATCAACTCTGGTAGAAAAATTTAAAAGTTTCCATTGTTTTGGCACCACTAAAAAATTTACTAGATCATTTCTGTCATTGCCGCGAGCCTGCATGTAAAGTTTCAGATCGATTGGGTCAAGGGAAAAATCGATCCAAAATTTTTTCGACAAGCAGACACTACGAGTTAATATAAAGGGAGTAAAAATTCACCAGCATTTAAAGCAAATAATGCTAAAATACCTAGTTGTTAATAAAAAGAAAACAATGTAAATTTAGCAAAAAAAATTTTATGTATTAATTTATTTAAAGAGAAAAACACAAAAATATCGTTTGATGTTGTATTTTTTGTGTGTAATATTTACATATACATACATACATACACATATTAAATAATACAAATAATATACATATATTCTATATATTCTATATATGTATATATTCTATATATGTATATCCATAATAACTGCATGTTAGAAATAAATCGGTATATTATATTATTTACATAAAATTCTGCAATATTTTGTTGTGGGGAAAATACATTTCTTTTGCATTAACAGAGTGTCACTTCATTTTGCTCAGCGTGACTATGCCGCAGTAGATGGCGCCACAATTTTTGTTCTAGTTAGCTTTGCAATAGTTATTTCTATTTTAACATGAATGTCAATATTTTTAACTAGATATTATACAGAACAATGTTAAGAGTATACACGGGCTGGTCTTTTATTTCATACGTTTTTTCATTATTCTTTTACAAATGTGAACATAAGTTTGGCATGTTAACTTTTTGTTGTCTTTATAAAATAGAGTTACCGAGTTCATCAATGAGTTTTTTGCTTTCAAAACAATTCTACATAGTTATATGGAACTATTATTCTGCTTTACCTACAAAATATCTGATTGCGATTACATCTAATTTTTAAAAATTGTTTATAATTACTAAAGCATTATTATTCACATAAATACAAAATTGCACTTTTTAAATTTTCCATTCAAATTTAAGAAAATATCATTTCTAAAAACTGGAATTAAAATTTCCAATTATAAATTAGAAAATATTAATTGAATTTCAGAAAATCATATCAAAACGTCGGACATAATAATTTTAAATTTAGAAGACATCAATTGCATTTTTAATATAAAAATTTTATTCGTTAAACACAAATTGAAATTGCAAAAAAAAAACACCAAATATGTTTACATTTAAAAAATATTTACATTAAAAAAAATATTGGCATTCAGGAGAAATTAATAGCTTTTCAGTAACTTCTTTTCACGATTGTCGAATCGTTAGAAAAGAAAAGCAAAATTATCAGTAAAATTTTTAAACGATATTCGCTATTGTTAAAGTCAGCTGTTGTTGTTATCTAAACGACAACCATTTTTGTGTTGTTAATTCAATCAATAAAAACTTAAATTTTTAGGTTGAAATGTCGTCATACATAAATAAAAATCATAAAATAGTGAAAATATTTTGCTTCTATTAAAAACTTTTTTATATAAACAAAAAAATTAAATAGCATATTCAATTCATTATCTGATTTTCAAATAAATAAACAGAAATATTAGTAAAAGAAATAAATATTAGTAAAAAAAAATAATAAAAAGATATTAAACATAAACATAAAATCATCCTGTCAAACACGAAGTAATTTGTTTTTTCTATTCTTCTTTGTCTTTTTCGCTTATTTTAACAGAGATGCCACTCGTTTACAATTTAAATAAATAGCAAAATAGATTTGTCGACTGTCGTTAAGATGTGTGTACTTAGTGAATCACTTAATCCTCAGTGCAAACAACAATAGCTGTCGATATATTTTGCCATTGTCGGATCGTTGAAATTCTGTCGTATCGTTGAATTCGCATTGCAGAAAACATTAATTTAAATTCAATGAATTTTAGAAAACCTAAAATGATATTTAAGAATTGCGAACATAAAAATTGTTACATAAATAAACGCAATTTGATGAGAATGTTACTTATACATATATTATTTTTCACAATTTTTTTTTGGATGAATATTTGAAGTTTTTCAGAAAATAAAGATAACAAATTATTTTATTTAAAATGTTTGGGACATTTGGTTTTTGCGTTTGGCATCCCTAATTTGATTATTTATTATTATAAATTTATTCTCTATGTTTTCCAAATATGGCAATATTTTAATAAAAAAGTTGAGAAAGCTTTTTTTGGTTATTATTTTGTTACTCCATCCGACCTATATGGCCGCAATGAAAAAATATTTCGCCAGTTAAAAGAAACTATACAGCCATCTCCAATTAGCACGATTTAATGCATATAGCCACCCTACACAACCAGTACCTTTGCAATGGAGGTTAAGGCGAGCTATTTAATTAGCAAAAACTAAATTGAACGACAAGTTATGTCATATAACCGGAAACGCATGCATATAGGAAACGCATGCATATTTTTCCAATGGTTTGCTTACATTTATTATCAATACTCAAACCGAGGTGGAGGGTATCAAAGATTCGGCACGGCCGAATTTAACACTCTTACTTGTTTTTATTAACAACTAGGTATTTTAGCTTTATTTGCTTTAGATGTTGGTGAATTTTTACTCCCTTTATATTAACTCGTAGTGTCTGCTTATCGAACAAATTTTGGATCGTTTTTAACCACTCTCCCGTGACCCAATCGCTATGAAATTTTGCAGGCAGGCTCCTGATAATGACAGAAATAATCTAACATATATTTTTAATGATGCCAAAACAATGGAAACTTTTAAATTTTTCTACCAGAGTTGATAAAAAAATGTACAAAGGTTTTGTTTTTATTATATTATTACCACAATAACCACAAAAACAACAAGTCCAGCTATATAACAATATAGAAACATCATGTTTTTCATTTTTTTTACTTTTTCAGAGATTTCCCTGGACCTGTTCCACCAATTTAATTGATTTTTGAAATAGAAATCTTCCCATGAATTTGGTGAATCATTCTCACTAAAAATTATCACCCCTAGCTGTCCTATTGAGGGCGTTATCGTGACAAGAACAACGTAGAAAATTATATTTTTTTCAAGACTTTTTTTAGTTCTTCATTCAAATCTCGGGCCCTAATCGACCGATTTGGACGGTTTTAAGTAGCAAACTTCCCAGGATATTAGTGAATCATTTTCTATATCAAAGAGCACCCTAGCTGCCCGACTGATGCCGTCATCGTGATTTCCACAGACGGATAGACGGACATCGCTATATCAACTCCGGTTGTTATAAGGATCACAAATATATATATTTTATGGGGTCCAAAATTTTTTTTTTAATTATTACAAATGGAATGACAAACTTATATATACCCTCTGCACACTGGAGTGGAGGGTATAATAATAACCACACATACAACCATATTATCCTAGCTATACGACACTTTAATACTGCATTATCCCAGTGTAATATTCAGAGTAAAGTGGTTTGCTACAAACGCCCCTACATTACCCCCCAGCCAAAATCAGGTTTGGGTAAACAGGAATCTCAAACCTGATACCGCTTGTAGCTCGTTATGCATGCATAATTAGAAAATAAGATAATTGAGAATTTCGTAAATTGTTCATAAAAATTCACACCCCTTATTGACGAATGTCCTTCGCATGATATATACCTATCAAACGTACATTTAGATCTTCCAATTCATAATAAAACTTGCCTGTTTTTCTTCGAATGCGAGCTTTGAGAAATGTTGGAGCCAATTTGGAATTAAAACCTTTTTCGAAGTTGCGTTGTTGGAAATTCCGTCTATAGACCTCTTGGCCTTCAGCATAGTTGACTCCTCTAGACCGCAAATTGTATGATCTTTCATTTCTTTTCTGCTGGCGGCTCATATTTTTACTAGCACGATCTCTAATAATGCTAAATGAATCCTCACGACAAAATTTCAAAGCCCTGTCATCTAACATTTCTAGTTTGCGTAAAAGAGCATACGTATTACCATTGGTAATCATATGTTGTCCGAATTCCATGTAATAAGGAGAAGTACCTATTGAAGCATGCACTGCAATTACTTTGGTCGTTTTTTATATATGCCCTTATTGCCGATATATCTGAACGATTGACGCGTTCAGATGCATTTGCTTGGGGCGAATAAACGGCGGTGTACACGTGCTTAATGCCATAATTTTGCAAAAGTTTGTTGAACTGGGAAGATTTGATTTGCGAACCGTTGTCTGAAACAATATTTTCAGGTGTACCAAATGTGTGAAATAATTCTTGTTCAAGATATTTTGTTATTATATCAGCTGTAAATTTTTTTACCGGTTTCACAAAACAGAATTTTGAAAAATGGTCGAGGACAATAAAAATCCCAATGTTTCCCGATTTGGACCGTGGGTAAGCACCAATGAAGTCTACATAAAGCTTCTGGAAAAGCCGAAAAGTCTCTGACGTTTTTCCCATTGGTGGACGCATCACAAAATTAGGATGTTTAGTACTTTTACAAATGTCACATGAGTTTATATATTCTTTGACCTCGTTAACCAGATTAGGCCAAAAATAGAATTGACGTATTCGCGCTAATGTCTTATTTATGCCGCAATGAGCTGATAAGTGACTATCATGGGCTTTTTCCAAAATCTCCTTTACCAACTCTTTGGGTAACCAAAGTTTCCATGCGAGATCGTCCTGCAGTTGTTCGCCCGTACAATGCTCTGTCCGTCTGTATAGAAACCCGTCCATTATTTTAAGATCTGGTGTTTTATCAAGATTTTCCCTAACTCTGTCCAAAAGTTGTCTGTATTCGTTACTATAGAAATGCTCGGATTGTAAATTCACGAAAACCCCTGAATCGTTCAAAGCTGATACATCTAATATCTGAATTTCGGACAAATCTTCCGTATTGACACGCGAAAGCGCATCAGGAACTACATTTTTGCTGCCTTTGCGATGCTCTATCTTGAAGTTGAAACCCTGAACTTTTAGTGCCCATCTAGCTAACCATGAGTTGAGATCTGTTTGGGACATGAGCCACTTAAGATGTGCATGATCAGCAATCACTGTGAACTCATGTCCTTCCACATATGCTCTGAACTTTTTAATGCTTAGCATTACCGGCAGGCACTCCTGTTCGGTAACCGAGTATTTACGTTGGGCTTGGTTGGGTTTCTTCGACATAAAGGCGATAGGAAACTCTTCACTCTCCGCAGTTTTTGTACCAAAACGCTTCCTATTCCAGTATTGCTTGCATCACAGTGAATATAAAAATGCTGGGAAAAATTTGGGCTATGCAACACTGGTGCGGTTGTCAAGATCTGCTTTAATTCCTCAAAGGCTTTCTGAGCATCGTCGCTCCAAGCAAATTTTCTACGAGTCTTTAACACATCTGTTAAAGGTGACGTAACAGCTGCGTAGTTCCTAATAAACTTTCGGTACCAACCGGACATTCCTAAAAATCATCTGAGTTGACGTACAGATCTTGGTGTCGGAAATTCAATGATGGCCGATATTTTTTCTGGATCTGCCTGAATTACACCATTACCCACAACATGGCCAAGATAGCGGACCTCTCGTACACAAAACTTGGATTTTTCAACATTTATGGTCAGGCCTGCAGAACGAATTTGGTTGGCAACCTCTCGCAATACCTCCGAATGCCGTTCTTAAATGCGCTGGTATCACCTTGTCCATTAGTCTCGACATAGTTTGAGGCGCATTGCAGAGGCCAAACGGCATAACCTTGTAATGGTACAAGCGACGACCAGGAACGGTAAATGCAGTCTTATCCTTTGACGATTTGTCTAACGGGATTTGCCAAAAGGCATCCTTTAAATCTAAACTAGATATAAACTCTGCCTTCGGCAATCGACTGAGGATACCATCAATATTTGGCAAAGGATATGCATCCTTAACGGTAACGGAATTCACTTTCCTACTATCTAAACATACACGAATTTTACCTGGCTTACGAACAAGAACAATTGGAGACATTCGGGCAATTTCCCCGTAAATCAATTTCTCCATTGCTGGAGAGACTGGAAAATGTCTCTGTTTTATTGGAGTTGATAAACCAACATCAATTATATGTGTAATCACCTTTGTACGACCTAAGCCCTCTTTAGTAAATGATGGGAATACATTTTTAACTATTTCTAGTTGCTGTTTCTGAATATCGGACAATAATCTTTGTTCAGCGATTTCTGAGATATTTGTAGAAAATAAATTAAGATCAGCAATAAGACCTGGAGGTAGCAAATCAAAGCTTCGCCAAAAATCAATGCCAAGATATAAATTTTGAGATAATTCTGGTACAATATATAAAGTTATATCTTTCGTTATGCCACGAAAAGTGACCTTTATATTAACAGCCCTAAACAATCTGTGATTTTCCATCAGCTGTCTTGACAAATGACTTAATCTTTTTATATTTAAGGTTTGAATTTAAGAAGTCTTTTGCCGCTTGTGGTCCTAAGCAACTTATGGAAGCACCTGTGTCCGATAATCCTATAAGACTTATAGTTGTTTTCTATTCGACCTTTCCAAATTTATTTGTAAAATAAAATATTCGAGCTCGAGGCCTGGGTTTTTTTTTATTATTTTTTTTTTTTTATTTTTTTATTTTTATTTTTTAATGACGAGTAATGAACAAGTATATTTATTAATTTTATATTTTTATTAAAATCCACTATACTCCCTGAAGATGATATTCGATGAATATCGAAATATTGGAGAATAAAGAAGAATTTTAATAAAAAAAAAAAAAAAATAAACCCAGGCCTCGAGCTCGAATATTTTATTTTACAAATCCTATAAGACTTTTATCAAAAATTTTTACATCCGCATAAGGTCGAATATCATTGGGCCTATCGTATATTGAGCTCAAAAGACTACGTCTGGTATCATTAATTTTTCTCCAAAAATTTTTCATGCGTTCTGTAGAACGTTCCTGTTTAACTGTCGTCGGTGGTTCGTTGAAAATTTTAGCCCTTCTCGCGTTTTACTCTGCCAGCCGTAAATGAAAGGGTTTAAAGTATGTTGGTGGAGGAGAATGGGTTGATAAAACTGATGAAGAAAATTGTTGGAACTTTTTTTCAGCAATACTCGGTGTTGGTGTTCGAATATTTTGTCGCCCTGCGTGCACTTTTCAGCGCACTCAACTGATAGTTTTTTTGTGAACTACACAAAGTACAGTTAGGCTTAAATATATTTGATGCTCCACAGCCATAACAAAAAATGCGTCTGTCTTCGAGACAATCGTGATATCGATGTCCAAATTTTTGACAGCTCCAACATGTAAGAGAAATAGCTGAAACACCCTCTACTTCTTCTAAATCGGCCTGATCTTCAACTACCTCATTAACCGCCATACGAGGAACGAAAGGTTTGAAAATTTGTTGCTTCTTGGCAATATCCTACAAAAAAAATTCTCTCCTTCGACAGATATCCCGCAATTGAGAAACTGATTCTACTTGCATGTTCAGGATCTCGTGCTGAATCTCTGGCAATAGATTACGACGCAAAATTTCTACGAGAATATTCTCCTGAAGGGGTTGTGACAACCGATCAGAAATTTCAACAACTGATTCATAAAATGAGTCAAAATTCTCTGTCGCGAATCATTTCCCGGATGTCAACATCCGTTCTAGAGTCCTTGTATTGTTTACGCAATGAAACACTTAAATCAGACCAAACTCCTCTCCTCACCGATTGATGGTATCTCCAAAACCAATCATTGGCTTTAGATTCGAAAAGTGTTGAAAGATAGTCGCACAAAAGTTCAAAATTTCCGTTCAAAGTTTGTTTGGTCAAAGCCTCCACTTTATAAATAAAGTTATCAACCGACATTCCCCGGGGATCTCCAGTGAATCTTATTTTCCAGTTATGTATAATGTGCCCTATTTTGTCTGGCCTAAAGGAAGAATCTGATAGTGGAACGTGGAATGAACAGTACAGAAGTTATCGAGATGAAAAACGAATTAAATGAATTAAAGAGAAATATATTAAAGCAAGAAAACTCAGTAGTAGCTGGTAGTATTCGAATATCTGGTGTCCCCTACTATGAAAATGAAGATCTTCATAAAATTTTTGAATATACCTTCGCCACAAATAGAAAATATATATAGACTTCAAAAGATTTACAATAACAATAAACCCTATAAACCTACAGATGAGGTTATAGTGGCAAAATTAAATTCCCCGTATGAAAAAAACTTTATTCTATTCTTTATTCTTTATTGCTAAATACCGTCGTAATAATAAAAAATCTTTGTGTTTACATCATGCTGGTTTTCAAAGCGATGAACCGATTTATTTAAATGAAAATCTTACACCACATAATCATCGAATATTTAAAGAGGCGCTAATTATGAGAAAACTTAAACAGATCCAATCTACATTCACTCTGCGAGGTCTCGTTTATGTAAAAAAATTTAACTCAGATGACCCAATTCTAATAAAATTTTTTGATGATCTGAAAGAGCTTTTTCGTGAATAATAAACATAAAGCATTAATCTACTTTGATGCTATTAATGCTATATATTACTATTGTTTAACAAATCTTATTGCTTATTGCTCATTTTACATATGTTTTTCATTTCTCTATATGTTTTTAAAATTTTGCAAAATTTGTCTTTTATTTTTAAATTTATATATGACAATCATGTTTTTAAATTTTTGTAACATTTATTTTTATACCCTCCACTCCAGTGTGCAGAGGGTATATATAAGTTTGTCATTCCGTTTGTAATAATTAGAAAAAAAATTCTGGACCCCATAAAATATATATATTTGTGATCCTTATAACAAGCGAAGTTGATGTAGCGATGTCCGTCTGTCCGTCTGTCCGTCTGTCCGGCTGTCCGTCTGTCCGTCTGTCCGTCTGTCCGTCTGTGGAAATCACGATGACGGCTTTAATCGGATAGCTAGGGTGCTCCTTGGTATAAAAGATGATTCACCAACATCCTGAGAAGTTTGCTATTTAAAATCGTCCAAATCGGTTAATCTGGTCCCGAGAATTGAGCGAAGAATTAAAAAGTCATGAGAAAATATGATTTGAATATATGTTCTTGTGATAACGCCCTCAATAGGGCAGATAGGACGCTTGTTTTTAGTGATAATGATTCACTAACATCTTGAGAAGGTTCCTGTTTTTAAATCATGACAATAGGTTTCATAGGTTCCGAGAAATCACTGAAAAGGTAAAAAAAAATATGACGTTTTCCTATATTGTTTTCCTAAATTTTGCATTTTGTCATAGCTGTGCATGTTGTTTTTGTGGTCGTTGTGTTAATAATATAAAAATTCATCAATATCAATATTTTTTGGTGTAATATTTAAGTTAATTAATTAATAAAAGAAACTATATAAAATCAATATCAATATTCTGCGATTTTTATAACATCACAAAATGTTACAAATTGATACATACTACTGTTGCCAATATCAAAATACTATAAATAATATTCATATATTCTGTAAATGTATATCCATAATAAGCGCATATTAAAATAAATCGGTATTTTATTTTATTTTTACAAAATTCTGAAATTTTTAGAGTTGAAAAAATAGTATGGTTTTAAGAGTTGTATTTTTAGTACATGTATAAACCCTGCATACTTGCTTTCAAAAGTAGTAGATAGGTAAGCCATAAAATATTTATTTACCCTGTAAAAAAAATTGTTTAGAAAAATACTATTTTTTGTCAGATGTTAATTACAATAAATTTTTAAACTTTGTTATTTAATGTCGGGACGGAGGTAAACGCCATTCCCAAAATTTTGTTTCAACAGTTATCCACATTAAGAATAACCGCGGAGCTCAGCTCAATCAATGTGCAATGATCGAGCCTTGCCCTGGGAAACATGCGTTTATGCTTCTCTTAACACAAACACCATTCCCAACTACCAAAAATTTTTGACACGAGCTATTCACATTATGAATAGTCGCGGAGCTCAACTCAATCATAGTGAAATGATGAAGCTTCGCCCTGGGAAACATATATTCATGCTTTTCTTAGCACAAACCGAACTTCTTATGGCACATTAAAAATAAACTAATTGAGAAGTGCAATTCATCATTACGCTGTATTATAATACTATTTTCTTATTTTACTAGTAGCTAGTAAACAAAGTGATCGTATCATTGTGAACGAAATAGAATTGAAATTGTATGCAGATTTGTTTTACTTAAAAAACCTGTTTCTACAGATAGTGAATAAAATCCCAGTAAACATTTTATGCAATAAATGATCATGTAGAGTCTTTTTGACTCATATGTGCTATTAAAACAGTTATAAATGCGCCCTTTTGCTGATCACAAAATATTCTTTTGTTGGGATTAAATATTACCTTACCCGCGAATCTTCTTGAGAGTGCTTTTTATCCGCTTTTCTAATCAGTTTCGACTCATTTTTGAGTCTTATTTAATGTAATTTTTCTATAAATCACTTTCTAAGAGAAAGCAAAAATCATTATCTAGTCTTTTTCTAATAGCGCATGTGATTAAGCAGTTTTTAATCATCAAAAGTGCTCGAAGAAGACACAGTAAGTTAATTTTTGTTAAAACAATCTTCGAAATGATGACTGGGATATCGTATATTTTTGTTAACACACAAACATATGCATAGCAGCACGAGTAAACCGAACTCAAATTGGCTTCTTATATGTATACAGCCGAACAAAAATGAAAATACTCACCAAAGAGTAAAGTAAGCAACAATTTCATTCAGTCTTATGGAAGCTTTTGAACAAAGCAAGTCTATGTCGCGTTGTCTTGTGAATTTTTACATTTTTTTTTAATAGGTACTAGTGATGCCAGGAGATTTTTTCAGAAATCTCTACGCTTATGAAAAAAATTCCCTTTTTTCCCTACACTACTTTTTTTAAAATTTATTTTTAATTTGTACATTTTCAATTTCAATTATGTAAATATAAAAAATAAGATAAAAATATCATGAGAATTACATAAGAATAATATAAAAAACATACAGATATTATAAAAAAAATATTTTTGCAATTCTGTTTAATTCATCTTTTTGATATGGTTAGATGTGCATTTAAAATTTACACAATTAAAGGTGTGTTTACACTATGTGTATTTTCCATATGTAAATTCAGTTTTACGATCCATACGTAATTCGGCGTGTGTGTCAAAATTGGCGTTTTATATACAATTCATCATTTTGCGATCAAACGTACATATGTATTTCCGTATGACATAACCTCTAAATGTAAACAACAGCTGATTTAATTTGTGAATTTACAAAAAGTTATTGTTAAAAATAAAGTAATATATTTTTTATATTTTTTAACTGTTAATTAATATTAAACAATTTATTTTTCTTTCAATATTTATCTTTATAATTTACTCTGTTTTTCTTTCGCCACAAGCAGTATTGTATTTTAATATGGTTGTCATGCCAAAATAGAACCTGCTCTAATTGAAAAATTTACATATGTTTTGCCAAATGTGTTGTACATAAACAGTTTTTGAAAGGGTTCACACTATGTGTACAAATTGCACGTGCTAAAACAATAAGAAAAACACAAGCAAAACACATAGTGTGAACGCAGCTTAATTAAAATGGCTTGCAAATGAGATGTTACAACTCAAACAGAATATTTGTTCTTGGTTTTCAGTGTTGCCGTTTTAGCTTTTTAGTTGCTAGATTTAGCAACTTTTTTTTGTCGTTTAGCATCCAAAATTTATCAAAAGATGCTAGATGCTAACTTAGAATCTTTTATTAATAAAAAGTTGCTTTTAACATCTTTTTTTTATATTTTTTTTTTCATAATTTTTGAATATATAATTTTAATGGTATTGATATGTTTTTATTTCTCAAAGTGTAGTACAGTAATTTTGTGTACTACTCCTTTTACCACTCTGCTCGTTTCTTTCAACAAATATAACAAAACATTTTGAAATAGAAGAATGTAAACACCAACAACAGTTTTTAATGAATTTGAAAGTCGATTGCCAAAAAATATTATTGTATTAAAAAAATGCCAAAATTTTCAATACAAAACACATTAAAACGGGTAAAAGAACAGATAACCAATATATTAGAAGAGTTTAAATTTATATCATCTGAAACAGAAAAAATTCAAATCCAATGGAGTTATATCACAGAACAAAACTGGGATACAACACTGAATACAACCTCTTTATGGATTGAAAAATTCTATTGGCGAAAATCCATTTTAGGAGTTATCAATATTTGTATTGTCTATATTAGTTTTGTCTTTCTCAAAAGCCGAAGTTGAACGTTTGTTTAGTTTAATAGCTTTAGTTAAAAGCAAATTTCGAACAGAATAAAATCCGAGTTGTTATGTTCTGTAATACGTATAAAAGAAGGATTGAAATTGAACAATCGGTGCTGTCACACTTACAATATACCGAGCGATGTCGTTGATAAGAGTCGATCGTCAGAAATATATCAGAGCCAAGAAGAACTTGAACATGAAGACATCACAGAAATGTTAGATTCCATAAACCAATTATTCTAATATAATCGTATCTTTTGATAATGTAATTTCTGTTATATTTTAAATAAAAAAAAATCCCTCTAAAATTAAAATTATTTAATTTAAGTTTAAAATAAACTCAATTTGATGTTAATAAAAATTTCAGATGAAATTCAAAATAATTTTAATTAAAATTTAAAAAATATAAATCGAAACATATGTTTTATATTAATTTTTCGATTTAAAAACCAAAGAATTTATTAATAAGTATATAATTTTTCAGTATAAAGGTAATGAAATTTGAAAAAAAAAATTTAGCATCCAGTACGTTTAAGCATCTTTTTTTGCAATTTAGCATCTTTACAATTTCAAATTATGGCAATACTGTTGGTTTTAAAAGATTTTTTATAACAGTGGTTATAAGCATGGCATGTACATATACTTAGATCTGATTTATCGCATTTTAATATATTTTCAAAAGCCTTGCATTTGCATTTATAGTCGTCACCTTTGACCTGCTCCAGCCATCCAACTAACTGAAGCAAAATCTTTATGTTCTGTATTTCTTTAATGTGTTTTCAGCATCATCGAAAAACGAATCGGACATTTTTCTAAAATTAATTATGTTTCTAAAATTAATTATGTTCAAATTTATAATATTTTAATGTTATGCACAAAACAGTGTTTTATACTTGTCATTGTTATTAAAGAATCCACATATTTACTTCCTTCATATTATAGAGTTATTACCAGACTTAAAAAGACTTTAAAGTTTAAAATTGAAAAAAATTATGCGATATTTAACAAATACATTCAAAATAGTTTTGACTGAAATTTTTGGCAGTTTTAGTTTTGCCTTGTATCAGTAAAATGTTCAGATATTAACTAAAAAAAAAAAAACAGTTTGTTAAATATTTTCATCTTAATTATCTTAATTAATTTAAAGACACAAAGATAGATTTAATACAATAAAAAGAAGTAAGAGTTGAAAGTTGATCTATGCGGACTCACAAATGTGCCCTATACTAATAGGTCTGGAAAATTGAAAAGGATTGTAAAAAATAAAATGCACCTTTATATTAAAAAATTTAAATTAAAAAGAAAATTACAAAATAAACCATTTACCTGGTTAAACTTAATATTGTTTGTAATTATCTGGATCAGGTTAGTATTTAAAATGGGATAAATCGGGAGTCATTGTGCCAATTTATGACCTAAAATATGTAGACACCTCTATAAAATGCTGAAAATTCAGAGCATTTGTTGTAATAATTCAGTAATAGGTTTATCAAAGTGTTTACATATTCAAATTTTTCCAGATATTAATGTAAACGTAAAACCCAGGTGGAGGGTATCAAAGATTCGGCATAGCCGAATTTAACACTCTTACTTGTTTATTATTAAATTTACTTTATACGACTAAATGTAAATTTTTTTGCGTTGCTTTAGAATGTCATTATGACAAGTACATCATATGAACAAGTTGGCTCCAGAGATAGTAATTATAACATGGTACGTATCCTGGCTAATCATAGACAGGGTTTCAGTATTTGTCATTTAAATGCACAAAGTTTATGTAATAATTGAAAATTCGGGTGTTGACGCTATATGTGTTTCTGAGACATGGTTCTGTGATAACGTTAGCGACAATATCTATGAGCTGAAGGGGTACTGTGTCTTTCGTTCCGACAGAAGTAGTCATGCTGGTGGTGTCGCAATTTATATAAAAAATAATATTTCATGTCAATTAAATTTTACACATAATATAGCTAATGACGTGGAATATGTTTTTATAGACGTAAATTGTCGTGGTGATAAACTTCTTCTTGGATGTGTATACAGTCCACATAAACGGATAAAGTTTGACAGTCTTATCACGAAGCTGGAGCTTTCATCAATATCATACTCCGAAGTCATTATATCAGGTGATTTTAATAACAATCTTTTCGATGATTCAAATCTTACCACTATAATGTCGATGTTTAACTTGTCAGCTGTCAACACAACGAGACCTACACACTTCACGTCAACAAATAGCACTTTGCTTGATCTTTTCTTTACCAGTAATGAAAGTAAAGTCCTTCATTATGATCAGTTAGCAGCACCAGCATTTTCGAAGCACGATCTACTCTTCTTATCATATGATTTTGCAATAGAAACCCAGCCCCAAACATTTACTTATCGTGATTTTAATAATATTGATATCTTGGCTTTGGGATATGATCTTTGTTCTACTCCATGGGATCAAATTTTCTATTTACCGACTGTTGGAGAATAACTGTCATTTCTTAATGGTAAAATTTTAGGAATTTATAACAAACATGTTCGCAACAAAACGAAAACTATTAAAAATAGAGATAGACCTTGGTTCACAATGGAAACCAAGATGCTAATAGAACACCGTGATAATCTGTATCAGAAGTGGAAACGTTACAGGATATCAGAATATCACGACGAATTTAAGATGGCTAGGAAAGCGGTTGTCTCCAAAATAAGGCATGACAAGTCTTCCTATTATTTTAATAAATTTAATACAGCTATTGGAAGTAAAAATTGGAATAAATAAGACAATTAATCAATCAATGAATGTTGACATTAATGCGCTAAATGAAGCTTTTGTAAATATTCCTCTACCAGCCGTAAATAACGAACGTTATGATGGTTTTCCCTGTAATAATTTAAACATTCTCAAATTTAGCTTTCAGTGTGTAACACTAACAGAGGTAATTGAAAGTTTCAATGCTATTAAATCGAATGCAGTGGGCCTTGATAATATACACCCCAGATTTATAAAAATGATTTTACCATGGATTGTGCGTTTCATAATGTACTTGTTTAACTCCATAATCACTACTAGCATCTTTCCAATGGAGTGGAAACATGCCAAAATTATACCAATACCAACAAGTAAGAAAATTATAGTCGGTCTAGACCGACTATACGATACCCTATACCATGCGTTTAGAAACCCTATCTCTTAGGCCCAACTAACTGGACATTGAAAATAAGCAAAAACCAAATTTGAGTGGCATTTTTATTAATTTTTTTGGCTGCAGATATGAAAAAGTTCATATCGGATGCTATATCTATAAAGGGACTAGGTCCAAAAATGGACCGATCCTGATCATGTTTGGTAAAGTCTCTTGTATTTTGCAAAAATATGTACAAACAAAATTTGAGAAGAATCAGTGCAATATTTTTGTTTTTTAATAGATTTAAGTGAAGATCGGGAAGCAGCTCTATATGGGGTCAAAGGGATCATTTTTGGACTACTCATTAGTGGATATAATGAACGCATACAAACCCAATTTGAGTAAGATCTATATGACTATATGGATCTTATGGCAATTTATGTCGATTTCATATGGGTAATTTGTATGGGGGCTAGGGTTGAACATGGACCGATTCTCACCAATTTCAATAGCGTTCATCCCATGGCCGATAAAAGCTTATATACCAAATTTCGTCAAAATATATTCATATTTGCGACCTGCAGTTTGATTACAAGCTTTACATGGACACACAGACGGACGGACGGACGGACGGACGGACGGACATTGTTAAATTAACTCAGAAAGTGGTTCTGATTCGATCGGTATAATTAAAGATGGGTCTAGGTCAAATATTTTTGGTTGTTACAAACAGCAGCACAAAGTCATTATACCCAAACCACATAGTGGTATAGGGTATAAAAACGGGTGACGAATACCGCCCGATTGCAATTCTTCCATATCTCTCAAAAGTTTTCGAGCACCTTTTACACAGACAAATCTTTAGGTATTTAAACGACAACAACTTACTTACAGAGCGTCAATCTGGTTTCAGGCCACAACATAGCTGTATTACAGCTTTATCTGATGTAGTTGAGGAGTTAAGAAGTAACATGGATGATGGAAAAATATCTTTTTTGGTTTTATTGGATCACTCAAAGGCATTTGACACGGTGCACCACTCAATTTTATGCCTCAAACTGAAGAGGTTTTTAAGTTTTCTACATTAGCAGTTAGACTCATGTTTTCATATCTCACAAACAGATCCCAATCTGTTGCTATTGGTAGCTCCATCTCAAACTCACTGCAAGTTATAAGAGGGGTACCACAGGGTTCAATCCTTGCACCACTACTTTATTCGATATATGCCAATGATCTTCCACAACAAATTAAATTCTCTAAGGTTCAGATGTACGCTGATGACATTCAGCAATATTTAAGTAGTACCAAGGATTCAATTATTTCCAAAACTCAAGAACTAAATTGTGATCTCAAACGTATTCTAAATTGGGCAACGGCAAATGGTCTACGACTTAATCCAAATAAATCTAAGTGTATTATAATAAAGAAGAAAGTGATGCATTTGGAGAATGAGATTAATGTCTTCCTTGAGGGCTCTAAAATTGACATTGTGGACTCTGTACGAAATCTCGGAGTTGTGTTTAATGGAACTCTGACTTGGTCAGATCATATTAATCAATCCTGTGGCAGAATTTATAGTATGATTAGAAGTTTATGGTTAACACAGCACTTTACTCCACTGAAAATAAAATTGCTACTTGCTAAAACATATCTTTTACCAACATTACTATATGCATCTGAGGTTTTCACAGGTTGCAACTCTAGGGATAACAGAAAACTTACTGTAACTTTCAACAACATTATTCGCTATATCTTTGGATTAAGAAAATTTGATCATGGATCCCAATACTAGTGTCATGTCTTACACATGTCATTTGGCAACTATATTAAATTCAAGACATTATATTCTTACATAAAATTATTATAACAAAGGCTCCAAAATATCTTTTTGAACGATTAAAGTTCGCAAGATCTTCCAGAGGGAATCGAATAATTTAATTTAAATACCGGGACCATGCCTCTGAATGTCAATTTTTTAGTCTTACTATTCGTCTCTGGAATCAGCTTCCTAACGTCATGCAAAATACAAGCAACGCAATAGGGTTTAGAAAATTACTATACCAATACTTTAATTGATTTAAATTTTTTTTTTTAATGTTTTTAAATTGTTATTTATAATATTTTAAATTTAGATTAAGAGTTACTGATATTAAATATATAGTGAATAACTTATCTGATTCCATTACTGTAATTTATAAGATACTGTGTCTTGTTGTAATGGAAAATCGCATTTAATAAATAAATACAAAATACGTTGCCTCCTACCATTCAAATGAAGATTTTCTGACCTAAAATGATTTGGGTTTTGGTTAGGATGTGATGGAAGAAATAAAAGTTGTTCCAAAGTCTCCTGTTCTACAGCTGGTAAAGTCTGCATCCGGTTATTCGGGTTTACAGAAGCAACTTCAGCATAAGGTGGTGTAACATTTTTAGGTTGTTGAACATTTGTGCACAACCGACGAACGCCAGCTTCTATATTGGTTCCTATTAGCCTGGTCAATTGCTCACTAAGTCCACTCAACATTTCAGCTTGTTGTGCACCCACAGCAGCTGTAACCATATTCCTTATATGTTCACGTTGGTCTTGAGGTGAACGCTTTTCTTGATCCTTCAGCTGGATTTGATGGAAAATTACTGGACCTGTTAGAATCAAATTCTAAAGCCCTCTGAACTTGCCGTCTGGTTATGACTGGCTGAGCTAGATTTGCTGGTTGTCTACCTGCTGTTGTGGACATTGTTAGCTTACCATTACAAAATCGACAAAAGGGTTTATTCTTTGGAATTTTCTGGGAGCAAGATCTATGAAGAGGATATCCACAGGGGGGGTATAAATAAGTACTATTCTTCGCTAACTACGTTTTTACAAAAGGCGCAATTTGGTAAACTAGTAAGGGAATCCCTTGAATCGCCATTCCTTTTCGTAGGAGTCATTGTGAAATGAAATATAAAAATTTATTATCTGTCGAAAATAAAAAGTAAATCGAAAACTCAAATTTGGTTAAAAGTTTAGAAAATAAATCGAATTCAACAAATTATTATTACTGCTAATTAGAAGATTTAAAATTAGTTTGCCAAAAAAAAAAAACAATTAGAGTTCTACTATTCTTTCGCTGCCTATACAGAAATGTTGAAAATGTTATGAAGATTCTGACCACCTTTTCCTTAATATTTATTTAATTAATAGATTCCAAAGAAGAAAACCGAAAAAAAAAAGCATTCAAAAGAAATAATAAAAAGCAATACGCATCTCTAAGGAATTTAATAAAAAATAAAAATATAATTTAGATGCAGAAAAGTTCAAAATTTATGATAATTTTAATAATTTTCTCAAAAACTATTAAACTTTGTTGAATAATTTAATATATTTTTTTAAAAGAAAACCCAAGAAAAGGAAAATATTTAAAGAAAAATCAATATCTCGAAATGCTGGAAAAAAAATTTGTACAAAAAATTATGTATAACACTGTTAGATTTCTGGTCAAAACTGCGAATAGTTTGAAAAAAAATTTTGGTCAACAAAAATAGTCAACTAAGTTTAAAAGAACCTGATGTGTAAAGAAAAAGATTCAAAGAAGAGAAAAGATTTTAGTTAAAGTAAAATGGCTGGTGCTTTAATAGAAAACTTTCCAATAAAAGTAATTTCCAAACCAATTGTATTCTAACAATATAAAAAGGAGTTGTATCTTTTCAAATATTTAATAAGCGGTCTGTGTGTAGATTTTATATCCACACAACAGCATTTCCGGAAAACTAAATTTATGTGTCGATAAAACTTGTTTAAAAGGCGAATGAATAGTATAGATGTTGGTTAACAGCAACATGTCACTTAAAGACATATCAGTTCCAAACACTATATTCATCAAACAGGGAGAGAGAGAAAACCAGTGGAACAGAACAGAAAAATAAAGAAAAGAAAATTTTTGTTTGAGCCTACACACATGCTTGAATAAAAGAATCAAATAGAAGCTGTAATTGTTGAGAATTTTCGTGTGGGCCCCACGTTGGGCGCCAAATAATTTATGTTGCATACAAGGGTTAAATTTTTGTAACTATTTTTATATTTTCCGAGTTTTAATAGCGAAGCATGCAACTTTGTTCCGGCTTCCTTCTCGTCGGCAAACAGGGTAGTTTCGGGTTGCTGCAACTCTCTAAATACAAAGGGGCTAAATCGGAATTATTAATATATGCATGCCTGGGTTTTTTATTCAAAAATATATAGTAGAAATGAAGAGAACAAAAAAAAAAGAAAAAGAACAGTTCTTAGTAGACTAAAGTTTGGACCACGAATCTGTATAGTTGTAAGACAAATGATTCCCCTCCCAACCATGGTCATTAGGGCGGTTCATAAAATAATAAATTGGATTTTGTAATGGGCCAACCGGAATTTATATTAACCACCGTGAAAAAATAACACATAATATTTTTCAAAATTTTTAAGAAAGATTTAGGGGTCGCTACCGGATCCAAAACATTGGAATTTTTGATAAAAATCGTCGCCTCTATTCCTTTTTTCATATGTATGTATAAAAAAAATATATATATATTTATATATTTTTATGATCACTTTTATTGAATGATATTTGTAAAACAGAATGTATAAAATTTTTTCTGAATCGTTTTCTGAAACGATTTAGCAACTCTTGTCCGTCCGTCCGTCTGTTCTTACAGGAAACTTGATGAACATTTTAAAATATTGAATACTAAGATATCTGTTTACATTTGTCTTTTAAATTAAGAAAATTATTTAAAAACAAAAAAATGCCGCAAACGCATCCCCTTCCCAATCCCCTCCCCAACCCTCCTTTAAGTTTTGTATATATGTTTTTCGGTCTCTATTTATACAATGGTACTAAAACCCCTCGAATAAAAGTTTAGAAAACCTATATTCAAAATCTTAAGTTGTATTTATTCACTACAAATGTATAAGGAAAGTAAAAACAAATATTAATTAAAAAAGTTTTTAATTAAAAAAAAAAAAAAAAAAATGCAGTCAATTTATGAAACTTATTCTGATAGACATAAAATATTTATATTTTGCCTTTAAATATTAAGCATATTAAGCTATTTAAAATAATTTTTTGAGCAAAGTTGATTTACTTGAGTCTGGCTAATTTTGTCTATATTCTTTCACCAATAACAATAAATACTGCTTTTGCTCTTCATTGTTGGTATGTAGTTTATTATATTCTTCCATCAGTGCCACTCCTCGTTCTGCTATATCGTTAACAACTCTCATAGAACGAGCTACGCGTCTACCATTTATGTAATCCTCATCTTCTTCCCACGCTTCAACGTTTTTCGTTATGAAATTGGTTGAAATGCCGGTTTTGCTAAAAAATCTTAAAGTATTTTTGGAAACAAAGTCTTCTAGTTGTTTCTTATTTATTAGACTGGCGTCTAATGTTATTCTTTTCGACGGGTTCTCAGGTCTTTCAACATCTAAAGCGTCCACCAGTTTCTTTTTTGTATCAACAGAATCTTGGTCGTCAAAAAAAGCGAGTGCGACGAGCTCTTCTGATAAATACCAAAGATGACCAAATAATTTTTTAATGGCTACAGTTCCAATTAACGCATTTACTTCATCATAATTTTTTAGGTCCTTTAATAGCTGTAGATCATTTCTTGGAGCATAAGTCGCTGAAGGGGCTACAAGCCAATACTTGACGTAAATTGTAATAACAAATATACAAACATCTCTTATTGATTCTGCTTCACTTTCATTAAGCCTGAATTCATTTCTAAATAAATAAATCTTCAAACAATTAATGGCTTTAGCTATCCATCTTGCTCGGTGAAGACCTCCAGGTGCTCTGAAAGAAATTCCGTTTTCGGGAACACCTCCTAGAAATATTAGAGTTAGCTTCAATTGCTCTTTATAGTCGTCTCGAGGCTGAAACTGTTTTAACTGAATTTGAACGAAAGAAATTATCTCATCTGCAATATATGTCACTTGTTTTAAAGATCAGAAATTCCCGATTGAAAGTTTTTCCGATTAATTTTGCTCCAGGCCAACTTAAATTTTTTAAAGATCAATGTTTCAGGCCCGGTTAAAGTACCAAGTGCCTGGCGAAACACAGCTTCAAGCATTATTTCCTGAATGTGATGACGACATGCCAGCCAAAGTATATCTTTATTCATCTTTTGTTCTAACAAAAAGCATGCACCATTTCTTCTTCCAGTATTTGTTGCAGTTGTGTTAAAGCTCATGCATTTGATTTTTTCGCTTAGGTTCCATTCTAGTAAGATGTCAAAAACTGCCGACGCAGCTGCAACACCTGTTCCAGCAGATAATTTTGGGACTGCAAGCAGCTTATCAATTCCCATTCCAGATACAAGGATTGGAAGACGTTCAACGATTTTATTTCCGCTGATATCTTCTATCATTTTTCCATCCCAGTGAATTGTGAATGGAACGTCAGGGTTAAACTTACTTTTTAATGACTCGGCCATGATTTTTCGGAAGTCAATTCGCCGTCGACGAATAGAAGAAGTGCTTATATTATAGTTTGAAGAATCGCCACCAATGTGTTTAACTGTTTCTGTCAAAACTAGAGCTGCCTTTCGGTTACTTAGCTTTGCAACGTCAAGACTCACAGCTAAATTTTCATTTAAAATTTTCTTTCTGCCTCTGCATATCTTTTTCTTTTCCGCTGGTTCAGAAGCTTTTAAAGTAGATAAAGTTTGGTCATCAGCACTTGACGAAGACAATAGTTCAATTCGACCCCTCTTATGAATACGATCGATCCAGCATTTTTTTTTTGGGAATCTCTTTTATATGGGACCATTTTTCGTATTAAGCATTCCTTCTTAAAAGTGTTGAGTCTACATTACCTGTTTTTCCATGCCGACTGACCTTTCGCTGAGCATTTCAAAAATTTTTATCCTCCTGTATTACAATCATGTTTAAGGCATTAGCGTGAGCAATATCGAAAAGACCTTCCAAACTAGTTGACCAGTCTTGTTCTTTTTTGTTCAAGCCTCCTGAGCGCTTTGCTTTGTTTTCCTTATTTTTCTTTAATTTTTGCCAAGAATGAAACATTATATCAATTTTATCTATTACGCGCTTTTTGTTTGTGTCGGTATTGCGGCCATTTCCCAAATCGCTAAGACATCGTTTGCAGTTGAAGAGCAACAGCCTCTTATGGTTAATTTGACATATATTTTGTAGTAAAAAAATGCACTTAATACCTCTTTTTTTGTAGGAAGTTTGTTCTTGCATATCTGTGGTTCTATTGCGAGTAACCGATGCTGTTGAACTTGAAGCCATTATAAAAAATTATCCACAAGCTGGTCTAATAAAGTAGAAGTATATGTTGTTACACTATTTTATATATTGTTTTAAATATATGTTTTTCTATAACTCACCAGCTTAGGATTAAAATCAATTGTAAGATTCGTTAAACCAACTTGTGTCACCGATTTAAAAAATATTATATGTATAATGTACCTATTTAAATTTATTACAATGCTTATTTCACAACACTCCATTAAAAAACGATTTTATCGAACAGCGTACAATATTTTAATGGTAAACTATAACCGTGTATAAACAAAATGTTTGAAGACACAATCACTATTTGTAACGATCCACGTGCTGCAGCGTGTGGAAGCTGCGTATAGCCTACTTATTTATCATTAAAAAACAAACCGTAACGGAAAATTGCATGCTTGATGTAGTAGTCAAATAAAAAACTTTTGATATTGGTTTTAAATGATGAATTATTATATACATATATATTTTTATATCAAATTTGGTTTTTAGAAAAAGAACATTACAAACAATTTCGTGACAAGGGCTAAAAACAGCTATTAATGGTCGGGATCTAAAATATTTACAACTTCGGGAAATTATATTGTATTAACGGTGTACATAATTTGTTTTGTTTTATTATTTTTAAGACACGCACACATGGAATAAATTTTAAAAGCAGCAATTTATCTCAAAACGACTGAAGTTTGGGGTCCGGTAGCGACCCCTAAACATTGATGAAAAAAATTTAAAAAAATAATGTGCTATTTTTTCACTGTGCTTAATATATATTCGGGTTGGCCGACAAAAAAACCGACAAACCAAAAAAAAGTGTCATATATGAACCAGCCTAATGGTCATGCATTGAATGCAAATTTTTTTCACATGACCCCTAATGATTTCTAAACCATCCTAACAGTTCGCCAGAAATCGTAAGTAACATCGTTTTTACAATTTCATTTCAAAAATTATCTTACATATTTATTTAAAAAAATTCTTAAATATAAATAGTTTAATTCAAAACCATGCTAAAATTAGCGGTATTTAATATATTACATGAATATTGTACACTTAGCATAATTTTTTTAAGGAAAAATATAGATAGACAATTTACTGTCAAGACGGTATGTGCAAAAATTAATAAAAGAAATTGCTGAAACCGATTTAAATATCATATCCAATTCGGATATGTAAATAAGCAATATATAATAAAATAATATTATGTGCAAAATTATAATATTATAAAGTTATAAAAAAAATTTATCAAAATTAGGGAAAAAATAATATTGTTTCCAAATTATTAAAAAAAAACAATAATCAACTATTGATAAAAAAATAAAAAAAAACCAAAAAAAATGTATTTTGAGACCAGAACGATTTGAACCCACGACAATTCACTTCTGAATCGGTCACTCTACGTAAGTTCTAAGCCCGTAGTTAACATTTGATATGCAAAACGAAACTTTAATGGGGAGAGTTAAATTTAATTATTAGTGGTGAAAAAAACCGGCTCTACACAAATCCCGTTGTTAAAAAAAAATTTACAACGTTGTTAAGATGTTTAATTGTTAGCATTAACATTTTTTTCTATAAATAAAGAACTTGTACTTACATCGTTGTTGGATCCCACGATGAAAGATCTTTCACGCTGGCTCCTTCAATGTAGTTGAACTTGTGTAAAGATGTGTAGTAATTTTAGCAAATCCAACACTTACAATATCAAGCCCAAAGTAGATTTGCTCTACTTTAATTTTTGTTTGTAAAATTATTTTTGTTGTTTTGTTTGTTTGTTTTGTTTGTAGTATAACTTAAAAAAAAATTTTACACCTGCACATAAAATTCTATATTTTTGGGGTTTTTTTTCTATTATTAATTTTTGCACCCGAGTTTTAAGTTAATTTTTTTTAATTAATATTACTTATAATTAAACAAAATTATATAAAAGCAAAAACTATTTTTTTTTTTTTTTTTTTGTAAATTCGATCTGATTTTTTTGATTTAGGAAGATTTCCAACATAACACTTTTTTTATGTACTAATTTTTAATTTTTGTTTTCAGTGATCTGTCATATATGTATTTACTTTTAGTATCAAAACATTAATTTGTATATCTGAATATTTCTTTTTCTTTTTCTTTGGTTTGAGTTGGTTTTAATTTGTAATTGTTCACGTTTCACTCTGATTCGCTTCGAAAGCCACTTTTTATATAAAAAAATTTTACTTCATTGGTTGTTTTTACTGCCGATAGTTTGTTTTTTCCAAGTATTGATGGGTCGTAAAACGCTACGTCTATCTTTATATATATGCGGTAAATTGCCTATGCTAAGATAAGATAAGTGTTTTATTATACCCTCCACACGTCAGTGGCAGAGGGTATATATAGGTTTGTCATTCCGTTTGTAACGCATCGGAAAACTAATATCCGACCCCATAAAGTATATATATTATTGATCATTATCACAGCTCGAGTCGATATAGCGATGTCCGTCTTTCCGTCTTTCCATCGGTCCATCTATCCGTCTGTCTGTTGAAATTGCGCTCATTCACAAAAAAGCCATCTAACTGGATAAGGTTATAAAAATATCATTTGCCATAATTCCCAGCGGGATGGTGTTGAAAATGGGCTACATCAGGCGTCATTGTGATTAGATACGAGTAAAAATATGTAGATATCTCTAAAAAAAAACATAAAACCCAGTGTGTTTGTTGTAACAGTTTAGTGGTTGAACATAATAATTGTACAACAACATAAAAAATGCCACAAAAATAATATGCATATAGATCAACAATACCAAGAGCACAATCACATAGCTCATGTTAGTAGTATTGCCACATATTTTTTTTTATCGTTATCACGTTATAATAAAAAACAAGTAAGAGTGTTAAATTCGGCTGTGCCGAATCTTTGATACCCTCCACATCGGTTTGAGTATTGATAATAAATGTAAGCAAAATATTGGAAAAATATGCATGCGTTTCCTATATGCATGCGTTTCCGGTTATATGACATAACTTCTCGTTTAATTTAGTTTTTGCTAATTAAATAGCTCGCCTTAACCTCCATTGCAAAGGTAATGGTTGTGTAGGGTGGCTATATGCATTAAATCGTGCTAATTGGAGATGGCTGTGTAGTGTCTTTTAACTGGCGAAATATTTTTTCATTGCGGCCATATAGGTCGGATGGAGTAACAAAATAATAACCAAAAAAAAGCTCTCTCAACTTTTTTATTAAAATATTGCCATATTTGGAATATAAATAATCAAATTTGGGATGCTAAACGCAAAAAACCAAATGTCCCAAACATTTTAAATAAAATAATTTGTTATCTTTATTTTCTGAAAAACTTCAATTATTCATCCAAAAAAAAAATTGTGAAAAATAATATATGTATATATAACATTCTCATCAAATTGCGTTTATTTATGTAACAATTTTTATGTTCGCAATTCTTAAATATCATTTGAGGTTTTCTAAAATTCATTGAATTTAAATTAATGTTTTCTGTAGTGCGAATTCAACAATCCGACAGAATTTCAACGATCGGACAATCGCAAAATATATCGACAGCTATTGTTGTTTGCACTAAGGATTAAGTGATTCACTAAATACACGCATCTTAACGACAGTCGACAAATCTATTTTGCTATTTATTTAAATTGTAAACGAGTGGCATCTCTGTTAAAATAAGCGAAAAATACAAAGAAGAATAGAAAAAAACAAATTACTTCGTGTTTGACAGGATGATTTTATGTTTATGTTTAATATCTCTATTTTTTTTTTACTAATATTTCTGTTTATTTATTTGCAAATGAAATAATGAATTGAATATGCTGTTTAATTTTTTTAATTATATAAAAAAGTTTTTTAATAGAAGCAAAATATTTTCACTATTTTATGATTTTTATTTATGTATGACGACATTTCAACCAAAAAATTTAAGTTTTTATCGATTGAATAAAGAATATCGTTTAAAAATTTTACTGATAATTTTGCTTTTCTTTTTTAACGATTCGACAATCGTTAAAAGAAGTTACTGAAAAGCTATTAATTTCTCCTGAATGCCAATATTTTTTTTAATGTAAACATTTTTTAAATGTAAACATATTTGGTGTTTTTTTTGGAATTTCAATTTGTGTTTAACGAATAAAATTTTTATATTAAAACTGCAATTGATGTCTTCTAAATTTAAAATTATTATTTCCGACGTTTTGATATGATTTTCTGAAATTCAGTTAATATTTTCTAATTTATAATTGGATATTTTAATTCCAGTTTTTAGAATTGATATTTTCTTAAATTTGAATGGAAAATTTAAAAAGTGCAATTTTGTATTTATGTGAATAATAATGCTTTAGTAACTATAAACAATTTTTAAAAATTAGATGTAATCGCAATCAGATATTTTGTAGGTAAAGCAGAATAATAATTCTATATAACTATGTAGAACTTTTTTGAAAGCAAAAAACTCATTGATAACTCGGTAACTCTATTTTGTAAAGACAACAAAAAGTTAATATCTTGTTGTGATATTAAGCTTCCTATGGTCGTCCTAAGCAGGAATAATTAAAACAAATATGCTGTAATTTTGTTTTCTGTCTGCGACGTTTCGACACTATGGTTGGTGTCCTCATCAGGCGTCTAATTTTATTTAATAATAATTAAGAATATACATTTATTATCACTTTAACAAATTTATGTGAATTTTTTTTTATTTTATAAAATAATTGTTACCTTAATAGTATTATTACACACTTAATCTAAATTTTACATTTTAATTTTATTTATTAAGTACTAAATTGTACGTGTTACTAATGTGATCACTGTCTTCTTTAATGTTTACTGTTTTGTCAATATGTTTCTTAATATGCAAACTTTCAAGTGTTATTCTTTTATTTGTTTTTGTCTCTCTTTCCAAGACTTTGATGTTGTCAAAATCAAAGTTGTGTTTATTGTCAAATGCATGTTGAGAGAGAGCTGTTGTTGTTATTCCTTTCTCAACTGTTCTTTTATGTTCTTTCAACCTAATCTCTAATTGTCTTTTCGTTTGTCCAATATATATTCTGTTACATTGTTGGTGGACATTACCATTGCATTTTATTTGGTATACTACATTGTGTTGTTTGTGTAAGTCTGTTTTCGTTTTTTGGGTGTTAAAAAGCTTATTCAATGTTTGATTTGGCTTCGAAGCTATTTTAATAGTTTCAGTGAGAACAGTTGAGAAAGGAATAACAACAACAGCTCTCTCTCAACATGCATTTGACAATAAACACAACTTTGATTTTGACAACATCAAAGTCTTGGAAAGAGAGACAAAAACAAATAAAAGAATAACACTTGAAAGTTTGCATATTAAGAAACATATTGACAAAACAGTAAACATTAAAGAAGACAGTGATCACATTAGTAACACGTACAATTTAGTACTTAATAAATAAAATTAAAATGTAAAATTTAGATTAAGTGTGTAATAATACTATTAAGGTAACAATTATTTTATAAAAAAAAATTCACATAAATTTGTTAAAGTGATAATAAATGTATATTCTTAATTATTATTAAATAAAATTAGACGCCTGATGAGGACACCAACCATAGTGTCGAAACGTCGCAGACAGAAAACAAAATTACAGCATATTTGTTTTAATTATTCCTGCTTAGGACGACCATAGGAAGCTTAATATCACAACAAGTAATTACAATCACTGGTCATTAGGAACATATCAAAAAAGTTAATATGCCAAACTTATGTTCATATTTGTAAAAGAATAATGAAAAAACGTATGAAATAAAAGAACAGCCCGTGTATACTCTTAACATTGTTATGTATAATATCTATTTGAAAATATTGACATTCATGTTAAAATAGAAATAACTATTGCAAAGCTAATTAGAACAAAAATTGTGGCGCCATCTACTGTGGCATAGTCACGCTGAGCAAAATGAAGTGACACTCTGTTAATGCAAAAGAAATGTATTTTCCCCACAACAAAATATTGCAGAATTTTATGTAAATAAAATAATATACCGATTTAATTCTAGCATGCAGTTATTATGGATATACATATATAGAATATATGTATATTATTTGTATTATTTAATATGTGTATGTATGTATATGTAAATATTACACACAAAAAATACAACATCAAACGTTATTTTTGTGTTTTTCTCTTTAAATAAATTAATACATAAAAATTTTTTTTGCTAAATTTATTTTGTTTTCTTTTTATTAACAACTAGGTATTTTAGCATTATTTGCTTTAGATGCTGGTAAATTTTTACTCCCTTTATATTAACTCGTAGTGTCTGGTTGTCGAAAAAATTTTGGATCGATTTTAACCCCTTTCCCGTGACCCAATCGATCTGAAATTTTGCAGGCAGGCTCGTGGCAATGACAGAAATGATCTAACAAATTTTTTTACTGATGCCAAAACAATGGAAACTTTTAAATTTTTCTACCAGAGTTGATAAAAAAATGTACAAAGGGTTAGTTTTTATTATATTATTACCACAACGACCACAAAAACAACAAGTCCAGCTATGACAAAAATATAACATTTAGAATAACAACAAGAACACTATAGAAACATCATATTTTTCATTTTTTTTTTACTTTTTCAGAGATTTCCCTGGACCTGTTCCACCGATTTTAATGATTTTTGAAATAGAAATCTTCCCATGAGTTTGGAAAATCATTCTCACTTAAAATGATCACCTTAGCTATCCTATTGAGGGCGTGATCGTGACAAGAACAACATAGAAAATTATATTTTTTAAAGACTTTTTTAGTTCTTCATTCAAATCTCGGGCCCTAATCTACCGATTTGGACAATTTTAAATAGCGTACTTCCCAGGATGTTATTGAATCATTTTTTTTGCCAAGGAGCACCCTAGCTGCCCGATTGATGCCGCCATCGTGATTTCCACAGACGGACCGACGGACATCGCTAAATCAACTCCGGTTGTTATAAGGATCACAAATATATATATTTTATGGGGTCCAAAATTTTGTTTCTAATTATTACAAACGGAATGACAAACTTATATATACCATCTGCACACTGGAGTGGAGGGTATAAAAATGAAAAATGGAAAACGAAAAATGGAAAATGAAAATTGAAAAAAGAAAAACTAAAACTGGAAAATGAAAATTTAAAAATGAAGAAATGGAAAATGAAAATTGAAAAATGAAAAATGAAAAATGGAAAATGAAAATTGAAAAATTAATAACGGCAAATGGAAATTGAAAACTTTAAAA